>CM074720.1:538777829-539332829 GCA_037306005.1 Rhinophrynus dorsalis
ATATATAATATGCATAAAGATACCTCCGAATATGTTCTTACAAGGACCGAAATAGGAAAAGAAGAGGGTTACAGACCATTAACAGAACAATCAACTCTGTACTCAGTAGGTACCCCACAGGAACACCTTCTGCAATAAAAGAGAAAAAACAAACATACTCACATACCAGTGAGGAATACCACATTCACACAGGCCATTGAGATACCTCAGTGGTAAATGCCCTGACTGCAGAGCCTGTTCAAACGTCAAGGTTGCAGGTTCGAATCCCAGCAGAGTCAACTCAGCCCTTCATCATTCTGAGATTGATAAATGAGTAGCATTGATTGGGTAATAATAACATCTATTAATTCAGCTGCCGATTTGGTTGATTCCAAAAGCATGCTCTGAAAGTGCTTTGAGTCCCACTGGGAGAAAGGTGTTATATAAATACTAGTTATTACAAATACTAGTTATTATTATCACTGGTAGCAACATATTTGAAGGAATGCAAAAAATAATCACCGATCTAAACCCATTAAAAGAAATCGTCCCCAAACCTCCAAACCTCGGTAATAAGCAGAAAACTCCCCATGACACTGATCTTACATTCAATGGGGCAAAATCATACAATGCCACACGCTGCACACTTTGCAAACACATAAGTGATTCCAACATAGACATCCACACCACGGGGACTATTATAGGGTCATACTACTGAACATCCAAGAATGTAGCATTTGTGACTGAAGTGCCACCAAGGACTCTACAAAGGCAAAACATGCACATGAAGCAACAATGACAGGTTATTTATTGATTCACTTTCATCAGGCATAGTGCCCTGTGACTGGAGGAAAGCTGATGTAGTTCCATTGTTTAAAAAAGGGAGCAAGATCCAAACCAGGAAATTATAGACCTGTGAGTGTGACTTCCATAGTCAGTAAGATACTAGAAGGGTTACTAACTGACAGTATTCAGAACTATGTGAAGACAAACAATTTCATTAGTAGGAATCAGCATGGTTTCATGAAGAACAGATCATGTCACACTAATTTACTTGCACTTTATGAAAGGGTAAGTAGTAAATTGGACAAGGGAATAGCGGTTGATGTAGAATACTTGGATTTTGCAAAAGCCTACAGTGCCTCACAGCAGGTTACTGCATAAATAAAAAAGCTTTGGTTTGGGCGGTGTTATCTGTACATGGATTGAGAACTAGTTAAATAATAGATGGCACATATTGTTGTAAATTGAACCTTTTCATGTTGGTCTAAAGTTGTAAGTGGGGTGCCGCAGGGTTCAGTTCTGGTCCCAATGATTTTTAATTCATTTATTAATGATCTAGAAATGGGAATTTAAATCAGTATCTCAATCTTTGCTGATGACACAAAGCCGTGTAAGGAAATACATACAGAGAATAATGGGGGGGGTTCTCTGCAGAAAGATTTAGATAAACTGAGTGAATGGGGCAGAAAAGTGGCAGATCAGGTTTAATGTAGATAAATGTAAGGTTATGCATTTGGGCTGTAGAAACAAAAAAGCTAGATATACACTAAATGGGAAACTACTTGGGGAATCCTCGTTAGAGAAAGATTTAGGAGTACTGATAGACAATAGACTTCACAGCAGTGTGCAATGTCACTCAGCTGCTGCAAGAGCAAATTGGGTAGTAGACTGCAAATATATTTTTTTACCCACTTGGGGCTTAATTGGAAAGGTCTTCAATTTTTTTTTTTGCCTTCCTCCAGATCAACAGGGGTGATATGGGAAGGCCTGATCTTGATGGACTATATATGTATTTTCAGTCTCATCAACAGGCAAAAAATTACAAACCCATATGAACCGGCACAGACACACAATACCAATTCACAAAGAAAAAAAATTACTGTACTACAGTAGGACACCATTTCTCTCAACCAGATCACTCAATGGAACAATCTTACAATCAGGATCCTTACAGGTAATTTCAAAAGCATCCAAGAAAGAAAGACATTTGAACTGAGGATGTTCCCACCGCATTAATAGAGATTTTTATGTCCTCCTCTACAATTTTCCCATCCTCGCCACATCTTCACTCTGCTCTGCATCCAGACAACTGCTAAGACAATATTTATTTATTGCCCACTCGTTATCATATTATATATGTACTTTAAATATGTTTATTACCTTTGGGCTTGGTCACCCTAAGAGTAAGATCAGCTGCATCTCTCTGATGAGGGCTAAGAAGGCCAAAACGTACGAATTGCCTGACATTTCATGGCAAGACTATCATCTGGGCAGGACCAGTATGATATGCTTCAGGATAGTTCTTCCTTGTGAATGAGCTAAAATAGATATCAACATGGGTAGGACACCAGTCTTACCTAAAACTATATAGAGAGAGGGAGGAACAGCAGTACTCAAGTTTTTTTTCAAAAAGCTGAAGATTTACTAGGAAATGGTTAATGGCACTGCATTCAATTGGGCACAATGTGCATGTTGGGGACTTGCTGGACTGCTGTAGCAGTAAGTCTCGGTGCAGAGGGCTTCATCCCCCTTCCCACTCCTGTGAAAATTGCTGCCCCTTATTCGATGTGTGTGTCGCCCCCAGGGTGGGGAGGACAGCGAACCAGAAACATTTATATTTTCAGTACTGTTTGAAGGAAGACAGCTGATCTTTCCAAAGCTTTTCTTAACATATAAACTGTTAGTCTACATATAAAAGGAATCACCAAATACCAAAGTACTCATATCTTTGTATTACTACAGCTACTAGAAATGAATCTATTGAATGTTGGTACTGAATACAATTGCTCAGGCACAGGCTGACACAACTGTCATTTCCCTTTGCACCATCCACTCACATCCGCCTACAGAATACAATGATCCAATGTGTACAACATGCAGAACAGGAAAATCACTGAAAAAGTACATTAAGTTTTATTATATTTGTAGTAGCTAAACAACCCTCCTGGCTCCAAAATGGCATTCAGTTTCTATCTGCATCATTGCATTTTCATAATCCCGTGCATCAATAAACTCTGCCTTAAAGTGATAGTAATACATCGATTTAATGACATTTAATACTGTACCTAGTAAAAAAAATAAATTAATTGCACCCTGTCCGATCTCTCAAACCTTTACGGTTTGAGAGATATCAGTTTACAAAGTCCCCCTTGCACTGACATCAGCTTTCTATCTTACAGCAGAGCCGAAATCATGCTAGTTAGAAAGAAATACTTCATCTGAATGGTCTGCACTGTGTGCCTGCAAACCACAACACATACATACCTGGGAACCTTCATTTGCAGCATAAAGGGGTGGGGTTTACACAAGAGGGGGGGGGGCTTTCTGGGACATCACACAAGTGGGTGGGAAGTGGGAGGAACTGGATGGGGAAGGAGGAAAAGTGGGAGGAACTGGGTGGGAAGGAGCAGAAGTGGGCAGAGTTTTAAAGGAAACTCCCCACATCCGGAGAATCAGCCTCTGCCCCCAGAGACCCGGTAATGGACCCTCAAGCTGGAGCCTTCAGGGCAAATCCAGAGAGTTCCCAAGTATGCTGATGAGAGTAGATTCTAGGGGCTGGATTCAAATTGAGGTGCTGATTTTATCTCTGCTTTTATCTCCAGGTTTCCCCATAGGTTTCAATAGGAACATGTGATGGAATGGTTGTCACCCTGAGAATGAACCCTGTCTGTTTTCAGTGATCTCCATTGTCTTAACATGTGTTCCCATTCTCAAAACATTAATGTCCCTTGTGTGTGCATGCATTAGAGAGTATTGGCCATTTACCAGCATTGAATGGGTTGGTTAGTGTGTATGATGTACACAGGGATGGTGCCATCCAGTCTAGCTGACCACAGAGATTGTGTTATGAGATAGCCAGTGCTGGTCAGATAGAGGGGGGTAGGGCAAATCTGTGAGTGGAATGTGTGTCCCTTTCCCGCTTACATTAGGCCAAGCAAAAAGAGACCTGGTAGATGTTACCTGTGACATCAGATCCTGTAGGAGGGGAGTAAAAAAAAGCCTAAGACGAGAGAGAGAGGAGAGAGTTGAAAAAAATCAGTAACAGGAGAGAAGGCCTCTCCATAATGGTGGGAGGCCTAGACTCCATGTGCTTCCTAAAGTAGTACTGGGGAAACTGGGACTGGTGAGTGCCCTCACCGGAAGAGTTAGAGTGAGTGGGTACTGTAGTGGCCAGGTGCCCTTTTCAGTTGTGGGCTGTAAGTCAAGGTGGCTACAGCCACAGAAATTACCCTGATGTTCCCACCACAAGGATTGTGGCCAGGAAGCTGAACTTCTGTGGCTATGGCCCAAGACTAAATAAAGTGGCTGGAGATAATCTCTTAGGATGCCTTCCCCAACTCATCTGCCAGGACTAAACGATACAAAGAAACTTCATGCAATCCAGCACCAGGCGCAGTGGGCGGGGTGCCCACTCTTGCCTCTAGTGGGACTATGTGTAAAGGTCCAGCATAAAGCTAAAATGGACTGTGAATATTATGTGGGACCCCTGGCAATCTGTGCAACTGTGCTGGCACACCAAGAAGAGAACCGCAGAATTGTTTAGTTTTTATGTTTTACCCCTGTTTTGTTTGCCTGTAATTGTTGTCCTATGTTTGTATACCTCTCTAATAAATGCAACTTATTATCTTTTTGTCTGGCTTGATAAATCGCTTAACCCTCGGTCTAACAAGCAGCAACCCCATCACAGAACATTTCTGATAAAATGGGAGATAACATTTATCTCCTACAGTTGAATCCAGCCGTAGGTGCTATGTCAGTGTTTGCTGTAACCCAGAGATGATACACTCAGTCCTCAAGGAACACGATACAGTTCTGAGATATCACTTCTTATACAGGATTGGCCCGGCTTCTCCCTTTGTCACCAATTTAGGCAATATAGACAGAATGCAAGAAACACGCGTAATCTTTTTTTACAGGCTAATTTTGATGGCAACATGATTAGCACCAAAACGTTACTGAACCACGCATGTTTTTTATGAATTAGTGAATGTCTGTCCTCATTTTAGAGAATGCTTTTCAAAAAGTTAGCGAGTAAAGTGCACACTATTTTGTGAAAAGATGACCAATTGCTCCTAATTCATCAAAGCAATTAGCACACATTTTCATACGTCTGGCTAACTTTGGAGTTAATTTAGGAGAATGGGATATTCAGTACCAAGGCGTTAGTATGTGTCTTCAATCAAAACGTGAGCAATCGCAAATAGCGCATAAATTTATGACTTAAAGTGGAACTACCAACCCAAGTAAAGTTAAACTCCAAGAACTACCCATCTGGTGACGAGCTGATCAATAGTAATAGTCGCCAGACTAATTACCTCCTTATAGAGAATTCCTACTGCTCCCGGGACTGACAGCCAGGAAACAGCGCAGACATCTTTGATTAGTGACGTCTGCGCTCCTGCGCTGTCTGTCCCAGTCTGCTCTAGGAGGCGTTGCTAGGTGCCATATGGTACCGGAAGGGACTGACAGCACAGGCGCGCAGACGTCACTATGTAAAGATGTTTCCTGGCTGTCAGTCTCGGGAGCAGTAGATTTCTCTATAAGGAGGTAATAATTCTGGCGACTAGCACTACTGATCAGCTAGTCACCTGATGGGTAATTCTTGGGGTTTAACTTTACTTGGGTTGGTAGTTCCACTTTAAAAAAAAATAACAAATGCTCAACTTTCTTGCATTCTGCCCTAAATGAGCAATGCATTGGTACAGATTAGACTGTCTCACCCTGAGAATTTGGTCCTTCACCCTGCAACCCCGAGATTTGGGCCAAAACCCTGAGTCAGGGACAAACCCTGACAGTTTGTAGGTATAATTATTAAGTTACAATTTCAGGTAACCATTAACAGGCATAGCTGGGACCTCTCTGGGTTTGCCCCAGAGACTACGGTTTTGACTGCATTACTGGGTCTCCGGGGGCAGAGTCTGATTCTCTGGGGTGTGGGCAATTTCTTAAGAAACTTTACCCATTGGTGCTCCTTCCCTGTCTGTTCCACCCACTCTCCGCCTACTTCTCCTCCTGTCCCAGCCTATTCCCCTATACGGTTATACTTTTCTGAAGCCCAGCCCCAGTCACGATTAAGCCCCACCCCCTTTCAACACAAATTGCTTAATTTGTCTCCCTCAATGGCACCACAGGCCTCCACCTCCGGGGAGGCCAGAAGAAAAAATTCCCAGGTATGTTAACAGGAAATGTTATCAGACTTTTAGATACTTTTTTACGATAGGAAATACACTATAAGTACAGTATAGTACTGATCATAAAAGATCTAATTGAAATGGAATTATACATTTGGAATAATTTAATCTTCCACATGTCCACAGGTAGTCACAGACTCACTCACCCACACTAGGCCTTACGCACAAAAGGCAAAGGAAAGCAACTCTGGAGCAAACCAACTGCGCTATAGGGGAGAAATTGAGAATTAAATTAATAAGAAGGTGCCAGCAGATACAAATGACTCTAGAGACAGACTCTGCAGCAAAAAAATAGATGTATTAATGGGGCAGGGAATCCTGTGCTGCCTTGGTATATGCAGGAAGAAGGAATTCACAGGGAAGAAGGAATTCTCAGTTTCCCTAAAACTCCTGATTGATTGATTTACTGCAGAGAAATGTGTTGCATGCCACTCTGGCTCTCAAAGGGTTAAATAGGGATATATGCTAAAGAAGCTGCCAGCTAACATTCAGTGTGTTAAAAATGAACATTTAAAGGGATAGTATAGTCCCATAAAAAGTATGTTCTAAATGGTAGCTGCACTAAAAAAATATTCAATGTGCTTAATCTTTTCTCTCAAACCGTTATGGTTTGAGAGATATAATAAAATAAAGACCTCCGTTCCCTCCCCTTTCTGCCTGACGAGCTGTAAAGTTGTCAGAGGCAGAATCTGGTCACCTGACTATAGGCGGCTCTTCAGGAATGCTGTCATCGGGATATCTAAGTATAATCACTTCATCAGTATGGTCTACAACGTGTGCCTGGCTTGCAAGCACATGTTGTAGACCATTCCGATTAAGTAATCATAGTTAGATATCTCGATGACAGTGCTCCTGAAGAGCCGCCGTCTGGTCCCGGAAGCAGGATTTCATGACGTCCGCTGTACAGGGGACGCATGAGAAGGGGGGAGGTAGCGGAGGTCTTTATTTTCTTACATCTCTCAAACCATAAAGGTTTGAGAGAAAGGATTAAGCACATTGAATGTTTTTTTTAGTGCAGCTACGATTTAGAACATACTTTTAATGGGACTATACTATCCCTTTAAGTTAACTTCTTCAGTGCCAACGGCAAACGGCTGCTATGTCACAAGTACTGTTTCGGCATTTTTCTCTGTATTTCTTTCACCATAATTTCTTTTAACCCCTTAAGGACTCATAAAGGTCCTGGCATGTCATGGGTCCAACATGCGATAAGAACCCATGACGTGCCAGGACCCTTGTGGATTTCAGGGCTCCCCACATTGCTGCAAGCCGTTCAGGGAGCCCTGAATTGGATAAGGAAATAAAAAGTACTCTGTGGTCCTTAAAGGGATAGTAATACTTCGTTTTAACTTTATTTTATTTTGTAGGCATGAAAAAAACATGAAGAACGATATAAGTCTTATCTCTCAAACCTTTATGGTCTGAGAGATATTCACAAGCAAAGTTTCTCCTCCCGCCCCTTTTACCTAGTGTAAGTCATCTCTTCTCAGATGTGGAATGCAGTCCATAGACCAGACAGATAACAGAAGGGGACAATCTTCTTCCTATGAGAACAATTAAAGCCCTGCCCCCCCAGACAAGTTTTTCAGGTTTTTCCCTTATCTTAATTGAAGATTGTCCCTCTCTGCAGTCTACCTGTTCACCTCCCTTCTGCTGTGGCTGAACAGGGGGGGATACTTTGTTTGTTAATCTCTCTTAAACCATAAAGGTTTGAGAGATAAGACTTATATCGTTCTTCATGTTTTTTTAATGCCTACAAAATAAAATAAAGATAAAACGAAGTATTACTATCCCTTTAAGTGCCGGCCACATGCATGTGCGGCTGGTCCTTAAAGGGATAGTAATGGCTTCCTTTATCAAAGTTTAATATTGTAGACATAAGAAAAATTAATTGATATAAGTCCAATCTCTCAAACATATATAGTTGGAGAAATATACCATGATCAAGTTCCCCCCTCCCGCCCCTTTCACAGACATCAGCGTTCTAGCTGACAGCATGAGATCCTGGTCCCGGGACTGTCCGGCGGCTCTTCAGCAGAGCCAAATAGCGCTATCTAAAAATAAATACTTCACTGGAAAGGTCTACAAAGTGTGCTTGGTTTGAAAGCAACCTTTGTAAACCGTTCCAATTAAGTATTTATTTTTAGAGAGCATTATTTCAGCGCTGCTGAAGAGCCGCCATCAGGTCACATGGCCCAAACCTCCTGCTGTCAGCTAGAGCGCTGACATCTGTGAAAGGGGCGGAAGGAGGGAACTTTATCATCGCATATCTCTCAAACTATACGTGTTTGAGAGATTGGACTTATATCAATTTTTTTTTTTATATCTACAATATTAAACTTCAATAAAGGAAGCCATTACTATACCTTTAAGGGGTTAATAACTCTACAAACCTGTGACAATTTATATACTTTTTTTCTTGTACAAACTGGTCTTTGTGTAAGAACCTTTCTTGAGTAGATTATAAAATAATACTGCAATGTATTTCTTTGTAGCTTCTGAATAAAATGATACAAGATATTTATTGGTTTTAATAAACGTTTAACCTTTATGTGCCCGTAATTATCATGACTGTTCTTATGGATTTTTTTAATGAAACACACAAAAATGGTGCCTGCCTTTTGTGATCTAGTAAACTAACTTTTCCACATAAAATCCAAGTCAAAGTTTATACTTTATACAAGTACATAGGCCAAACAGTTTAAGCATTAGCGACGTGTGGCCCATAAAAAAAGTCAAGCCTGGAATTGTCTTCAACAAAACAGATCAATAGAGCAGAAAAAAATAAAAATAATTGCACGTACAGTTCCTGCCTAACGAATGTTGAAATTCTGAACCAATCCAAAACTTTAAAGGGATAGTAATGTTTCACAAAAAAAACTGCTTCGATTAATCTTTATAGTATTTGGGCCATGGAGAGTGTTATTTCAATGCTGTCAGAGTTGTAGTTCAAGAGTAATTGAATGATAAAGTATCCCCCTCCCGCCCTTTTTACCTAGTGTAAGCCACCTCTCCTCAGATGTGGAATCTGGTCCACAGACCAGACAGATCACAGCAAGGGACAATCTTCTTACTGTCAGTACAAGGAAATCCCTGCCCCTCTTGACAGGTTTTTCCTTATGCTCACTGAAGATTGTCCCTCTCTGCGCTGCTCGCTCTGAGGTGAGCAGTGTTACATCAGTAAAAGGGACGGGAGGGGGATACTTTATCATTCAGTTACTCTTGAACTACAACTCTGACAGTATTGTAATAACACTCTCCATGGCTCAAATATTATGAAGATTAATTGGTACTGCTTTTATTGTGAAACACTACTATCACTTCAATATTTTAGGAGCACACTTGAAACATGACATGCCTGTACTTATATGGTCACAAAAACTTCAAGCATGAAAATAAACCATTGGAAACTAAACTTCATGCTGCTTCAAATTAGGGGTCACTTTCATTTGTAACCCCAAAAAATAATGCCAAAGCAAAATAATTAAATAAACTACACGCAGTTTTATGTTTCAGTCACTTCATGGAATCTAATAACACAATAAATAGCGACGAGTCTACAGAGAAAAACGGTACTCCATTTGTATAGGCTGATATGCCTTGAGGGAGCAAAAAGAGGTTCTGAAGCAGAAGTATACTTTTTCTATGCTTTGATTGAGGCTATCCTACTATCGCAGGGCTCAAAGTTTCCACTCACCACTAGCCAATGGCGAGTGAAAATTCAGCCCTGGCGAGTAGAAATTCAGCCCTGGTGGGTATGTTATGGATTGCAGTGGTGAGTAACTTTTCAGGTCTCGCTAGTAGCAAAGGACTTAAAATTATAAGCCCTGCACTATCGTATATATCAAAACGAATAGACAGGCAGGCTCACAGAGGTAACAAGGGTGCAAACAGATTCTAGCTGCTGCAAAACCTTGTTAAAGTGATAGTAATGCCTGCTGTTAATACATATTAATATTGTAGATATGAAAAAATAGGATTTTAGTCTTACCTGTTAAATCCTTTTCACTTAGTCCATACAGGTCACTGGTACTCTGGGAGGCGTAAGTCCCCTTTAATAGGCAGGAACAACTATGCAAATGATTTGCAAGGGGCGGAGCCTCCCCTCTTACTTAAGCCACCTTCTGGCCAGAGCCACTTAGATTGATTTGAGACCCTAAAACTGACCTCAGGTAAGCAAGAAGAAAGACTCCTGTGAGCATGCCCGAACGGTCTCCCACTGAATGCCACAGGAGAGCCAAGACTGGTCCCTTGACAGGGTGGGAGACCAGTGACCTGTATGGACTAAGTGAAAAGGATTTAACAGGTAAGACTAAAATCCTCTTTTCACTGTCGTCCAATACAGGTCACTGGTACTCTGGGATGTACAAACATTGAGCTGACCCAGAGGCGGGAAGTAAGGCAAGGACCAGGCGCAAGGCCCAAGTCACTAGAACTGCTATGACCCAGTTAATAACATAGCCCAAACTGTAAGTGTCAACGGACACCAACCAAGGGAAACATCCCTGAACTAACACAGCACACGGAACCAGAGCCAACCGGGCTCAACAGTAAGGAAGCACTAAGAATCACAGAGCGGAAGACCTACACAGGCAAGACCGCCTCCAGGACCTTCCTTCCAAAACTGGCATCAGCCGAAGCCAGTACATCAACTCGATAGTGCTTAGAAAAAGTGTGCACAGAGGACCAAGTGGCCGCTCTGCACAGTTGATCAGCAGAAGCCTGATTCTTGTAGGCCCAAGAGGCCCCAATAGATCTGGTGGAATGGGCAGTCACTCGAAAGGGAACATGCTTATTCGTCAACTTATAGGCTTCACGGATAGTAGCCTTAATCCAAGAGGCAATGGTAACTTTGAAAGCCGGTCTCCCTGCCCTAGGCCCCTCAGGAATGACGAATAGAGCGTCAGACTTCCTGATAGACTCGGTGCGATGAACATAAAACTTGAGGCAACGCACCACATCCAACAAATGGAGATCTCTTTCCTTGTCAGATGAAGGATTAGGGCAGAAAGAGGGAACCACAATCTCCTGATTGATGTGAAACTCGGACACAACCTTGGGTAAGAATTCCTTGGTAGTGCGAAGCACAGCCTTATCCTTGTGGAACACCAGGTAAGGAGGTTTACAAGACAAAGCCTGTAACTCTGCTACCCGGCGAACTGAAACAATAGCCAAAAGGAAGGCCATCTTCCAAGTCAAGAGACGTAATGGAATGGAAGCCAAGGATTCAAACGGTGGTCGCTGGAGAACTCCCAGCACCAAATTGAGGTCCCACTGGGGAGCAGGACTCTTGAAGGCAGGTCGAACATGAGTCACACCCTGGAAGAAAACTTTCACATCAGGAAGGATAGCAATCCTTTCCTGGAAAAACACAGACAAGGCAGAAGTCTGAACTTTGAGGGAACTCAGACTGAGCCCCTTATCCACACCGTCCTGCAAGAAGGCCAGGACAGTGGGAAGATGAAACTCAAGGGATAACTTCTTATCAGAGCACCATGTCACAAAAGTTGACCATATGCGATGATAGATCTTGGAAGACACAGGCTTACGAGCACTGAGCATAGTCGACACCACAGAAGGAGAAAAACCTTTCTTTGCTAGAATCGAGGATTCAACCGCCATGCCATCAAATGGAGAGAGTGAACATCCTCCTTCCACAGATATCCCTGAAGAAGTAGGTCCGGACGGGCAGGGAGCGGGATCGGATCCGTCACTGACATGGCCATCAACTCCGGATACCAGGACTGGCGAGGCCAGTTTGGAGCGATCAGGATGACAGGACAACGCTCCCTCTTCAACTTCTGGATAACTCTGATCAATAGAGGAAGAGGAGGGAAGATGTAAGCCAGGGAGAAGTCCCAAGGGATCGACAAGGCATCCACTGCTAGAGCAAGGGAGTCCCTCAATCGGGAGCAAAACACCGGAACCTTCCTGTTGTGTCTGGTAGCCATCAGGTCCACCACAGGCATCCCCCACCGATGAGTGAGCATGTGAAACACCTCTGGATGAAGAGTCCATTCTTCGCTGTCGACGGTGTGACGACTGAGGAAGTCTGCCATGACGTTGTCCACGCCTGGAATATGAACTGCAGAGATGACAGGCACGTGATCTTCTGCCCAAGACAAAATATCCTTGACCTCCCACCAGGCGGAACCGCTTCTTGTGCCGCCTTGCCTGTTGATGTAAGCCACCGCCGTGGCGTTGTCGGACTCCACTCTGATCGGAAGACCGGTCAGTTGAGACTCCCAGTGCCTCAGGGCAAGCTGGATAGCTCGAAGTTCCAGAACATTGATGGAGAGAAGGGATTCCTCCAGACCCCATTTCCCCTGAGCACTGAAGCGACCCCAGACTGCACCCCAGCCCCAAAGGCTGGCATCCGTTGTGACTGTGGTCCAACGAGGAACTAGAAAGGATCTCCCTTTCAGGAGATGAGAGAGATCTAACCACCAGTGCAGACTCGACTCGACATGAGGAGGAAGAGAAACAGACAGAAGTTGATGATCTGGATGATTCCTGCACGTCTGGATCACAAATCTCTGAAGTTCCCTGGAGTGGGCCATGGCAAATGGGACTGCTTCGATCGTGGAAATGAACTTCCCCACTAAAGATGACAACTTCGGTACCGGAATTTCGTCCATGTCCAGAATCCCAGCCACTCTGACGGCAATCTGGTGAGCCACGTCCTCTGTAAGAAACACCATGCATTGGCGAGTGTCGAACAGGAGACCCAGGAACAGAAGCCTCTGAGATGGAACCAAGTCCGACTTGTCCAGATTCAGGATCCAGCCATGACGGTTCAGGGTGTGCATGCACTTCTGTAATTGCTGACGGAGAAGCTCCGCTGAGGAGGCTTTCAGTAGGAGATCGTCCATGTATGGGGTCACTCTGATCCCATCCTGATGAAGCACCGCTATCAAGGAGCCTAACACCCTCTGGAAGACCTGAGGGGCTGAAGTCAGCCCAAAGGGGAGCGCTGCAAACTGAAAGTGTCCCTTGTGGCAGGCAATCCTGAGATACCGCCTGCTCTCCGGGTGAATAGGGATGTGAAGATAAGCATCCTGAAGGTCCAGGGAGGCAAGAAACTCCCCTGGAGACATTGCTGCAATCACAGAACGCAGGGACTCCTGGCGGAAGTGGGAAGTCACCACATAGGCATTGAGATCTTTGAGATCCAAAATGGGACGAGCTCCTCCGTCCTTTTTGGCTACCACAAACAGGTTGGAATAGAATCCTGAACCTGTGTCCCCTTGAGGAACCGCCTCCAGGACCTCTTTGTCCAAGAGATCCTGAATAGCGTAGTCGAACAGACGCCTTTTTGTGGGTTCCTGAGAAGGACGAGTAAAATGGAACCAAAAAGGAGGAAGGGAAGAGAAAGGGATCCTGTATCCCTCTGACACCACCTGAAGAACCCATGGGTCCGCCACTGACTCCTCCCAAGTCCGGCGAAAGATGCGGAGACGACCACCTACAGCCGGATGCGGACCCGGGTTCGGCGAGTCATGCCGAAGCAGTCTTGGAGGTCTTGGCCTTGGGGGCAACTTTGGGCTTCCAGGACTGTTTGGGCTTGGAGGAGGAGCGCGTAGTGGGAGGACCCGTTTGGGCCGAGAAGCGTGTCTCAGTCTGAAAGGAACGAAAGGACCGATTGCGTTTGGCTGGAAACTTTTTCTTAAAGACTGAGGGTAGAAGAGTACTTTTACCGCCAGTAGCCTCACTGATCATTTCTTTGAGTTCAGACCCAAAAAGCAAATTCCCCTGAAAGGGCAAGGAAAACAAGGCTTTCTTAGAGGCTGTATCAGCAGACCAAATTTTCAGCCAAAGAGCTCGTCTAGCCACCACAGAAGAAGTGGAGGCCCTCGCCATCATGCGCACAGCATCAAAAGCAGCGTCAGCAACATAGTTCTGAGCTTCAGTGATATTAGCAAGGAGCTGCAACTGTTCAGATACTGGCGCATCCTGGCGAACTGCTTCAGTCACTCGTTCAGTCCAGGCCGCAATGGCTCTATTAACCCATGCCACAGCAAAGGTTGGGCGCATGGCAGTGCCAATGGAGGCAAAAATAGATTTAAGAGAAAGCTCTAGCTTTTTATCCGTCCAATCCTGCAGGGCAGAGGCATCAGAGACAGCCAAAGCGGTAGACTTGGATAGTCTAGAAACAGGAGCATCCACCTTGGGAGGATGAACCCATTTTGCCAGCTCAGCCTCAGGAAAAGGGTATAGTTTAGCAAACTTTTTAGAGACAGAGGAAGATCTATCAGGATTCTTCCATGCCTCAGAGACCAGACGGGCAAGAGTAGGGTTAGTTGGAAAACAAACCACTGGCTTAGATGGCTTTTTCTGAAAAACATCAGTAGGATCATAAGTGGATTCCTGAGTCAGAGGAAGGTTGAGCGCTCTGATCAGACCCTCAGCCGAGACTTCAGGGTCACACTCATAGGGGTCCCCAATGGACCTGTTAGATTCAATAACAGTACGTTCCTCAGCATCAGAATCCTGTAAGAGTTCTTCTTCAGAAGAATCAGTGACATCAGGAGCTCCCTGTGGCTTAGGCAGGGAGGTCCTGATGGTAGAGGGGGTCTGCCAGACCTGGAGAGCCCCCTGTATCTGAGAGGGAAAGAGTTGAAGCGTGGATCTGAAATCCCTAGTGGCAGCTTTAAACTCCCTCACCCAAGATGGCTCAATAGCGTGGCTGGAAAGCCCAGGGTTGCTATCTTGACCAGAACAATTAGGGCATAGATCCCCCACATTATCGGTAGACAGCCCAATGTGGCAAGAGGAGCAAAACGCCATGGGGGGAGCAGACCCCCCATCCTCCTTAGACTTGGGTCTAGCCCCTAGCTCCAGTGAAGTAGACATGCTCACAGCGTCAATATACCCCACTAATAACACTATCACCCAGAAAAAGTGTAAATGATTAAAGTTTCACCCCAGAAATGTCTAAATTCGGACTTATCTGGCCAGCGAAGGGTTAAACCGTTGAGGAGAGAGAAGGCTCGGTCCCTGCGTAGTGTACTCGCTTAGGAAAAGTACCACAAAATGGCAGCCGTCATGACAGCCAATCAGAAACAAGCGCGAACCAGGCACTCATGGGAAATGTAGTTTTCCCTTACAAGTACCCCAAACAGTGCCCGAAGCCCCCCTGAACAGCCCACATACATAAAACACATTCCGGATGATAGAGCAGGAGCCTAGCATTAAAATGAGCCCTCTCTGAAGTTGCTGTGACAAGCGGTTCCAGAGATATGTCCCACACTGTGAATTCTCATAGAGAGTAAAGGAGCCCTTGCGTCTGAGCAGGAAAAAGCCGCGCTTAAAGGCGCGGAACACCATTTTTAATAAAGTTTAAGAAAACATTAAAAAGTGCCCAAACAAGTATGAAACACATAAGAAACATGAGTAAACGAATACCAAAAGCTCCAAAACCCAGAGAATACCACAGAAATTGCATAAAACAGTAATAATGCAATAAAAACACCCTATGAGTGCTGGAGTGTATTGAAACTCCCAAATACAAACCCATCAAAGGGACACTGTGGGGACAAGTGGACCTTCAGCACTCAAAGGGTGACTCACCTTTCCTGCAGGACTTCTGTCTTCAGGTGACCATGATGAAGTGGGAAAGAACCAGAGGTAAATTCCCCAGTAGGGAAGCTGCTTAACACAAGCTGTCCCCTCTTCAGGGCATAAGGTCAACAGAAAATCCCTGGAAGCTGCACCAGCCACTTTAAAGAGGGCAATTCACAGCCATGGTCACCCTCCTAATGGTGGTATTCCATATTTGAATAAAAAAATAATAAAACACTAAGATGCATAGATGTTCTCTACCTGGTGTGCAAAGCACTCCAGGAACAAATCAATCTAAGTGGCTCTGGCCAGAAGGTGGCTTAAGTAAGAGGGGAGGCTCCGCCCCTTGCAAATCATTTGCATAGTTGTTCCTGCCTATTAAAGGGGACTTACGCCTCCCAGAGTACCAGTGACCTGTATTGGACGACAGTGAAACATAAATTCAGTGATGTATGTGTTGTCTCTCAAACATTTATAGTTTGAGAGATATAAGCTTCTAAAGTTCCCCTCTCCCACCCCTTTCTCAGACGTCAGCGCTCTAGCTGGCATCATGAGATCCTGGTCTCAGGACCGACTGGCAGCTCTTCAGCAGAGCCGATATAGCGCTATCTAAAAAGAAATACCTCACTGGAACGTCTACAAAGTGTGCCTGGTTTGCAAGCACACTTTGTAGACCGTTCCAGTGAAGTATTTCTTTCTATATAACTCTATTTCAGCTCTGGTGAAGAGCCATCAGCCGGTCGCACGACCCAAATCTCATGCTGTCAGCTACAGCGTTGACGTCTGTGAAAGGGGCGGGAGGAGGACACTTTAAAAGCTTATATCTCTTAAACTATAAATGCTTGAGAGACAACACATACAGCATTGAGTTTATATTTTTAATATCTACAATATTAAAGTTTGTTAACAACGGGCACTAGTATCCCTTTAAGAGCAGTGAGCTGTCAATCACCATTCTGCCATTCCTGGGAACTCACCGGATCTGCCCCACAGACTCTGGTTTTCAGACTGAATAACTGGGTCTCTGGGGAAAGATTTACTATCGGTAGTGAGTTTTTTCTCCTTTCCAACCTGTTCTGCCCACCTCCCACCCATTTTATGGCATGCAGATGAGCAAGCCCTGCCCACCTGAGTAAGCCACACCCCTTGTATGACAGAAATGTGTCAATGACATCCCCTGTCAAGCAGCACATGAGCCCTCTCTGGGAGCTCAATGGGAAGTAGTTTGCAGGTATGTTATGCCATATTGTGGGTGGGACTAACCAAACGGGTGGTTGAAAGGAGGAGTTTGCCATCAATGGGTGTGAGTGTGTTTGGAATGGCAGGAGTGGGCTGAATGGAATTGGAAGCTGAACTCACCAAGAAGGAGGAATCTCTGTCTTTGGAGGCCAGGTAATTCAGCCTGAAAACTGAAGTCACCATGACAGATATACGGAGAGATCCCAGGTATGCTAGGCTTTACCTGCAATACTTTGTACAGCACTGGAGACCACATATCCAAGAAAAATTAACAAATTGGAGAAAGTTCAAACAAAAGACACTAAATAGTGCAGGGACATCAAGTCAAAGCTTATCAGGACTCATGCAAAGACTAATGTGTTATGCTTAAGTGGAGGGAAAGGGTTGATATGATAGAAATATTTAAATATATTAAGGGATTTAATGTAGATCAGGAGGAAGTAGTAGGGGCTAATATGGTTAGCAAAGTAAAAAAAAACATAGGATAGAGAAAAGTCTATTATAAACAAGACGTATGACTTTGCATTCTATTTAGATAGGAAAATGGACAGACTATGTATAAACTGATTCTTATCTGCCATCAGAATCTATGTCTCTATGGTTCATCACAACCTCCAACTGTTGTCCAACATAAGGGCATCAGCCAATCATAAATGGTTGGTGAAGAAGTGGGCATGTCATTAGCTACACCCTCCAGCAACATTATCACCAAGGAAATGCAGGAGAAGGTAACACACATGGGCAGCTTGAATGGAACGTAGTCTAAAGCAGGTGTAGGTCATCTCTAGTTCTTCAGGTGTTGGAGACTACAAACTCCATCATCCCCAACCAGCTATTGGCTAGCTGGGATGATGACTGTTGTACAACAGCAGGAGAGCCAAAAGTTGATATTCTAAGCCTCGAACATGTTTTTTTATAGATTTGACATTGCCCAAGTCAGGACTTTTATTGACTTAAACATTGAAAAATACACCATAAAAAATACATGAAATTGCATTGAGAGATGTATTGTTCATCACGTGTGAACCACTAGTGGACTAAAACAGACACTCCGATGTAACGGCAGATAGTAAGACAAACAAACACTCATCTATATTTAGTATCCAAATAGCTACATGCATCACACAGAGAGACATAACAACATGCAATCTTATAGTCCTCTCTCCTGGGAAAACAAGCACGACCCATCTGACCTCAATTCATTCTTCTTCTTAACTAATATTGAAAGGGGTAATTAAAGCATTATGTGCAAATTATAGGCAAAATGTTTATATTTTGGGTGCCTTTAAGCTTAGTTCACAAAGGCAACATTAACACAGCATGGATATCTACACAATGCTGGCCCTATAGAACATATGGTCCTCATTGTGGGATGTTAACTCAGGGATGCTACTGCCCTCAATGAGACACTTTACAGCAGTTTCCCAGCATTCAATCCACATTAAGGATGACAATTTGAACACCCTTGCAGTGGTGTTCAGCTGAATGTGGAACACAGGACTTCCTGTCTGATCCCTACATTATCCAGATAGGTGTCCAACGTTACAAGGTATCCAACGTTGCAAGGCTTTGGATACCTATCTGGCACTCAAAAGGTTCAAAATCTATTTTCTTAACCCCTTACGGACACATGATGTGCCAGGACCATCACAGCAGTTCAGCACTTAAAGACCAGTGATGGTCCTGGCAAGTCATGGAAATTCAGCGGTCCCAGCACTGCTGAATCCATTGGCAAAAAAAAAAATGCCTGTGCATCTGGTCGTTAATGGGTTAAACAAACTCTAGCTTGGAAGGTGCCGTATCTCCACAAATATAAGGCAAAGTTTTTTTCAAGCATTTTATCAAATTTGTTCAAATATAAGGCAAGGTTTTTTTCATGCTTTTCAGGAAAAAAAAAAACAACAACATTGCCTTATATTCGAGGTCCCCTATATTCACAATGGCTGCTGTTTTGGTGGAAGATCCAATCCAGCAGGAAGCCCGGTACATCTATTTCCCTCCCTCCTTCTATCTACCAATCATATAAGGTTCCAAGCAGCAGCCTATAGAAGTGCAGTTTGTCAGGTGACGTTTAAATTCCATGCCCGCCTCCATGTTGATATATCGCATAATTTTCCAGGTCCTTCCAGGACCTTGTATCAACATGGATGAAGATGGTGGATTTAAACATGTGGCCTGCTGTAGCACAGTTCTATAAGGCTACTGTCTGGAACCATTTACCATAAGGTAGCGGAATGGAGGGAAATTACATAATATGAGATGACATGAAATGAGATGAAATTACATGAGATAACATGAAATGAGACCAGGTCACATGAGGTGAGATGAAAGGAGAGGAGGAGATGACATGAAGGGAAGGGAGGAGATGAGATGAAGGGAAGGAAGGAGGTGAGATGAGATGAAGGGAAGACAGGAGATAAGATGAAGGGAAGGAAGGCGATGAGATCAAGAGAGAAGGAGATGAGGGGAAGGAGGTGGGAGATGAGATGAAGGGAAATGAGATGAGGTGACAAGAGGGGAGATGAAGGGAAATTATATGAGATGAAGGTAGGGAAGGAGATGAGATGAAGGGAGGGAGGGAGGTGGGAGATGAGATGAAGTGACATGAGACAAGATAAAGGGAAAGGAGATGAGATGAAGGGAAAGGAGATGAGACAAAGGGAGGGAGGGAGGTGGGAGATGAGATAAGGTGACATGAGATGAGATGAAGGGACGAAGATGAGATGAAGGGAGGAGAGAAGGTGAGATGAAGGGAGGGAGATGAGATGAAGGGAGGAGAGAAGGTGAGATGAAGGGAGGGAGGTGGGAGATAAGATGAAGGGAGGGAGGTGGGAGAAGAGATGAAGGGAAATTAGAAGAAATGAAAAGAGGGAGATAAGATGAAGGGAAATCAGATGAAGGGAGATAGAACAAGCTAAAATAAAGGGAGGAGATGAAGGGAAATTATATGAGATGAGTGAACGGAGGGAGGGAGATGGATGAGATGAGTGAACGGAGGGAGTGAGATGGAAGAGATAAATGAAAGGAGGAAGATGAGATGAAGGGAAATAGAGGGAGATGAATGAAGGGTGAAAGAGATCAAGTGAGGGACAGACACACACAGAGTCACATTATATTCAACATTTTTCTTTCTTTTCAAGAACTCAACCACAACCACTCCTTATATTCAAGCAAATGCAGAAGAAAAAAAAACAACCTTGCCTTATATTCGAAGTTGCCCTATATTTGGTATGCTAGTTGGATTGGTGGAAGATCCAGACTAGTGGGCAGCCCAGTGCATGTCTCTGTCCCTCCCTTTACCTTATTATATGGTTCCAAATGTATGTGGTAGAAGTGAGATGTGTCAGCTGACACATTTACATTCACTGCTCTCCCTATGAGGATTTCCCACATTATTGTCAGGTCCTCTAAGGATGTTTTATGGATGTGTCAACTCAAACGAGAAGTGATGCTGAAGCAAATCATCATGTTCGGTGTGAGTCTCTACATTGATAGATGGTCCTGAAAGGACCTCAACATGATGTGGGATATCAGCAAGAAGGCGGGTGGTGAATTTAAAAGTGCCCCACACCATACCGCACTTCAATAAAGCTTCCGCTTGGAACCATGATACGGCAGAGTGAGGGAGGTGACATGACATGAGATAACATGGCATGAAATTACATGACGTATGCCACGCTTTGATATGAAATGAGATCAGATTAATGAAGGAAGGGAGATGAAGGGAGGAGTGAGACAGATGAGATGAAGGAACAGAAACAAAAGACAAAAGATCGCAAGCTGCCTCTAAGTGCAATGTGTAGTCTATACCAATGGAAGTGGAGGAATCGGGCGTTGCATCTTCCACTTGTTGTGAGGTCAGTACTTCTCCTCAAAATATATTCTATATAGCAAAAACAAAAGACAAAAGAGTGCAAACCACCTCTAGGTGCAATATGTAGTATAATATCAGTTCCCCACTCCAAGAATTTATACTCACAGGAGTGAGAGGCCATAACCTGCCTCTGGGAGTCAGCGCATAGACTGGCATAAGCCCCAGTCTGGCTATCCTCCGGAGATGAATCTCCTTTTGCTAAAATCCATCATCACAGTAATGGTTTGATATCCGGATCAATAAAAATAATCCGCCCCTCAGTCAAACAGATGCCAAGCGGCCACTGTGTGGTGTTCACCAAGACAAAACAGTGTTTAGAAGTGTCTACAAGGGAAGATCAGAGACGATTAAAGTAACACAAGGAGATTCATCTCCGGAGGATAGCCAGACTGGGGCTTATACCAGTCCATGCGCCGACTCCCAGAGGCAGGTTATGGCCTCTCACTCCTGTGAGTACAAATTCTTGGAGTGGGGAATTGATATTATAGTACATATTGCACCTAGAGGTGGTTTGCACTCTTTTGTCTTTTGTTTTTGCTATATAGAATATATTTTGAGGAGAAGTACTGACCTCACAACAAGTGGAAGATGCAACGCCCGATTCCTCCACTTCCATTGGTATAGACTACACATAAGGAATTAACTGTACTGTATCAAGTTCGGTAGAGGGTGCCAGTATTTGGTGAGAGATGAAGGAACAGGGCTGTATTTTCCAACAGGCGGAGTAGGCAACTGCTTAGAGATCCAAATTTAGAAGGGAGGTGAATCAACTATGCTGGCCCCACCCATATTCTCTGTTGTGGGTGTGGTCAGAGCAATTTCAATGTCCCTGCACCACTTTTACAGGGTATTATTTATAGGGGAACTATCACCCCAACTAAAGTCCACCCCACTAAATTAGGCATATATCGATAAGCGTAACAATCAAACTGTTATGTAGAAAAAAGACTGCGATCGTGAAAAAAACCTACCTTATCTGACACTGACGGCCAGGCAACAGCGCAGACATCTTTGCTTACAGACGTCTGTGCTCCTGCGATGTCAGTTCCGGTCTCCTCTAGGAGGTGTTGCATGGTACCTTAAGGTACCAGAAGAAACTGACGGCTCAGGCATGCAGATGCCTCTAGATCGCTGTTGCCTGGCCGTCAGTGTCAGCTGAGGAAGGATTTTTGACTAACACGGTCTTTATTCTACATAACAGATTGATTGTTAAGCTTATCGATAGATGCCTAATTAGGTGGGGTGGAGTTTAGTTGGGGCGATAGTTCCCTTTTAACTCCTTGGGTGCTATAGAGATGTCCGACAAGTTGGATTTCTCAGTAATGCCGGATGTATTCAGGATAAGCTAGTACTGACATGCACATTGCTATATGAATAATGATTTGGGGGCACTTTAATTTGAGTGAAAGTTCCACATTAACTCAGGCAGATTCTTCATAATGACCGAGTCACTGATTGATCCTGAAAACCTGCAGCACTGAGGGGGAAAAGTGAGAACAGGTTCGATCATTCCTTTCCTAAAGTATAGTTCCCCTTTAATAGTTTGATTTCAGAGGGTAGCCAAATAACGGCAAAGAAATCATTCGATACTCCTCTATGGCACTAAAATGGCTATCTGGATAATAATACTTCAAATGAAAAAAAAAAAAAAAAAAAAAAAAAAAAAAAAAAAAAAGTTGTAGGGTTTATCCACCCGAGTAAAACAAGGGCACTCCCACTGCTGTTTTATTCAAATGTTATTACAGCTCAAACTCGATTTCTTTTTAAGTTGCAATATCACAGTCGCCTGAAATTGTACAGTGGCGCTGTTGCTACACCATCCTATGGAAAGCTCTGGTCAGCTTACTACAAATCACGTTTGAGCTGTAATATCTTTTGAATTTTAAGTATTACTATCCCTTTAAAGTAATAACAAGCAGCTTGAGGTATTATCGGAGCATAATGTGTTTGTAGATCACGTGGACCAAAATTCATTATAGTCTAAGGGCCATGTAGGCACAAAAGAAAAGCGGAGGAGTTCTGCGGGAAACCATTTGTTCTATAGGGGAAAACTAAAACATCCCATTGATTTAAATGTGTATTTTAACCCCTTGAATGCTAGAAAGGTCGCTAGCATTCAAGGGGATTAAAATCCACATTTAAATCAATGGGAAGTTTTGCAATTATTAGTTCCTCCCTATAGAACAAATGGTTTGCACTAGAACGCCTCCTCTTTTCTTTTGAGCATCCTATATAAAAAATTGCTAGGATGTTTGTCAGAAGCTGTCATGCGCAGTAGAGACTGCCTGAATGCACGGAATGCTGGGAGCACAGAATGCTGGGAGCACAGAATGCTGGGAGCACAGAATGCTGGGAGTTCTGTGTTGGGAGCATTCTGTGCGTTCTGGCAGTCTCTACAGTGCATGACTGCACTGGCAGCAGGATGCAGAGCAGGACCGGCCTCTTAACATCACCCGGACCTTGCCCCTGTATACACGGGCTTTTACACTAGTATGGCAATAAATGTTTTTTTTTTTGTTTGTTTGTTTTTTTAAAAGAATTATAACATATACATGGAGATAAATGATGGCGATACAAGTCAGCAAAAAGAGCAGATGGGATAAACGTTAAGGAGGAACTATGTGCATACAGAATTTAAAGCTGAACTACCACCCTATATAAAATCACCCTCCAATAATTAGGCATATGGCGACTAGCTTCTTAACATAGTAACATAGTAGATAAGGCTGAAAAAAGACATGCGTCCATCAAGTCCAGCCCATGCCAATAACACTCCTGTTGATCCAGAGGAAGGCAACAAAAAAGCCCTCTGGAGCAATTTCCAGTGTAGGTGTGTGTGTGTGTGTGTGTGTGTGTGTCAAATAGTTCCCCGGCTCAATATCCTATTTACTTTGAAGCCATCTGTCATAACTGTCAATATTGTTCTGTGCTAGATAGGCATCCATTGCTTTTTTGAATGCAGTTACATTATCTGCAAGCACAACATCCCGAGGCAAGGAATTCCATAGCCTTACCGCCCTTACTGTAAAGAATCCCTGCCTGTGTTTTAGTCGAAAGCGCCTTTCCTCAAGTCTTAATGGATGACCTCTTGTTCTTAGCTCAGCTCTTTGCATAAATAATTCATTGGATAGTTCTTTGTATTGACCTTGAATGTATTTGTAAATGGTAATCATATCACCCCTTAGACGTCTCTTTTCTAATGTAAACAAACCCAGTATGGCTAGTCTCTCTTTGTAACTCAGATCCTCCAATCCCTTTATCAGTTTTGTTGCACGTCTCTGCACCTTTTCCAGTTCAGCAATGTCTTTTTTTAGAACAGGCGCCCAAAATTGTACTCCATATTCTAGATGAGGCCTAACCAAGGATTTATACAGAGGTAGGATAATATTAGCATCCCTTGCTTCTACACCTCTTTTTATGCAGGCTAGTACCCTATTTGCTCTTGCAGCAGCTGAGTGACTCTGCACACTGCTGTGAAGACTATTGTCTATCAGTACACCTAAATCTTTCTCTAATGAGGATTTCCCAAGTTGTTTCCCATTTAGAGTATATGCAGCAAGTTTGTTTCTACAACCCAAATGCATAACCTTACATTTATCTACATTAAATGACATCTGCCACTTTTCTGCCCATTCACTTAGTTTATCTAAATCCTTCTGTAGGGAAAAAACATCGAGCTCTGTATGTATTTCCTTACATAGCTTAGTGTCATCAGCAAAGATTGAGATGCTACTTTCAATTCCTACTTCTAGATCATTAATAAACAAATTAAAAAGCATTGGGCCCAGGACTGAACCCTGCGGCACCCCACTTATAACCCTAGACCAATTTGAAAAAGTTCCATTTACAACAACTCTCTGCCATCTATCATTTAACCAGTTCTCAATCCATGTACAGATAACACCACCCAAACTGAAGCCTTTTAATTTATGCAGTAACCTGTTGTGAGGCACTGTGTCAAAGGCTTTTGCAAAATCCAAGTATACTACATCAACAGCAATTCCCCTGTCCAAATTACTACTCACTCTTTCATAAAATGCAAGTAAATTAGTCTGACATGATCTGTTCTTCATGAAACCATGCTGATTCCTACTAATGATATTGTTTGTCTTCACATAGTTCTGAATACTGTCAGTTAATAACCCTTCTAGTGTCTTACCCACTATGGAAGTCAAGCTCACAGGTCTATAATTTCCTGGTTTGGATCTTGCTCCCTTTTTAAACAATGGAACTACATCAGCTTTCCTCCAATCACAGGGCACTATGCCTGATGAAAGTGAATCAATAAATATTAAGTATAATGGTTTTGCTATTACTGAACTAAGTTCCTTAAGTACCCTTGGGTGTATACCGTCCGGTCCAGGCGCTTTATTCACTATAACCCTTTCCAGTCTCTTTTGGACCTTGTCCTCAGTAAGCCATGTAGATGTTGGAGGAAATTCCATGGTTTTGTCTGTTTGCCCACAGCTTGTCATTTCTGCTTCCTTTGTATATACTGAAGCAAAGAACGTATTTAGGGTGTCAGCCATAGCTTTATCCTCACTAATCAATTCACCTGTTTCTGTCTTAAGAGGACCAATATCAACCTTAACTTTTTTGTTGTTAATATACTTGTAGAATTGTTTAGGGTTTTTCTTGCTCTCATTTGCAATGTTTCGCTCATTTTCTATTTTAGCTAGCTTAATTGCTTGTTTGCAGATTTTATTACATTCTTTATATTTTTTAAACGATGCATCTGACCCATTTGACTTAAACACCTTAAAAGCCTGCTTTTTATTTCTCATTTCCCTGCTAACCACATTATTAATCCACATTGGTTTTGCTTTACTTCTCTTGTGCTTATTCCCCAATGGTATATATTGACGTGTATATTTGGCCAAGAGCATTTTAAATACATTCCATGACTCTTGTGCATTTTTATCTTTGAAAATTACATCCCACTGGATATCCTTTAAAGCTTCTTTTAACTTTGTAAAATTAGCCTTTTTGAAATTGAATGTTTTGGTTAAACTCTTGCTATTGGGTTTCTCATAACAAACTTCAAAGGATACAATATTGTGGTCACTGCTGCCCAAATGTTCCCTTACCTGCACATTGTTTACAATGTCAGAATCGTTTGAGAGCACTAGGTCAAGCAAGGCCTCTTTTCTAGTTGGCTCCTCTACTAGTTGGGACATAAAATTATCATTTATCATACTTAGAAAAATATTTCCCTTTGTTGTGCCTGAAGTCATATTGCTCCAGTCAGTTTCAGGGTAGTTGAAATCTCCCATTATAATTACCTTTGCTGACCTAGCAGCCTTTTCCATTTGCAGTAAAAGTTGGGCTTCCTCCAACTCATTAGGTGGCTTGTAGCAAACCCCCACCAATATCTTTTTATTAAGTGTGCCCCCAGTGCGTATTTCAACCCACAAGGCCTCTACCTTTTCATTGGACCCTTCATTTATATCTTCCCTTAAACTAGGTTTTAAGGCCTGCTTTACATATAGGCATACCCCTCCTCCCCTTTTATTAACCCTGTCCCTCCTAAAAAGTGAATAACCCTCTAGATTGACTGCCAAGTCATACGTATCATCTAACCAGGTTTCAGACACTCCAATCAGATCATACTGCTCATGTACTGCAATCATTTCTAGTTCCCCCATCTTACCAGCCAGACTGCGAGCATTTGCATGCATACATTTTATCTTTTTGCCATTCTTAAAGATTTCTTTCTTTTTCAGATAGTAAAGTGATAGTAATGTTTCAAAATAAAAGCAGCTCCAATTAATCTTCATAGTATATGGGCCATGGACAGTGTTTTTCAGTACTGTTGTAGTTCAAGAGTAATTGAATGATAAAGTATCCCCCTCCCACCCCTTTTACTGATGTAACACTGCTCACCTCAGAGCAGCAAGACTGTCCGGATGGATCGAAGAGAGGGATAATATTCAGTGACCATAAGGAAAAACCTGAAAAACCTGTCAAGGGGGGTAGGGTTTTCCTTATGATCACAGTAAGAAGATTGTCCCTTGCTGTGACCAGTCCGGTCAAGTGACCAGATTCCGCATCTGAGGGGAGGTGGCTTACACTAAGTAAAAGGGGTGGGAGGGAGATACTTTATCATTCAATTACTCTTGTACTACAACTCTGACAGTGTTGAAATAACAGTCTCCATGGGCCAAATATTATGAAGATTAATTGGAGCTGCTGTTTTTTTGTGAAACATTACTATCCCTTTAATACTGCTATTATCTCGCAGAAGCAACCAGTTCTGAACTAATCCTTATTCTACGGAGACCGGAGGCCAGGCTTGCACGTAGACATCTTGGCTTAGAGATATCTGCACGCCTGCACTGTCTCTCCCAGTCTCCTCTAGGAGGCATTGCATGAAGCCTTAAGGCACCGGGAGGGACTGACGGCACAGGCGTGCAGACGGCTCTAACGCAAGAAGCCTGGCCGTCAGTCTCCGAAAAATAAGGATTACTTTAGAACCAGCTACTTGTGTGAGATAATAACACTTTTAAAGGGATAGTAATATTTCAGAAAAACAGCAGCTCCAATTAATCTTCATAGTATTTGGGCCATGGAGAGTGTTATTTCATTATTGTCAGAGTTGTAGTACAAGAGTAATTGAATGATGAAGTATCCACCGCCCGCCCCTTTTACCTAGTGTAAGTCACCTCCCCTCAGATGTGAAATCTGGTCCACAGACCAGACAGCTCCAGCAAGGGACAATCTTCTTACTGTGAGAACAATGAAAACCCTGCCCCCATTGACAGGTTTTTCAGGGTTTTTCCCTTATACTAATTGAAGATTGTCCCTCTCTGTGATCCATCCGGACAGTCTTGCTGCTCTGAGGTGAGCAGTGTTACATCAGCAAAAGGGGCGGGAGGGGGATACTTTATTATTCAATTACTCTTGTACTATAACTCTGACAGTACTGAAATATCACTCTCCATGGCCCAAATACTATGATGATTATTCGGAGCTGCTTTTATTGTGAAACATTACTATCCCTTTGAGAAGCTAGCTGCCATATGCACAATAATTGGGAGGTGACTTTATACAGGGTGGAAGTTCCGCTTTAAAAGGCCTCAGGTGCATAAATAAAACAATCAATTTACTACTGATATGATTAGTGCTTTTCAAATGAGATCTATCTCTGAATGACATCAGCAGGAGAGACCTTGGCAGCGCTGATGGCTGAGAACAAATGTTGGTAAGAATGTTAAAACTTAAGAAAACTTAAGCAATGAGTTTCACACCGCTCTGGCACTCAAAGGGTTAATTTCTTGGTTCTGCTAGAAACACATCTTCATTGCATCATGATGGACCAGTTTTGGGGCATCGCAGCTCAGCTTTTTACCAAGTTTGCTGCTGTAAGTGCAGTTTTGGTAAAAATTTGATCTTTGCCCCTTTCAAGGCAGATGAACATTTCCTATTAATACCTTAATCTGGGCAGAAAATCCTAATGTCCCCTAAGAATCAATTCTGTGTGGACTGGTTGCTAAGATTAAACCTTTAACTTGCTAATTAACCCTTTGAGTGCCAGGGAGGTGCACAATACATTGCAAAGCAATGTGTTCCGTATGCATCTGTCACTCACAGGGTTAAAGGGATAGTAATACTTTGTTTTATCTTTATTTTATTTTGTAGGCATTAAAAAAACATTAAGAATGATATAAGTCTTATCTCTCAAACATTTATGGTTTAAGAGATATTCACAAGCAAAGTTTCCCCTCCCGCCCCTTTTACCTAGTGTAAGCCATCTCTTCTCAGATGTGGAATGCAGTCCATAGACCAGACAGATAACAGAAGGGGACAATCTTCTTCCTATGAGAACAATTAAATCCCTGCCCCCCTTGACAAGCTTTTCAGGTTTTTCCCTTATCTTAATTGAAGATTGTCCCTCTCTGCAGTCTACCTGGGCAGCTCCCTTCTGCCCTGGCTGAAAAGTGTTACATCAGTAAAAGGGGCAGGAGGGGGACACTTTGCTTGTGAATATCTCTTAAACCATAAAGGTTTGAGAGATAAGACATATCATTCTTCATGTTTTTTTAATGCCTACAAAATAAAATAAAGTTAAAACGAAGTATTACTATCCCTTTAAGGAGCAGACGGGTACAAAAAGCATTGGAAAGTACTGGCCAGCAAGGAGTGGCAGGATGAAGGTTGGAATATTAGTATCTGACCACCAGGGATTGTCCAGTGAGAAAGAACAGTATGGAATGCTAGTACCTGGATAGCAGGGAGAAGAAGGTGTGAGGGACAGCAGTATGGAATGTTAATATCTGGATAGTAGGTAGAAGCAGGGTTGAGGGAGAGCAGTATAGAATGCTAGTATCTGGATATCAGAGATAAGCAGGTGTGAGGGAGAGCAGTATGGAATGCTAGTATCTGGATAGCAGGGAAGGCAGGTATGAGGGAGAGCAGTATAAAATGCTAGTATATGGATAGCAGGGAGAGGTAAGTATGAGGGAGAGCAGTATGGAATGCTAGTATCTGGATAGCAGGGAGAGGCAGCTATGAGGGAGAGCAGTATGGAATGCTAGTATCTGGATAGCAGGGAGAGGCAGGTATAAGGGAGACCAGTATGGAAAGCTAGTATCTGGATAGCAGGGAGACGCAGGTATGAGGGAGAGCACTATGGAATGCTAGTATATGGATAGCAGGGAGAAGCAGGTATGAGGGAGAGCAGTATGGAATGCTAGTATCTGGATAGCAGGGAGAGGTAAGTATGATGGAGAGCAGTATGGAATACTAGTATCTGGATAGCAGGGAGAGGCAGGTATGAGGGAGAGCAGTATGGAATGCTAGTATCTGGATAGCAGGGAGAAGCAGGTATGAGGGAGAAGTGTAGAATGTTGGTACCTGGCCAGCTGGGAGTGGCAGGTTAAAAGAAGAACTATATGAAATGTTAATATCTGGTTTGAATGTTAGTGTGAAATGTTAGTATCTTGGTGTCAGTGAGCGAGAGCAGTGTGGTATGTTAGAATGTGGCTGTCAGAGAGTAGCAGGTAAAAGGGAGAGCAGTAGAGAATGTTAATATCTGGCTGACCGGCTGTGGCAGGTGGCGGGTAGAGCAGTGTGGGATATTACTACATGGTTGGCACCAAGTGGCAGGAGAGAGTACTAATATGTTGAAGACATTCCAGCCAGTACTATCGAATTTGCCAAAATAAAGCTAAATATCACAAACAATTGTTTTACATAAAAAAATAGGTAACATTTTAAAATCTCTTTTAAATGGTGTTTGTTACAAAATGACAGATCCACTTGAAGAGATCAGCTGTTTACATTGTTGAGAATTACGATCCTGAGAGCATTCTATGAAACAGGCTCAGAATACATAATGACGAACAATCAATCCTAACTCTGTAATGTCCCGATAAAAACGCCAAATCAGTAAAACCTAACCTACAGCTGTATCTATCAAATGACTTAAGAGTATTAGCAATAACCATTGATGAAATTTTAAAGCACTGATATCAGAGTTAAAGGGGTTTAACGGGATAGTAATGCCTTAAAATAACCAGTAGTATTGTAGCTAAGGAAAAAAGAAATCCATCGGTGCAAGTCCCATCTCTCAAACCTTTATGGTTTGAGAGATAGAACATTTTAAAGTTGTCCTCTCCCTGCTGTCAACTGTAAAGCTGACAGCAGGATAACGGAGTCGGCCGACTCGAAGCGGCTCTTCAGCAGAGCCGTGATACCGAAATCTAAAAAGAACTACTTAATTGGAACAGTCTACAAAGTGTGCCTGGTTTGCATGCACACTTTGTAGACTGTTCCAGTGAAGTAGTTCTTTTTAGATTTTGGTATCTCGGCTCTGCTGAAGAGCTAACTGAAGGTCCCCAGACCAGGATCTCCTGATGTCAGCTAGACGAGGACATCAGGGAAAGGGGAGGGAGAGGAGAACTCTAAAACATTCTCTCTCTTAAACCATAAGAGAGATAGGACTTTCCTATTTTCCATAGCTACAATACTACTTGTTATTTTAAGATATTACTATGCCTTTAAAGGAGGAATCAAAAGAAGACTCACTTATGGCCTTAAAGGTACACAAAAAATTGCTAGTATTAAAGCACACACTGTGTTATGTCTGTCTGACGGGAAGTAGTGATTAATGTCTACAGTTATTTTGTGATCTCCCCAGCTGCTTCCTGGAGATGGATTTGCTCAATTACCCTATCTCTGATTTGAGCTTTGACACCAGAGATGATTCAGCCTCTGTACCCTGATTCAGGGCCGGATTTACATCCCAAGGCACAGTAGTTGGAATCCTTAGCCCCACCCATAGACAGTCCCCTGTTCACGATATGGTCCCCTCCCTCAATCCCATCTAGTATTCCCTTGCACAGAAAATATCTTTGGTCTGTAATAAGCAAGGCCAAAAAAAAAGCTTCAAACCCTTGGTTGCTCAGCAATGGGTTAGAGAGCTTTCTTGCATCCAGTGGGCTAAATAATAGCATGTAAAGCGGTATAAAACTGGTGCAGGAACGCTGAGATTGCTCTGACCAGACCCACAGATCAGAATGTGGGAGCAGCTAACACAGTTGACGCACCTCTCAACATCTGGAGCTCTAATCAGCTGCCTGTTGTGCCTGTTGGGAAATCCATCCACCCACGCAAGCAGGGTGTTAGGTTGTATAGCTAAGGGCATTAATAGCAGAAAAAGGGAAGTGGTCATGTCACTCTACCGATCTCTGTTTAGACCTCACATAGAGTATCGTGTACAGTACTGGAGACCCTATCTCCAGAAGGATATAGATATGCTAGCGTATTGTGTACAGTACTGGAGACCCTATCTCCAGAAGGATATAGATATGCTAGAGTATTGTGTACAGTACTGGAGACCCTATCTCCAGAAGGATATAGATATGCTAGCGTATTGTGTACAGTACTGGAGACCCTATCTCCAGAAGGATATAGATATGCTAGCATATTGTGTACAGTACTGGAGACCCCATCTCCAGAAGGATATAGATATGCTAGCATATTGTGTACAGTACTGGAGACCCCATCTCCAGAAGGATATAGATATGCTAGAGAGAATTCAGAGAAGGGCTACTAAAATGGAGGAGGGATACTTTATCATTCAATGACTCTTGAACTATAACTCTGACAGTATTGAAATAACACTCTACGTGTCCCAAATACTATGAAGATTAATTGGAGCTGCTCTTTTTGTGAAAAATTACTATCCTTTAAAAAACCTCTGCCTATTAATAAAACATGAAACATCATTTTACATCATAGTAAAAAAATGTTCTCAGATGCAATTTTTTCTTTAGTTTTATAACCTTTACGAGTAGAACTTAGTTGACCTTTTTTATTTTCGTCTGAAGACAAGAATGCTCAGAAACACCGTGAGGTGTAGGTACAAAAATAGATTAAAGGGATAGTAATGGATTATTTTTATAAAATGTAATATTGTAGATATTAAAAAAATAAATCAATTGATGCCAGACTGATCTCTAAAACTTATATAGTTTGAGAGATATACGATTCTACAGTTCCCCCCTCCCGTCCCTTTCATAGACTTCAGCCTCTAGCTGACAGCAGGAGATCCTGGTTCTGGGACCAGCCGGCGGCTCTTCAGCAGAGCTGAAATAGTGTTATATAGAATGAAATACTTCACTGGAACATCTAGAAAGTGTGCCTGGTTTGCAAGCACTCTTTGTAGACCGTTTCAATGAGGTATTTCATTTCGGCTCTGCTGAAGAGTCTGCCGGCCGGTCCTGGGACCAGGATCTGCTTCTGTCAACTAGAGCGCTGACATCTGTAAGGAGGAACTTTATAACCTTATATCTCTCAAACCATATACGTTTGAGAGATTGGACTGGCATCAATTGATTTATTTTTTTAATATCTAAAATATAAAATTTTGTTAAAAATAATCCATTACTATCCCTTTAACACTGTGTTAAAGGGTGGAGCTGCTCACCACCCTGCCACTCTCAGGGTTAATAACTATTGGACAGAGGGACCCATTCTCACTCACAGAGGATGCGTTATTCATGCGCTCTCTTTCCAGGACTGGTATCCTCAGGTCTGTGGTAACTAAACGTAGACTTATTTCATTATTAACCCTCTGAGTGCTGGAAAGGTATCCAACACATTGCAACACAACTGTAGGGACTCATACAGCAACTGCATCCAACTGCTATCGGACATCCATTCCAGAACCTAGAAGAGGACCAGCAAAGTCCCGAGAGAAGAGTGATGTCAAAATAATGTATAAACAGTAATACAACAATCAGTGGCTTCACACCTGCGACCGGGCCCATCACTCTAGGGGCCCAGCCGCCCCTTGCGAGCCCCCTGCCCGGTGCCCTCAACAAGCGGAGGTGTATGCCTTCTTCGGCACAGACCTCTATTAACAGCTCCCTCTCTGTCTCAGCACTCTAGTAATACAGAGCGCTCTGCATTACTGGAGAAAGGACCGCGGGGGAGTTGCTGATAGAGGTCTGTGCAGAAGGTGGCACAGACCTCGACTGTCACTCCTCTGGATCACCATGGATGAGGGCCTCCCTTCTGAGCCAGCTATGGTAGGAGATGAAATGGGGGACAATGTGGAGGTAGTCATTGGGGGCATTGTGGAGGTGGACAGTGTAGAGGTGGTCAATGGGGGCACTGTGGAGGTGCACAGTTTGGAGGTTGTCAATGGGGCAATGTGGAGGTAGTCAGTGGGGACAATGTGGTCATAGGGCCCATGGCAATTTTGGCACCAAGGCTTGGTGGTTTCTAGTTACGTCTCTGACAACAATCCTGAGGAAAAGGAATGTGTAATCCCACAGAGCGAGCAGAACTATACTGTCCACTATTTTTACTGTATTGTGGGATCACTCTTCCTTCATCACTTTGGGAATCATCTCCAAGCTGCTCCACTATCTATCTTATTTTTCTCTTCCTGAATGGATACCACGCCCTGGGAAGAGGGAGTGGACTTCAGATAGGAGCTGGAGAGAGGACCCTAAACTGGATCCCTCTCATTGTGGAGGGGAGCTCATTCTTAAATCAACTTTGTTCTAACACATAACACTATCCCCTAATCCTACTCACTACCACTTAAAATGTTGAGCCTAACCCCTGCCCTTAGCACATAACCCTAAACAACCGTCCTAACACTAAAACCCTAACACCTAACCCTATGCTATTACCCTAGAACATAGCACTAGCCCTTAATAAGTCATAATAACCCCCTACTTTCCTTATTATGGTCCCTCTGAATACTCACTTGCTCCTTGGTTCAACAGATAACCTCTTCAGAATGTTATCTGTTGAATCTGCAGAATGACGTCTGCAGAGGCGGACATGACAGTTGCTAGCAAGACCACATGACCTAAACATATCAGTCTTGAACTCTGCCTACTTCAGTTTGAGTAAACTGCCAGCAACTGTCATGTCAGCCTCCGTGGACTTGACATCCAGGGCTGATTGAAAATGGTATCTGTTAAACAAAGACACAAGGGTGCGAATTCATAGGGGCTCTAGGGGTTTTCTGACCATAGTGAATTAAAGATAGTAAAGTCAAGCTATAAACGAAGATCAGATTATTCCTTATACTTTTTAATAATGCTCCGTACCTTTCAAAATGTTCATGTCGGTATAGTTTTATTATAATTATATTTTAAAGTTTCCCCCTCCTGACTCTTTTCCCGACATCACTCTTCTATTTTCAGATCTGAAACGGATCACAACGAGGGACAATCTTGTGTCAGCATAAGGAAAACACTGCTTCCCTTCGTCCCTACAGACACACACACAATATTGTCTGTCACTGCGATCTATCCAGTCAATTGATCGGATTTCAGATGTAAGGGAAGAAGAGTGACATCAGGAAAAGAGGCAGGAGGAGGAAACTTTAAAATATAATCACAACAAATCTATACCGATACGGACATTGCCAAAGGTACGGAGCATTATTAAAAAGTATAAGAAATAATCAGATCTTCATTTATTGCGAGACATTACTATCTCTTTAAGTGTGTGTGTGTGTGGGGGGAGAGGTTATTATATTCTTTTAGTCCAAATCTCTAAACCCTTACAGAGAACCATCCACAATTACCAGAACACAACAGCAACCTCAAACATGAGTCAATTATTGGGCTTCCAGCTGTTGAAGGCTACAATTCTCATTGATGGGCAAATGAAACCCTTATACCTGGTCTTCCTGTTTCTCATCTTTCTCCACTTCAGTCTGTTATCAATTCAGCCCCAAGAATCACCACATTTGCTCCCAGATACCTTCCCTCTCATATCCTCCTGAAACCCCTCATTTGGCTACCTATAAAGTATCATATTTCTTATAAGATTCTCCTCCTCTCCTGTAAGTCTCTCTGTTCATCAGCACCCACTTACATTTCTGCTCTTATCTCCCGCTACACCCCTTCCCATCCCCTACAGTCCTCTCAAGGGTTCTTCCTGTCCTCTTCCTACACAACTCGAGTCATCTCTCGGCTACAAGCTTTCTCATTGGCTGCCCCTCGACTCTGGAAAGCCCTCCCCATCCCCATTCACCAATCATCCACCCTCATCACTTTCAAGCATCTCCTCAAAACCCACCTGCTCAGGGAGACATCTGAGTATCCTCCTTTTTCACATCAGAATCCTTCTGCACTTCCTTCACCACACCTTGTACTTGCACTTATAATCCTCCTCCTACTGACTTTGTATGTTGTCATGAATTCGAATTAGATTGTAAGCTCCTTGGGGCAGGGTCCCTTTTCCTGTGTATGATTCCCTTGTTGCACTTTCCCCCATAAATAATGCAATGATTGCACTTTAGCTTAATGCTCTTAACCCAGTTTGTGTGTATTTGTATTGTACTACTACAACTTCTGTAAAGAGCTGTGTACATGTATGGTGCTATATAAATAAAGATACATACATACATACATACATACCTAACCCTAACACTTACTAATTACCCTAACACCTAACTCTAACACACCACATTCATACTAGCTAGCCTGCTACTCCTTACCATTCTCAGTAGCAGTCAGGATCAGTAGAGCAAAGGAAGTATCTTCTCACCTCATTCTCAGTAGCGGTCAGGATCAGTAGAGCAAAGGAAGTATCTGCTCACCTCATTCTCAGTAGCGGTCAGGATCAGTAGAGCAAAGGAAATATCTGCTCACCTCGGCCTCTTAGGACCTGCCACCCTGAACCCGCTCAATCACTCATACGAACTTCCCTATACTTAGTAACATTGGACATTAGGTATCAGCTGTTGTCAACTATTGTCTCTTATAGTGCTGTTGCTTTGCCTCAGGAATCACTCCACTTTTCTTTATGCATGAGGCCCATGGTCATGTTCATCAAGTTCAACCCATGTCAAGACCATCAAGTTCAACCCATGTCAAGACCATCAAGTTCAACCCTGGTCATGTTCATCAAGTTCAACCCTGGTCAAGACCATCAAGTTCAACCCTGGTCATGTTCATCAAGTTCAACCTTTGTGAAGTCCATCAATTTCAACCCTGGTCATGTTCATCAAGTTCAACCCTTGTCAAGTCTATCAAGTTCAACCCTGATCATGTCCATTATGTTTAAGCCTTGTCAAGTCCATCAAGTTCAGCCCCTGCCATATGTGATCCAGAGTAAGGTAAAGAAAACCCACTAAACAATTTCAAGTTCATGCCCGAATCGCAGAAAAAAAAAATCTTTCCTGACTTCAAAAGGCAGTCAGATATCTCTCTGGATCACCATCCTGAGATGACACCTACTCCCTTTAGCTCAGCAAATTAAAATTAACCAGCTAATTACACAGATTTTGAACTTTTGCAGAGCAGTATACTTTACAGATCTATGGCTTGAATATTTTTCAGGGTTGGATAACCTGTGACTCCCCAGCTATTGAGGCATTACAACTTCCATCATCCTCAACTGGACCAGGGATGGGAAACATGTGGCTCTCCAGAAGTTATTGTACTACAACTCCTACCCAGCTATTGGCGTTCATCAACAGGTGGAGGGTCCAGCTGCATTTTACTTTGTGATACTCTCTTATGGTCACAACCACAGAGATCGTTTTATGGAAATTTACAAAAGGCTAACGTATAAAGCAAAGTGGTGTAATTCTGGGGTCGAACCAATAGAGCCAGAGGAAACAAATAAAAAGTCTCACTGATTTAAACGAGATTGATTTAATCTAGTATTTAAAGGGTTATAGAAGCCATTTATATCAATGGGAATGTCTGTAATTTTTATTTATTCCCTATGATGAACTTGAGTACGTCACAGTGTTTTATTACAAAAATGAATATTGTAGATATTAAAAAATGAAACTAAATGACCCCAGTCCCTCCCTCCCCTTTCCCTGACGTCAGCGAAAATAGTCATATGTGGGAACTTTCAAAATAAGCCAACTTTGAGATCTTTGAAATATGAATCTTTAGAGCGAAATGATCACCCCAAATAAATACACACCCCCAATAATTATTCATATAGCAATAAGCTTAGAAATAGTAGTATTATCCAGCATAAGTATCGCGTTAAGAAATCCTACTTTATAGGCTTCTTGATTTAGAGGAGCCTGCACTGTCAGTCTCATCCTGTTACCTTAATGTACAATGCAGCGCCTCCTAGAGGACACTGAGACGGACAGTGCAGACGCACAGATGTCTCTAAGCCAAGATGTCTGCCTGCCTGTCAGTCTCAGAAGAAGTAGGATTTCTTAATAACGCTGCAGTTATGCTGGATAATACTACTATTTTCAAGCTTATATGACTAATTATTGGGAGGGACTTTATTTTGGGTGATAGTTTCGCTTTAAAGTTCCCCAGAAAGTTCAAGCGATATCTGTTTGCTCTAACCAGGAGGTACACTTACCAGTTCTCAAGGAACCCATAACACTGCCTGAACATACAGAAGAGAAGCAGGACATTGCCCTCTGTCTTTCCGGTAGAAATTTTGCAGCAATTTATGGACTAAGGGGGAGATTTATAAAAAACAGGTCTTTAAGTCAGGGCAATCGGCGATAATGCCAGTTCTTATTTATAAATGAGTAAGGGCACTGTAATAAATATGGTGTTAATCTGATGTTAACACCTGCACCGGTTACGAACACTTAATACCTGTCATTAACATTATGGTGAAAATGTTTTCGGTAAACTTTCGCAGTTAGTGACATTTCTTTATAAATTCTCTGCCCACTAATTTTTCCCAGCTTTACCATTACTTTTTCTGAAACACAACTACATGACGTTAAGGATTCCCAAACTGCCGTAGGCTTATTTTTAAATGCTGAATTCAGTTTTAGGCAACTTTTACTCCATTTTTTTTTTTTTTTTTAAATAACGCCAGGTCTATAAATCTCCCTAGTTAACACTGGGCTCTGTCACCCTGAGAATTGGGCAATTCACCCTGAGATTTGGGTCAAAACCCTGAGAGTTCCTAGGTATGGGGTTAGGAGAGATGTTTGGAATAGGAAAGATATTTTCTCCTTTACAAGAAAGTTCCTGTGGTAGGAAAGTGAATGAGAAAAGCTGCATTGTATGGCTGGAAGGTTAAAGCTGCACTAAACTGTATTTTTTAAATAACCTATATGTTCTACAACTATTCTTGCTGCGCAAAACAAGGGTACCCCGACCGCTGTCAGTTGTTTTATTCAAAATTTAGAACCGTTCAAATGTTCAGGAAGAGAATTACAGTGTAATTACTTCCTGAAAGTTGTAACCGACAGGAAGTGACTCAGCAGTTTCTATCCCTCTCCCAGAGAATGTAACTGAATAAATGACTGAAATCTGACCACTACGGAGCACTGTTAATGTAAAAAAACAAGCGTTTAAACTGTAATATGCCTGGAGAAATGCATCTCTTAACAATGGGGGTACACTTGCTTTATTCAACAGGAAAATCCCTACAATATATATTTTTTTCATAACAAAGGTTTATTGCTCTTTTAAACAAGAAGTAAAAACACGTAATAATAACCCCCACTTACCTTACTATGGCCTAAAACTCTTAATGGCCCACATGAATTTGGCGCTTGTGTCTTTATTCAAGAAATAACATCTGCATCAGTTCTAGATGTTATGTAAATGGAGGCGGACATGACAGTTACTAGTTTGACCACTAGTCGCGAACTCCACCAACTACACATGGTAATCTTAAGCTTATAATGAAGGTGTGCAAAGCATTGCTTATTTGTGCATTGCACATCCCCTTTGGTACTTAAAGGGGTTATTAGAGTCACCCACTCTGCCTGAATCAGTTTTTAAAAAAAAAAAAGGCATCAACTGTCATGTCGGTCTCCATGAAAGTGACATCCAGGCGTGATTGAAGATGGAATATCTTGAACAAAGGCCCAAGGATAAAGTTCCTATGGGCCATTAGGATTTTCTGGCCATAGTAAGGTTAAGTAGGTTGTTATTATTAGGAATGCCTTTTATATCAATGACATTCACCACCAGTCACAGGGAAAAAAGTTATTTGTCAGGAGATACAAAGTTACTAGTCCACCCACTGTTAAAGTGTTAGTAATGTCTAAAAAAAACTTTTTTGCATTTAGAAGAGCTTAAAAAGCTGATCTAAATGCAAAAAAGCGTATCTCTCAAACCGCTATGGTTTAAGAGATACGGGCGTTTAAAGTTTGATTTCTCCTATTGACAACTGTAAAGCTGTCAGCAGGAGATCCGTGTCGGTCGACACAGAGGCGCTTGAGCAGAGCCGGGATCTCGTTATTTACCACGAATCCCTTCACTGGAATGGTCTAAAACGTGTGCCTGGTTTTCAAGCACACATTTTAGACCATTCCAATGAAGGGATTCCGTGTAAGTAACAAGATAGCGGCACTTCTCAAGCGCCTCTGTGTCGACCGACACGGATCTCCTGCTGACAGCTTTACAGTTGTCAATAGGAGAAATCAAACTTTAAACGCCCGTATCTCTTAAACCATAGCGGTTTGAGAGATACGCTTTTTTGCATTTAGATCAGCTTTTTAAGCCCTTTAAGGACCAAAAGCCCTGCACTCCCTGCCGACCCTTAACCCTTTGAGTGCCAGAGAGGTATCCAACGCATTGCGTTGCAATGGGTTGGATACCTCTCTCGAACTCAAAGAGTTAAAAGGCTAGACATAAAGAAGAATATAATTTCTTACTCATCTGCTGTTCTACAGAATAGTGGAAAATGCCATTAATGCGTATGGCACTTACTTTATTGTCTGTATTTTACCTAATATTGTAAATGTGTAGATAACAACATAAGGACGTTTTCTTTTCCCTAATGGAAAAAATGGTTGTCCTCATCACAATGACAACTGTCAAGCATGTGCCATGGGACATTAGGACACCCCAGTAAAACAGTACGCGGCTTGTTTACATCACAATGTCAGCCATTGCTGTGGTTTTGCACTAAACAACCCAATACTGAAGTTCGCACGTCTATTCCCAATTTCCTTGAACAGACTGTAGCAGATCGGAAATATAATTACACCTCGAGCCTGCCTAATGCACAACATCTGCTTGAGATGGAATGTTTAATGATACCTCCAAGCTGCAGATTCCGGAACTGTGCTTAACCCTACGACTGCTAGAGGGGCATCTAACACATTGAGAAGCAGGATCATCCTTTTTGATTGCTAGAGAGGTGCGTCTCTGGCACTCAAAAGGTAAAGTAAATTAACCCTTTGGATGTTACAGTTGTCTCCAACACGTTGCTAGGTGTGTGTTTGATTATTTTTGGGGGGGGTTTTTGCCAAGCATAACATCCTTTAACCCCGTGAGTGTCAGTGGGATGTGCAGTGTTTTGCAAAGCAATGTGTTGCACACCCATCTAGCACTCAAAGGGTTAAAGACCAGACAGTTATCTTAAATAAAATCCGTGATCACAGCGCTGCGATCACAGATTTCCATGACGTGCCAAGGCCTTCACTGGTGCTGGCACATCACTCGTCGTTAAGGGGTTAATACTTCCAAAAACACAGCATTATAGACTGTCCCATTTCCTCATGAAACTGGGATGTAGAGTCTCTGGCAACAGCGCAACAATGCTGATTTATTAATACGCAGCAACGTGTGAACCAATGAGGTCCGACGAGACCTCTCTAAAATTCAGGTGGTTTAACCTTTTGAGTGCCAGAGGGGTATGCAAAGCATTTAAAAGTGTTTTTTTTTTTTTTTTTTTTTCAGGGAGTTAACCTTCTGAGTGCCAGAAGAGCATACAACTCATTGCTTAGCAATGCGTTGCGTACTCCTCTGGCACTCAAAGGGTTAACTCCCTTAAACACTTTTTTTTTTGTCTGTATGGCCTTTATTTGTTGTTACAGAGGAAAGATCCCTTACGTGTTCCAAAAACGGGGTTATATCCTTTTATGTGGGTAGCTATATATGAAGCTCTGATCCACCATTGGACTGGATTCTATTACAGCTGATTAAATAGATCCCCGAATATTATATCACAAATTTTTACCAGGACATCTAGCGCTAAATGAAGGGATAAAAACAATCGCCGGCAACAGAATGCAGCCCTGCTGATAAGAATCAGTTTTGGAATCCTGTGCATCTTGTTTGATCTACTAAGAAAATAAATCCCATTTATTTATGCTCAAACAAAAACCCAACACTAAGAAGAGACTTTAAAAAAAAAACTATTTAAATGAGTGGGACTTTTAAAAAATGTGTATTTCTCCCCTATGGTGTAGTTAATTTGCCCCGGTAATTCTTTTCATTTAAGCACAGGGCCTTTAGAAATAAAAACAATCCAATTATAACACAATTCAGAAAACAGATCGATGCACAGAAAACATTACATCATAATTGCAAACTATATAAGGCCGCAAAAGCGCACGTCACTGTTAGTACTGATTATTAGTGAACGAAAAAAAGAAAGCGAGAGGGTTGAGCGACCTTTACAAGACTGCAAAACTTTATTATTTCTTAAATCAAATTAATAAATTAAGCCAAGACTTTTAAAAACAACACAGGGCCGTTCACGCAGAAAATCAAGTGTGGGGATTCCAAAACAAACCGACTACAGTATGAGGGACAAGAGAATCCCAAATATCCCCACATTTCTATTTATTTAAATGTGTCTTTTAACCCTTTGAATGCAAAACAATTAACTGGATACCTTTCTACGGTTCAAGGGGTTAAAACCTTATTTCACAAAGGCAATTTTAATTTGTCGCCTATGATGCAGTTGGTTTGTTCCGGAACGGTTTCACTTGCTTTGCATACATGGATCACAGTGTACACGGTTTTTCTGACACAATGACACAAAAGCGCGCACACTCACCTACGCAATAACTCCCATTGTTAGATCCTTGTCTAATTAACTCAGCGCTCTGTCGTCTTGAGAGCCAAATTCGATGCACTGTATATTCATTACACTGCAAAGCACACATGAGTTGTGCTCCATGCAATTAAAGAAATACCTAAAGTGTATATTTCATTCAAGAAGCAAGCTGACTACTATCAGGGACGAATTACCCTTTGAGTGCCAAAGGAGTGTCCCACGCGACACTCCTCTGGCACTCAAAAGGTTAATCACTCAATTAAAAATACAATGCTCACATTTTAGGTTTGCTCTTTGGGTGTCTTCTCCTCCTCGCCCTGCAGATCTTCAAATTTTGCCAATAATTGCAGGGTAGATGAACAGCCGCAGCACGCACAAGGCAGAAGGCAGGATCAACGAAAAGACTAAACTGTTGCTTCAAACACTCACGGAGACAGAGAGGGAGGAAACACAAAACTACTTTGTGTCTCTATTTTGTTCCTTCTTGTGTCAGGTTGCAAATTCTTAGATAAAGTTATTTTGTAAGAAAGTCGAAGAAGGAAGAATAAGAAAAAAAAAAAAAAAAAAGCATGGCGATTTTTCATCTTGAATTAATTCCGCCAGGTGTCTGGTCTTATGACTGAAAAGCGAATTCCGTTTTATTTCTTTAGAGAAAGTAAAGCAACTGCACTTGTTTATCCAGCGTTTAGTAAGGCTAAAGCTTCTCAAGAAATGTAGATGTACCCACAAAGATATATATATCATTTGTCAAGCGAATGGCTAATATTTAGAAAGTGCACGACAGTTTTTGGTTAACTTTTCTAATGAGGCTAAACTGCATTTAACATAGACTTGGAAAAGCCCGAGAGACCTTAAAAAGCCTTCCAAGTTTAACAACCAAAAAAAAAAAAAAGTTTTCCTTTTTAGCCCAGAATGGTTTTCTTTCCTGAAGCTCAAGCGGTGAACGCAGACAAAAGAAAGTGATTTGACTGAACAGTGCCAAGTCTTGGCTTTTTTTTTCCTCTATCCCTCTGCTCGGTCGCTTTCTCGCTCTCAGCGTGGCAAGCTTCCCAATTTCGTGCAGCCTTGGCATTGCTCCAGCCTGTGCCAGTCTGTTTAAGTCCTTGTCTCCAAAAGATGCCCTTTGCGGATCAGTTCATATATTAAAAGAGGGAGAAAAAAAAAAACACACACACACACAAAGAAGGTAGAAGGAAAAATAAAGGGAAACGACGACTGCAAAATGTGTATCCGCAACCAAATCTTGCACTGACAAACATCTCTTCACCTTTTTCTTGTTCAGTGATGCGCTTGTGACACAATGACCATGTATAATTTTTAATATGACGTGGTGTAATATTAGAAGCTATTTGTTATTCAGTGATATGTAATCTGTTCTCTGTCTGGAAATGTCCGCATGCGACACATGCACAACCTGATGTAAACCAAAAAATCTTTTGGGGAGGAGGAGGGGACAGATGGGGGTGTGTGTGGAACTTTAACAAGTGCCACATACTTCTTGGAATGTTGCTTGGGTTTCTAGGGATGGGGGAATCACGAGAGGGCTCTGCAGCATGTGAATATTAATTTTAATTAGAAATGAGTACAGCGTGCCGTTAATTAGAGAGGTCTGTTTTTTGGAAAACAATGAAGAAGCTGCACACAAGTGCAAAAATTATCAGATGTTGGAAATCATTCAGGCTTGTGAGCAAGATCAGCTTTAACTCTTTGAGTGCTTCGAAATGCATTGTACAGCCCTCTGACACACAACGGGTTAACCCCATGGCTAAAGTCTTAGTGACAGAAGTATAAAAAAACGTCATATCCTATATAATAATTCGCTAAATCGTGTGTAACGGCGGCATGTGCAGTACACACTGCTGCGCGTGCTGCGGTCATGCGCAGTAGAGACTGCCCGCGCCGCTACTGTAGGAAAGACCCTAGAACGCTAGGGGTGAATCGAGGCAGCACAACACAGAAGGCAACCAGTGTCCCAGTGCAGAGATGGAGTGTCACGCAACAGCTGGCTCTTGAGCCTTGCGGCTACGACAGGAAGCAAATGAGCAATGACCCTGCCTAGAAAATCTAGGCACTGCAAGGGTCCCAAGGTAACGCCCTGAGGAATGTCTGCAACTCCCACAGGGAGTGAGCCCAGCTAGAATAAGCAGAGGAGGACACGTATGGATCACAGAGTAACACAGCCAGAGCTATGCAGCACTGAGCCAGTACTTCTCATGTTCGGAGCGGCCAGCTCTGTATCAGCTGCGGCGCGGGCAGTCTCCTCTGTGCGTGACTGCCCCACGACCGGGTGGCAGTGACACTGTGGCCCGTGTAACGGGCTGTTCAACTAGTACATATATATATTGGAAATGTGGTGACATTTCTCCACAACTCTAATTCTTGCCATATTAATTAAAGGGACACTTGCACCTCTTAATAATAATTCCCCACTTACTTTAATCTGGGAGGAAAATACTAAGGGCCAGTAAAAATCAACACTGTATGGGCTGGTTCCCCATAACGAATCCTTAGTTAGTACTGAACATCAGGTCCATGTAGGTGGCCATGATTCTTTGCAGCCTGTATCCTCATACTGAAGTATTCAATTCTTTCCAAGAAGACCTTAGTAGGAGGAGTTTGGAGTCCTGCAGCCTTGTAACCTAAATATTCATTTTGGGGAACCAGACCATGCTGATTATGGGAATTAATATTAGGAGGTGTTATTGCACCTTTATTTAACAGGAAAGTAGCTCACATGTACCTAGTATGGTACAAACACACTTTACACAATTTGCAGAGAATATAACAGAAATAAAGGTGCTATTACATTAAAGGGGAACTACCACCCCACACAATCTTTACCTTCACTAAGTCCCATCTGGCGACTAGTTGCTTAGTAGCGCTAGTCACCAGAATAATTACCTGATTTAATAGATTTCTCCTCTCTTCCATGGCTGACAGGCAGGAAGGTGCGCGGACATCTTGCCACTGTGACGTCCGCGCGCCTGCGTTGTCAGTCCCAGCTGGAGTCAAATGGCTCCTAGCTACGCCTCCTAGACCCGGCTGGGATTGACAGAGCAGGTGCATGGATGTCACAATGGCAAGATGTCCGCGCTCCGTCCTGTCTGTCGCCCATGGAAGAGAGGAGAAATCTATTAAATAAGGCAGTTATTCTGGCAACTAGCGCTACTAAGCAGCTAGTTGCCAGATGGGGACTTAGTGAAGGTAAAGATTGTGTGGGGTGGTAGTTCCATTTTAATAATTTCTATCCAGACTTTTCAAACTAACTGAGTTATTTATCAAGGGGTGACTGGCTAAACATGAAGGAAAATACACTAGTGTTTCCCTATGATAATCCATTCTTGTAGCTACAGTGGTTTGTAATAATGCAGAGCTGTCCAAACAAATTGTCAAGGCTGTATATTGGTCAGGATTTAACCCTCTGAATGCAAGAGGGGTATGCAACACATTTAACTCTTTGAGTGCCAGAGGGGTATGCAACTTGCATACCTCTCTGGAACTCGAGGGGTTAAGACTATCCTTTCTTGAGGATAGGATCTGAACCTCAGTCTACAGTCATGGTTTTGAGAATGACACAAGTATTGGTCTTCAAAAAGTTTGCTGCTTCAGTGTTCTTAAATATTATTGTCAGATGTTATTATGGTATAACTGAAGTATAATTACAAGCATTTCATAAGTGTCAAAGGCTTTTATTGACAATTACATTAAGTTCATGCAAAGAGTCAATAATTGCAGTGTTGACCCTTCTTTCTCAAGACCTCTGCAATCCACCCTGGCATGCTGTCAGTTAACTTCTGGGCCACATCCTGACTGATGGCAGCCCATTCTTGCATAATCAATGTTTGGAGTTTGTCAGAATTTGTGGGTTTTTGTTTCTCCACCCGCCTCTTGAGGATTGACCACAAGTTCTCAATGGTATCAAGGTCTGGGGAGTTTCCTGGCCATGGGCCCAAAATTTCGATGTTTTGTTCCCCGAGCCACTTGGTTATCACTTTTGCCTTATGTCAAGGTGCTTCATCATGCTGGAAAAGGCATTGCTCGTCACCAAACTGTTCTTGGATGGTTGGGAGAAATTGCTGTTGAAGGATGTGTTGGTACCATTCTTTATTCTTGGATGTGTTCTTAGGCAAAATTGTGAGTGAGCCCACTCCCTTGGCTGAGAAGCAACCCCACACATGAATGGTCTCAGGATGCTTTACTGTTGGCATGACACAGGACTGATGGTAGAGCTCACCTTGTCTTCTCCTGATTCATCAGAGAAAATGACTTTACTCCAGTCCTCAGCAGTCCAATCCCTGTACCTTTTGCAGAATATCAGTCTGTCCCTGATGGTTTTCCTGGAGAGAAGTGGCTTGATTGTTGCCTTTCTTGACACCAGGCCATCCTCCAAAAGTGTTCACCTCACTGTGCGTGCAGATGCACTCACACCTGCCTGCTGCCATTTCCGAGCAAGCTATGCACTGGTAGCACCCCGATCCCGCAGCTGAATCAACTTTAGGAGATGGTTCTGGCGCTTGCTGGACTTTCTTGGGTGCCCTGACACATTCTTCACAACAATTGAAACTCTCTCCTTGAAGTTCATGATGGTCCAATAAATGGTTGATTTAGGAGCAATCTTACTAGCAGCAATATCCTTGCCTGTGAAGCCCTTTTTGTGCAAAGCAATGATGACACCACATATTTCCTTTCAGGTAACCATGGTTAACAGAGGAAGAACAATGATTTCAAGCACCACCCTCCTTTTAAAGCTTCTGGTCTGTTATTCTAACTCAGTCAGCATAACAGAGTGATCTCCAGCCTTGTCCACGTCAACACTCTCACCTGTGTTAATGAGAGAACCATTGACATTATGTCAGCTGGTCCTTTTGGGGCAGGGCTGAAATGCAGTGAAATTTTTTTTTGGGATAAAGTTCATTTTCATGACAAAAAGGGGCTTTGTAATTGATTGCAATTCATCTGATCACTCTTCATATTCTGGAGTATTTGCAAATTGCCATCATCTAAACTGAGGCAGCAGACTTTGTGAAAATGAATATTCGTGCCATTCTCAAAACTTTTGGCCACGACCGTACTATCTGAGATATCTTGGATCTGGTCCGTCCTGGGATATCCTGCAGTCTAGCAACCTCCAGGAGTGTCTAGCGCCACACAAAATTTGTTTATAAGTCAGTTCTATATACTTCCGCTTTGCCAGGTAATTGAGCCTTACTCTAGAACAGAGGTTCTCAACCCATGCCCTCAGTGGCCACTAACAGGCCAGAACTTAGGAATTTCCCTGCTAGAACACAAGTGTGTTGATCAGAGGCTCAGTCGTATTGATTAACTCACCTGTGATTCTAAAATCCTAGCCTGTTAGTAGCCACTGAGAGCACGGGTTGAGAACCACTGGTCTAGAAGACTCCGGTCTTCTATGTACTGAAGGTGGATTGATCCTGACCATGAATGAATCCTCACTCTATTATTACCTCTGCTCTGACTACGCCTGCCCTTCCATTTTGGTTACCTCTCCTGCTCAGCATGAGTACGTCTACTCTCTTCTCCCAGGTAATAAGACCCCTGTTCCATTTGAATATGCCTGCTCTTCACTTCTATTTATGACGCCTGCTCAGCTAATGTATGATATCTTTTAATTGGTTATATGCATCAAGTGTTCCTGTGTAAGTCACTGTAGCCTTTGAAGCAGTGATCACGCATGTGGGTGAAGTTCAAAGCAATGCAGGGAGTGAAAAAGGCTCAATTCTGGAGCAAATCAACTAAAACATTGGAGCCAAATTAAAAATCACCATTGAGATCAATCTTCCATGAGCACCTCACTCTGCACTGACAACACCCAGCTTTGCAGAACATGGTCATCTGCAAGGCTTACCAGAGGGCAACAGAGGAGTTCAGAACTACAGTGAGGGAAAAAATTATTTGATCCCCTGCTGATTTTGTACGTTTGCCCACTGACAAAGAAAAGATCAGTCTATAATTTTAACGGTAGGTTTATTTGAACAGTGATAGACAGAATAACAACAAAAAAATTCAGAAAAATGCATTTAAAAAAGTTATAAATTGATTTGCATTTTACTGAGTAAAATAAGTATTTGACCCCTTTGCAAAACATGATTTAATACTTGGTGGCAAAACCCTTGGTGGCAATCACAGAGGTCAGACGTTTCTTGTAGTTGGCCACCAGGTTTGCACACGTCTCAGGAGGGATTTTGTCCCAGTCCTCTTTGCAGATCCTCTCCAAGTCATTAAGGTTTCGAGTCTGACATTTGGCAACTCGAACCTTCAGCTCACTCCACAGATTTTCTATGGGACTAAGGTCTGGAGACTGGCTAGGCCACTCCAGGACCTTAATGTGCTTCTTCTTGTGCCACTCCTTTGTTGCCTTGGCTGTGTGTTTTGGGTCATTGTCATGCTGGAATACCCATCCACGACCTGTTTTCAATGCCCTGGCTGAGGAAAGGAGGTTCTCACCCAAGATTTGACGGTGCATGGCTGTGTCCATTGTCCCTTTGATGCGGTAAAGTTGTCCTGTCTCCTTTGAAGAAAAACACCCCCCAAAGCATAATGTTTCCACTTCCATGTTTGATGGCGGGGATGGTGTTTTTGGGGTCACAGGCATCATTCCTCCTCCTCCAAAAATGGCAAGTTGCGTTGATGCCAAAGAGCTCAATTTTGGTCTCATCTGACCACAACACCCAGTTCTCTTCTGAATCATTCAGATGTTCACTGGCAAACTTCAGACGGGCCTGTACATGTGCTTTCTTGAGCAGGGGGACCTTGCGGGCGCTGAAGGATTTCAGTTCTTCACGGCGTAGTGTGTTACCAATTGTTTTCTTGGTGACTATGGTCCCAGCTGCCTTGAGATCATTGACACGATCCTCCTGTGTAGTTCTGGGCTCATTCCTCACTGATCTCATGATCGCTGAAACTCCATGAGGTGAGATCTTGCATGGAGCCCCAGACCGAGGGAGACAGACAGTTATTTTGTGTTTCTTTCATTTGCGAATAATCACACCAAGTTTTGTCACCTTCTCACCATGCTGCTTGGCGATGGTCTTGTAGCCCATTCCAGCATTGTGTAGGTCTACAATCTTGCCCCTGACATTCTTGGACAGCTCTTTGGTCTTGGACAAGGTGGAGAGTTTGGAATCTGATTGATTGATTGCTTCTGTGGACAGGTGTCTTTTATACAGCTAACAAGCTGAGATTAGAAGAACTCTCTCTAATGGAGTGCTCCTAATCTCAGTTTGTTACTTGTATAAAAGACACCTGAGAGCCAGAAATCTTGCTGATTTATAGAAGGTCAAATACTTATTCACTCAGTAAAATGCAAATCAATTTATAACTTTTTTGAAATGCGTTTTTCTGGATTTTGTTGTTGTTATTCTGTCTCTCACTGTTCAAATAAACCTACCATTAAAATTACAATTTCTTTGTCAGTGGCCAAACGTACAAAATCAGCAGGGGATCAAATAATTTTTTCCCTCACTGTATGGGAACTCCCTTTGCATACCTCTTTGGGCATAGCCTAGCATTACCTTTTAAAAGCTATCCCTTCTGGATTACAGAAAGGTTGATTAGTAGCCAGCTCATTATGACTGGTTCAACTAGTATGTCCTTAAAGGATGTCCTGTTTGGTGCTCTTGAGAACCAGAGTTGGACACCAATTGTCTTTGTACTAGTTGTCTTAGCGACAAATGTAAAGCATCTACCTTCCTCCCACCTGCACTGAATAAACAGTTCAGCTGACAGTATTCAGAACTATGTGAAGACAAACAATATAGGAATATAGTAGGAATCAGCATGGTTTCATAAAGAATAGATAATGTCAGACTAATTTACTTGCATTTTATGAAAGAGTAAGTAGTAAATTGGACAGAGGAATTGCTGTTGATGCAGTATACTTGGATTTTGCAAAAGCATTTGATACAATGCCTCACAACAGGTTATCGTATAACTTAAAAGGCTTTGGTTTGGGCGGTGTTATCTGTACATGGATTGAGAACTGGTTAAATGATAGATGGTAGAGAGTTGTTGTAAATGGAACTTTTTCAAATTGGTATAAAGTGGGGTGCTACAGGGTTCAGTCCTGGGTCTAATGCTTTTTAATTTGTTTATTAATGATCTAGAAGTGGGAATTGAAAGTAGCACCTCAATCTTTGCTGATGACACTAATCTATGTAATGAAATACATACAAAGATGGGTGTTTTTTCTCTTCAGAAGGATTTAGATAAGCTGTGTGAATGGGCAGAAAAGTGTCAGATGACATTTAATGTACATAAATGTAAGGTTATGCATTTGGGCTGTAGAAACAAACTTGCTACATTTACTCTAAATGGGAAACAACTCAAGGAATCCTCATTAGATAGAGATTTAGGAGAGCTGATAGACGATAAGACTTCACAGCAGTGTGCAGAGTCACTCAGCTGCTGCAAGAGCAAACAGGGTACTAGCCTGCATAAAAAGAGGTGCAGAAGCAAGGGATGCTAATATTATCCTACCTCTGTATAAATCCTTGGTTAGGACTCATCTAGAATATGGAGTACAATTTTGGGTGCCAGTTCTTAAAAAATACATTTTTAGAACTGGAAAAGGTACAGAGACAGGCAACAAAACAAGGGATTGGAGGATAAATAGGGATTGCACTCCAGAGGTCCACCCGCCCCTGCAACCCCGGTTCGGCACACGCAACAAGCAGCTGAGGTCTGTGCCTTCTTCGGCACAGACCTCTAGCAGCTGAGCTCCCTCCGCCAATCTAGTAATGCAGAGCGCTGGGACATGACATCATCTCCCAGCGCTCTGCATTACTGATGAGAGAACTGCACGGGAGCTACAGCAGTATAGAGGTCTGTGCAGAAGGAGGCACAGACCTCTCCTGCCACACCACTGGACCACCCGGGAGGTAGGAGATGGACACTGGGGGGTCGATAGGAGTAATGTGGAGGTGGAGAGTGGGAGCAATGTGGAGATTGGGGGCAATGTGGAGGCAATGTGGACATTGGGTGCAATGGGGGGGGGGATTGTGTGGTATATTCACAAAAGAAAAAAGAGAATCTCATTGAAAGCACCAAACTCACTCCTATATGCATGTGGTTATGTAATCAAACTGGTATCATGTAATAAGAGGAAAATGTTAAAACCAATTTAAAATTTAACTTTTATTGTGTCCCTTTAATATAAAATCAACATTGATCTAAAAGCATTAATGGTCCCAATGCTTCCTAATCATGTGTTCAATAAGACACTATCTTGAGTTATTGTACTCCTATAGGAGTTCTCACTTCCAGCACAGCATAAGTGCTTCAAAATCCTACCCTGGAGGTTATATCGCCTTCTAATTCTCTATCTCAAAGTATAGACGTCAATGAGTAGAGGACTCAGATGTCTGAGCTGATTACATTCATATATATGCTTACCTCTATCTGCTAATAGTGTTCCCTACCTACATAACGTCTAAAGAGAGAAGAGAGGGTGGCCGCAAAATGTGATCACTTGAAAATTGAAGCTAAACGCTTCTGAAATCCCAGCGGTTAAGTCTTCAAAAATCATTGGGTAATAGACCCGCTGGGCAAGTGACCGATACAGGCCAAAAAATAAAGTGAGGAAAAGGATAGTAAAAAGAGTTGTCTCCTACTACATAAAGTATGTAAGCATTGGAACCCCCAAAAACTGAAACACAAAGTTTGTGCTCCAGAAACCCTGACGATCGTTTCGCCTGTCGGCTTTTTCAAAGGGCAAAGAGCCGGCCAGAAACGACCATATTTAAGCTCTTACGTACTTCCCCTTATTAAACACAGGTAGTCATTAATTGATGTAAATTATTAACCCTTACTTTCACCATTCCAAGTAGAAATCCTGGATACTAAGAGACCTACAGATCGTACTTCATAAGTAACCATTTCATTACCGCATAATAATAAATAATAATGATAACACATAGATGCATTAGTTTGTTCATCTATTTCGATAGATATCAATATAATTATATGAGATAATAGAGAACAATGCTGTTCATGCTTGACAATTGACCATTTCACTGTCCCATGTTAAATGGATTACAGCCAAGATATACGAAGCCTCCTAAGTCCATTTATATATTTATAAAACTGAGTCTAGATCCTAATATATTCCATTCAGAAATAGCTAGTAACGATAATAATTTGCAAGATGCTCCAATAACATTCATCTTATCACAGCATATATTTCATTGTCCGTTTCATGATCTTAGATATATGTATACTAGAGACAAAATCTCTAAAGGGTTCTATGTTATTAACCCTTCCATGATCCAATAGAACAAGTCATGAATACGAATATCTCCAATATTCTACAGATGACACTCAGATCTATAAGTTTATATAGCTCCCATCTAGTATTCCTTATCGAAAACATAGCTTCGTCCAAATAGTTATAGTATAGTAAGACTCATATAGCTTATATAATACTCCATTAGTTCATCCAAATGATATAATGTCATTTACAGTTTCTTACTTCTTCTTTTGTCTTTATAAACTAATGCATTTATCCAAATCATATTTTCATACAGACAAATTATACTATTCAAAGGAGTCTCAAACTCCTCCATATTTAGTAAAATTTATCTTATGTATTAATCTAATTATGATGCGGATTATCATTAAAATTAGGTCCCTAATGGGAAATTTTAAAGGCTAATATTCATTCTTAAATAAACAGCTGTATTGGAACATCAAAGCTTTTTTTGTACCATTTTTCGAAAAAAATATTTTTATCTATCGTGTCTGTCTTTCAAAAAACTAATTTGTGAATGTATTTAAATTATCCCAGTATATATGGACAATTATCCAGAGTATTCTTATCTCTCAAATATGAGCTGATAGGCGCATACCTTCATTTAGGCCCTTAGGCCACAGTGTGTTTAATTCAAAAATCCATTTATTCTCAGTTCGGAGTAATTTATTTTCTACATCCCCTCTCCTAATTCCTAAGGAAATGCGTTCTAAACCGAATACTCTGGTTCCTGTTATCTGAGACTTATGGTGTTCTACGTAATGTCGGCTTATTCTAGTAAGAGATTTGCCCTCAGTAATCTCTTTTGGGGCATTCACAATCTTCCTAAAATGTTCACCAATACGTGTCTTAAATTGCCTATACGTTTTACCCACGTATATAAGGTGGCATGGACATTCAATAGCATAAATTATATTCCTGGTATCGCAATTAATGTAGTGATTAAATTTTCTCCATTTATTAAATCGGTCAGTAATACCCTTTATGTTACTAACATGAGGGCATATTTTACAGTGTCCGCATTGATAACTGCCTATTGCTGGTAAATTTCTTGGTTTTTTTGGTACAAAGTGACTTCTTATCAGTTTATCTTTAAGATTGGGGGAACGTCTACAGCTCATCATGGGTTTTTCCCCTATGACTTTAATTAAGTCCTTATCAGTCCTTAAGATCGGCCAATGTTTGTTCAAAATATTTTTGACCGAATCCCATTGATTATTATGCGTACTGATAAATCTTATGATATTATCATTAGTTCTTTCTCTTTTTTTTGAAGGAGAGACTGTCTCGATGTATATGTTGCTCTCCACTTAGCCTTTTTGATATTGGTTTTAGAGTACCCTCGTTCCACCAAGCGTGCAGTTAGTTCTTCTGCTCTTATCTTAAAAAGCTCTTCTGTAGAACAGTTTCTCTTAATGCGTAAAAACTCTCCTATGGGTATAGATTTAATTACCGATTTTAAATGGAAACTATTAGCATGAAGTATGCTATTAGTTGATGTGGGTTTCCTAAAAAGATCCGTATGAAGGTAACCATCATTTCCTTTTATTATCGTCAAGTCCAAGAAATTGATTTTAGTGGTATCATATTCTAATGTTAACTTTAAATCAAAATTATTCTGATTCAAGATCTCAATGAGTTCTTTCAAAGTGTCAATATCATTGTCCCACAAGATGAACAGATCATCTATATAACGATGCCAAGTGAGTATATGGGTGTTGAAAGCCGATAAATCGTCCCGCAACACAACTACCTCCTCCCACCATCCGAGGTACAAATTGGCATATGTGGGGGCACATGCTGCCCCCATAGCAGTACCCCGGATCTGTAGATAATAGTAGTTGTGGAAGGTAAAGTAGTTGTGTGTCAGGACAAATCTCAACAGCCTCAACAGAAAAACCCTGTAATTATCAGTTATTGATGTATCTTTCTTTAAAAAATATTCCACTGCTCTAATCCCTATGTCATGATGAATTGAAGTATATAGGGATTCAACATCACAACTTACCAGCAGAATAGTATTATCCACTGGTAGTTGATCAAGTTTTACTAATAGGTCAGTGGTATCTCTGATGTATGAGGGTAGTTGAATTACAAATCTCCTCAGTTTATTATCCAGGTATTGTGATGCTTTTTCACATAAGCTTCCCAAACTAGAAACTATCGGTCTTCCTGGTGGCGTAGATAGATTTTTATGTACTTTCGGGAGAAGATACAGTGTGGGAACCACAGGATTTTTTACGTCTAGAAATTTTCTATCTTCCATTGTAATAATTCCCTGTTCTTTTGCTTCATCGATAATATTTATGTATATTTTCAAAAAGTCCTCTGTTGGGTCACTATACATTTTTTTATAACAATTTTTATCGTTCAGTTGTTTAAAAGCCTCAGTTAAATAGAGATTTTTGGGCCATACAACGATATTCCCTCCTTTATCAGATGGTTTTATCTCTACGTCATCCCATTCCGATATTTCTTTAAGTGCTTCTGCCTGTTTCTTACTCAAATTATAAGGTCCTTTCTTCTCAGGTAGATCAATAATGTCCTTAATGACTAGTTCCCCAAAGGTTTTAATTAGAGGACAAATATGAACAGGAGGAGTAAATAGAGATTTAGATTTTAAAACGTCCTGTGATGTACGTTGTTCTGTATTTATAAGATTAATCAGCTCTTCTAGTGGATCGATCTCTTTCATATAAAACTCATTTTTATCTCTGGGGTTCTTCTTAACATCAAAGAAACATTCCTGATCAAATAGGTTAACATCATCTTTATCATCATTTGATTTGAGGAAGAACTTGTGTAGTAATAACTTCCTACAAAAAAGAAAAAGATCCTTATATATCGTGAACTTATCAAGTTTATTACATGGTGAAAAAGATAGTCCTTTTTGAAGGACTTCCAAATGTGTATTTTCCAGAATGTGTTCACTCAAATTAATTATACTTAGGGGCGTTGTCCCCTCCATGTAGAATTGTCTCTCTGTGTTCTCTGATGTCCGTACCCCCAGATTTCTCTGTTTCTGAGATCTCTGTCCGCCCCTCCTTGTCTTTCTCCTATATTTATGTATCGCCTTCTCCCCCTCCCTCTGCGTAGTCTGTGGCCTAAAAAATTCTGTCTTCCAACTCTATTTGATTCTGATCCTGAGGGAGGATCTATCGTACCCTCTATATCTGATACATCTGATTCTGATATCTCACTATCTTTCACTTCACAGTCCTCATTGGGATTAGATGTCCGTTTCCATTGGTAAATAGATCCCTGTTTAAAATCATTCAGATCACGTTGGAATTTGTTTCTTTTTTTATCAATGATTTTCCTTTCTAACGTATCAATTTCTGCGTCTATTTTACCAAGTTTTTCTTTTAAATCCTCACAGTCTAATTCCTGTAATTTCCCTTCAATTTCTTGAATCTGAATTGCCAGTTTGTCACTTCTGGCCTGTTCATGTTCAAATAGTATCTGTATAAGCTCATTGGAACATTTATTTAATGATGCTTCCCACCTTTTTTCTAAGGTTGGATTATCTAGTTGAGTAGCTGGCATTAATTTTACTCTTAACCCTCTAGGGATTAGATCATTAGAAAAATATTTTTCATATGACGATTTGTTCCACCATGATCTCATGAGTTTAACATTCACATTTTTGTATTCTGACAAGACATCTTTGGTCGTAATTTTTATTGCTTTTTGTGTTCCATCCTGTGTTGCAGAAAATACTTCACCCAGTTGATTAGCCCACTTTTCTCGTCTATTAATAAAAGTAATTGGATTAGCCATCCTTTAATTTGTATTTCAGTGTGCACTCTAAATGAAATCCCGTAAGGGAAAGAAACAAACACGCAAGTTATTAGAAGCACTCCTGACTCTAGTAGTTTATAGGTTATTCATAGAATAAGGAGAGTGTGCTTGAGATTAAATAAATAACATATATTCACAAAAGAAAAAAGAGAATCTCATTGAAAGCACCAAACTCACTCCTATATGCATGTGGTTATGTAATCAAACTGGTATCATGTAATAAGAGGAAAATGTTAAAACCAATTTAAAATTTAACTTTTATTGTGTCCCTTTAATATAAAATCAACATTGATCTAAAAGCATTAATGGTCCCAATGCTTCCTAATCATGTGTTCAATAAGACACTATCTTGAGTTATTGTACTCCTATAGGAGTTCTCACTTCCAGCACAGCATAAGTGCTTCAAAATCCTACCCTGGAGGTTATATCGCCTTCTAATTCTCTATCTCAAAGTATAGACGTCAATGAGTAGAGGACTCAGATGTCTGAGCTGATTACATTCATATATATGCTTACCTCTATCTGCTAATAGTGTTCCCTACCTACATAACGTCTAAAGAGAGAAGAGAGGGTGGCCGCAAAATGTGATCACTTGAAAATTGAAGCTAAACGCTTCTGAAATCCCAGCGGTTAAGTCTTCAAAAATCATTGGGTAATAGACCCGCTGGGCAAGTGACCGATATAGGCCAAAAAATAAAGTGAGGAAAAGGATAGTAAAAAGAGTTGTCTCCTACTACATAAAGTATGTAAGCATTGGAACCCCCAAAAACTGAAACACAAAGTTTGTGCTCCAGAAACCCTGACGATCGTTTCGCCTGTCGGCTTTTTCAAAGGGCAAAGAGCCGGCCAGAAACGACCATATTTAAGCTCTTACGTACTTCCCCTTATTAAACACAGGTAGTCATTAATTGATGTAAATTATTAACCCTTACTTTCACCATTCCAAGTAGAAATCCTGGATACTAAGAGACCTACAGATCGTACTTCATAAGTAACCATTTCATTACCGCATAATAATAAATAATAATGATAACACATAGATGCATTAGTTTGTTCATCTATTTCGATAGATGTCAGGGGGGCAATTTTTGCACCAGGGCTCGGTGGCTTCTAGTTATGCCTCTGTACAAGAATAATGCCTCTATTATGTAAGGTGTATAAAACGCTGTGAACCAGCTGTAGTTTACTGGATACCCCTGTGTGAATTTCTTACACTGGTGCATGGTGTGACCGGTAGCTAGATACACTGCTTGATCACTTTACATATATTTTATGGTGCAGGAGTAGAGGCATTACTCCTGTACGATTTTAGCAATCCCTCTAAATTGGAAGTTATATTAAAGGGATAGTAATAGTTGTTTATAAAAAGTTTAATATTGTAGGTATTGAAAATATTAATGCAATGACTTACGTCTTGTCCCTCAAACATGTATAGTTTGAGAGATACAAGCTTATAAAGTTCTTTCCTCCCACCCCTTTCACTGACGTCAGTGCTCTAGATGACAGCATGAGATCCTGGTCCCGGGAATGGCCGGTGGCTCTTCAGCAGAGCCCAAATAGCGATATCTAGAAATAAATACTTCACTGGAACTGTCTACAAAGTGTGCTTGCAAATCAGACACACTTTGTAGACCTTTACATTGGAGTATTTCTTTCTAGATATCGTTATTTGGGCTCTGCTGAAGAGCCACCAGCCGGTCACATGACCAGAATCTCCTGGGCCTAGATGCACTAAATTTTGATGTGGTGTCGATATGATATTGTAGATGTGTTCTAATCACACTGATAATTTGATCTGCGCACACATCAACACACAAAAATTGTCAGATGGAAGGGGAGGTTTGGAGAAGGTCCCTATTAGCATACAGGATTTTTGAAGTGCTGTTAGTGTGGATGGGATCTCCTCCCCTCACACGTCACCAACACTACGACAATTCTGTACAGCATTCTCTGTGCTTCCCTACCCAGCCAGTAGGGGGACACAGAGAAGGCTTTCAGTACCATGGACAGCATTGAATGCCATAGGGATGTGCATTGCTCACCCCTGTGGCATTCAAAGGGTTACAATAAACAGAAATAGTACACCAAGCACTACACAATGTCCCCCCCCCCGTCGACATCCCCCCCCCTTAGTATGTGGACATTGCATAGATTTGACATACTAACTCCATCCGACATTCAACTCAGGGACTGACATTTAGCAGACGAACCTGTCTTTTATTCGACAATTAACCCTTTGAGTACCAGAGAGGTAGGAAAGCATTGCTTAACATGTGTTCTCTACCTCTCTGGTACCCCAAGGGTTAATAGGCAAGGTAAGGACTGCATACCTTGCCTGTATATGTGTCTGTGTGTTAAGCACATTTTTTAATAAAAAAATAAATGGTTAACATTAATAATATAAACATTAGACCTCAGGGGGGTATCATGACCCCTCATGACACCCTATGAGGCCGACAAATGCCCGTTAATTACATTAAGAGCATATAAGCTATGTGAAACATAGCTTATATGCACTTTAATACGGATAGTAAAAGATTAGACCTCAAAAGGGGGCACCAGGATCCCTCCTGATAGCCCCCCTAGCATGGACCATCTATCCAAAAGGATAGATGATCCATGGGGCGAGCCCAAAGGCATTTACAGCCTTCTTGATGCTGCCGGCTTTACAGCCGCCCACAGCATCAAGCTCTCAATGAATTAATGAACCCGGTCACTGGGTTCATTCAAGGTAAATAGAGCACTGTTCTCCCATCATTGAATCAGACACCGGGGTCAAACCCGGTGACTAATTCAATGATCAGAGCGCAGGGCTGCTTTCTAAACCTTGTAGGTTTTGTTCCATGGAGAGGATAATTACAATGCTGTACACTGTGTAGTTCACGTGTAAGAGAAGAAAAACAGAACAGCGCGATCTACTCTAAGTGCAATCTGTTGGACTTTGTGTTTCAAGTAGATGTAAAATAACAAACAAAATTAGTATCTTGTAATACCTTTTTTATTGGACTAACAGAATTTTGGATTGACAAGCTTTTGGTATAAACTCCCTTTCTCAAGTCTGAATCATTTCATTTCATTTACCTTCCCTGGTTTACGGCGTGATATAATGCTCTGACAGTACTCACTACTATTTAAGGGAATACACTCTTTTGCCAGCCAGGGGGTAAGAGGAATATGAACGGAATAATACACTAGCAATAAATGGGAGCTGGGAGCCATATAGCGAAAATGACATCAATTTATTAAAATATATATAGCTATTACAGTGATAGACAACCCGTTTAATTAAAAACAATAGTATCAGTAAAATCTCCTGGGAGAAGGTAACCAGGGAAGGTAAAGTATCACGCCTGGAGAAGAGTTTCTGGTGGACAGGAGGAGAAGAAAAGGGGAGTTTGTGGGGAGACCATGACCAGAGGTCAGATCTGGTCGAGGCGAGCATACCCAGAGGCAGACTAAGCCTCTGTACATGTGAGTACCCCAATATAGGGGCTTCCTTTATGCCTTTTCTACTTGAAACACAGCGTCCAAAAGACTGCACTTGGAGTGGATCATGTTGTTCTGTTTTTCTTCTTTTTCATGTTCTGGGAACATGTCCAACATCTTGATTACAAGCTGCATTTCCGGACTTTACGAATTTTGGAAGATTTCAAGAGAATTTAAGGGCTAAATTCCTACTGGGACTCTAGATACAAGTTTGATTCTATTTATCTCAATATTTCTTGTATTTTATTCATTTAAGGTTATTCTCTCTCTAGAAATATTACTATCTAGTGGTTGATAAATCTGAGGTGAGCGCAGGAGTCTATTTGTTAGTTCATGTGTAATTAAGTCATAAAGTGTCTCCCTTCAACCCCTTGTCAATATGGTAAGCGGCCTCCCGTCAGACCTGGAATACAGTAATTGGACCAGACAGATCGTAACGCTGGACAATCTTCTGTGTATCGGTATAAGGAAAACCCTGCCCTCGTTGACAAAGGAGGGCAGGTTTTTCCTTATTCTGACAGAAGACTGTCCTTCATCGAAATCCAACCAGTCCACCTGCTGCTCATTCTATGATGAATGATAGAAGCTTAATTTATGTAGCCAGAGCACAGTGTGTGCTAGCATGAACTCAAACAGACATACACTGTAGAACATAATCAGGAGTGAAGGGGTAGGGAGACCATGTCCCATATCAGAAAATGAGCTCTACATGTGGATTCATTCACTCTCCCCAGGATCTCCTAAGCAGAAGGTTTGAGAAAGAGAGGACATGCGTGGTCATATTGCGTTCGGGTCTCCAGGGGCGCCTTCGGCCGAATCGCACAGGCCCAGTCAAGGATCTCTCCCTCTTCCGGGATCCATGATGTTACACGTGCTGACGTCAGACACACTGATGCCTATAAAGCACTGTATCACGCCAGCCTCAGTGCTCACTTATCGAGCTCACTCACGGTAGTTCTCGGACCTCTGCCTATTACTTTATCTTGTCTACTTGCCTTCCCCTGACCTTTGGCTCTGTTTTACCTTATTGTTCCTGTTCCTCCGGCCCTGAACTTGGCTACGCTTTTTGACTACACTTTTTTCGGACTTGCCTGATTGACACTTCTCCCTTATTTTATGACTACACTGCTCTCATCTTCTGTTATACATATTAAATAGCTGCCTGCTAATCTCTGTCCTATTACTCCTACCCAGAGGGAGTTTTCAAGCAGCTAACAGGTCATAAGCTTGAAAATTATCCTAAAGCGGAACTACCATCCCTTGCAATCATGGCCCCAAATAATTACCCATATGGCGACTAGCTGCTCAATAGCGCTACTCACCAGAATTATTACCGCATTAATGAGTATTATACACTTCTCCTGGACTGACAGGCAGAAAACCGCGCAGACATCTTTCCATAGTGACATCTGCACGCCTGCGTTGTCAGTCCCTTTTGGTACCGAACAGCTCCTAGCAACGCCTCCTACAGCAGTCTGGGACTGACTGCGCAGGCGTGCAGACGTCACTATGGAAAGGTGTCTGCACTGTTTCCTGGCTGTCAGTCCCAGAGCAGTGTATAAATCTCATTAACGCGGTAATAATTCTGGCGACTAGCGCTGCTGAGCAGCTAGTCGCCAGATGGGTAATTATTTGGGGCCATGATTGCAAGGGGTGGTGGTTCTGCTTAAAAGTTTTTTTTTCTTTTTGTTTTTTTTTTTAAATATAGAGAATGGTGGTTCATAAACTGCCTCTAAATAGCAACTTATTTCACTTGTCAGTAATTACATGCAAAGAGATATAAAACAAAACATACTACCTTTAATAACACCAAGTTAATTTTGTACTAATTCTCGCTAAAAGTATCCAGAAGAGCATTCTATCAGGGGAGGGCTGGCAACTTGTGGCCTGGAGGGCAACTACAATCAAGTGGCCCAAGTTTACAATTGTTCCAGCCCACTGTCCTAGACCCCTCCCGTTTGTTAATTTTAAAGTTGCCATTAACCCTTTGAGTGCCAGAGGGGTCTGCCACGCATTGCTTTGCAATGCGTGGCACACCCCTCCGTCACTCAAAGAGTTAGTGTTGTGACGTAAGGCAAGCAACACCACAGAGCTTATAATTGATATGGGGTTACACTGGTGCAACTACAGAGCTTACAATTGATATGGGGTTACACTGGTGCAACTACAGAGCTTACAATTTAAGTAAAGCTTCACTAGTGATACTATATAACTTACAAGATAAATGAGTTATGCTACTAGTGTAGCTCCACTTGGATTGTAGCTCCATTTCAATTGTAAGCTCTGTGGTATCACTAGTGTAGCTACATTTACAGCAACAAGCGGGAGGCCAGCCCTCCCCCGCATTCTATAAAGATCAAAGTGCAAAAGTGACGCTTCTGAATATGTCTGCATTTATTTCCTGGGGTTTTATTTTTAGTAAATAATTGATACATATAAGTGGAGTTATTGTAAAACAAAAAAGCTTTTCGTAGAACCAAATTGTGCATCTTCATAATCTGACACCGCCTTAACATGAAGCATGGCGATTCCAGGAAGCACTGCTACAGTATTTAGGTACTAATGGAGTTCTGTTAATGGAATGGACAAAGAATCAACCCTATACGAAAGGGATAAATTATTCAGCTTCTGGTTTCTAAAAATCACAGTTACAAAATAAATTTCTTGCTGAACAGAAATCTTATTATGATCTTTAGTGGACTGATAATGGCTGTGCAATGTGATAACATGTGAAAATTAACCCGCAAGGTACAATTATTACAGAAATCAAGGTTATTCTGTGCTTTTAATTGTAATTAGTAGACAACAATGCATAATTAAGGGGGACGTGCCTCCTGGATGGGAAAGAAAATACTTAAAGGGATAGTAATGTTTCACAAAAAAAAGCAGCTCCAATTAATCTTCATAGTATTTGGGCCACGGAAAGTGTTATTTCAGTACTGTCAGAGTTGTAGTTCAAGAGTAATTGAATGATAAAGTATCCCCCTCCCGCCCCTTTTACTGATGTAACACTGCTCACCTCAGAGCAGCAAGACTGTCCGGATGGATCACAGAGAGGGACAATTTTCAGTGATCATAAGGAAAAACCTGAAAAACCTGTCAAAGGGGGCAGGGTTTTCCTTATGATCACAGTAAGAAGATTGTCCCTTGCTGTTATTTGTCCAGTCAAGAGACCAGATTCCACATCTGAGGGGAGGGGGCTTACACCAGGTAAAAGGGGAGCGAGGGGGATACTTTATCATTCAGTTACTCTTGAACTACAACTCTGACAGTATTGAAATATCACTCTCCATGGCCCAAATACTATGAAGATTAATCGGAACTGCTGTTTTTGTGAAACATTACTATCACTTTAGTAGAGTTTACCCATGATACTACTAAATGGCCTCAGAAACTACAAAAAAATAGGCAGTTGTTAATACCGTTAACAATATCTGAATTTATCTAAAGCTTCTTAATTCAACTTATTTCCTCTTCCTTCTGTCCATCTATTTCTTTTAACCTCCAACTGATTATCCAAATACAGCACCATTAATGGAAAATGTAAGGAACAACATGAAATGAGAGGGCTGGGAGGGATATGAACAGTGGATAGCACTAGAGCAGAAGGTACTGAGAGCAAAGACTGCCATTTTCTCCAGAAACATAAGAACAGGTCATGTCTAATACAATGTACTAATTTTACAGGGGATGGTATAAAAAGGATAGTGAACATGACCTGTGATATTATTTCTGCAATAAATAAAACCAGAACATGCAAATATCACCTGTGATTCCCTCGTTTGTCCTGTTCGTAGGAGCTGGCACTTTCCTCATTTAAAGGAGCAGTAAACTTTTTTTTATGAAAAAAATATATATTGTAGGGATTTTCCTATTGAGTAAAATAAGAGTACTCCCACTGCAGAGAGATTTATATTTGCAGAGTTATTACAGTTTAAACCCATGCTTTTTTACATTAGCAGAGCCCTCTAGCGGTCAAATTCTAATTAGATTTCCTATTACATTCTAATGGAGAGGAAAGTCAGAAAAGTCAGAGACATACAGTTCTCCATAGAATGTGATAGAAACTGCCTGTCACTTCCTGTCAGTTAGAACTATCAGGAAGTAAACACAGTAAATTCACTTCCTATCAGTTAGAACTATCAGGAAGTAAACGCAGTAAATTCACTTCCTGATTATTTAAACTGTTATAAATTTTGAATAAAACATCTGACAGCGATGGGAGTGACCTTGTTTTATTCAGCAGGAAAATTTCCATTAAATATGTGTTTTCATAAAAAAAAGTTTACTGCTCCTTTAAAGGTTTGAGCTTCCTCCCTCACCACTTCTTGTTTATTTCTGTTTTCAGTCAGCCCAGGTGTCACGGGCACCCAGGAATGATCAGAACTCAGTACGGTAATGTAATGCAAAATATTTATTAGAATAAATCACAGCAACAAATATGTAGTACAACAAGCAAAGGGTTACTAGCTGGTGACACTACTAAAAGAAATAGTAGGCCTCTCGCTAGACCACAATGCTGGAGACTGGGCCGAAGCCCCTGTGAGTCTCAACAGGGAACAGGAACGCCAGCTCTTGATCCGTCGACTGGAACAGGCGACCACTGAGAACACTGGCTCAGTAATCTTGATCCGATGAACAGGAACACAAGGTCTGATGGACTGAAGAACTGACCCATGCCTGCAATCACCGCTAAGAGACCTTGTGACTCACGCCTGCAGTCACCAATCAGACCCTCTGTCCACAACACTGGTCTGTCTTAGGCCAATAGCACAAATTGATCACAGTAAGGGGTACTCATGATCACTGGGTCATACACAGAGAGGGTTCTCGTACTTAGCTGGGTCATACACAGAGAGAGGGTTATCGTACGTGTCTGGGTCATACACAGAGAGGGTTCTCTTACTTAGCCGGGTCATACACAGTGTGGGTTCTCATAAATAGCCAGGTCATACACAGAGTGGGTTTTCGTAGATAGCCAGGTCACACACAGAGCCTAAGTACTTCACCTAAGAACAACAACGCAAGGGCATCTGAGTCAGGCCTCAGTCTGCCTTTTAAACCCCTCCACAGGAAGTAGGAGGAGCAGCTCAGAGGGAGGAAATAGGAAGTAGGTAGGAGGAGACTACAGTAAGCAAACAGATAAAACAGAGGCCTGCAGCCTTGCTTGAAGCCTCGCGCCTGTAATCATGCTGAAGCCAAGGTAAGCTGTGAGACCATGTTTCGGCAGCTCAGATTACACAACATCTTGCAGCATAATGTTCAGGAGTGAGGTTACCACTGACCTGCAGGAAGTTATTCAGTTCTCCACACCAAGAGATTTTTTCCCCTAGTACCCTGTGTTAAAACCTATAAACTGCAAATATATTTTGTTACTTTATACAAAGTACTGTATGTGTGTGCATGTCACACATATTACTCCACCCCATGGGTGGCTATAAAGAACTTCAGTGACAAAGTTAGAAATATTTAAATGAAGAGACGTGCAACAAAACTGATAATTGGATTGGAAGATCTGAGTTAGCAAGAAAGACTAGCCAAACTGGGTTTGTGTTAGAGAGACATCTAAGTGGTGATCCGATTACCATTTGCAAATATATTCAAATAACTTTCCAATTAACTATTTACTCAAAGAGCTGAGCTACGAACAAGAGGCCATCCATTAAGACTAGAGGAAAGGCACTTTCAGCTAAAACAAAGGCAGGGATTTTTTTTAAAGTAAGGGCAGTAAAGTTATGGAATTCTTTGCCTCAGAATGCTGTGCTTGCAGACACTGTAACTGATTTATAAAAAAAAAAGTAATGGCTACCTATCTAACACAGAACAATACTGAGAATTACGACAGTTGGCTTCAAAGCAGATATTATGTTTATCCAGGAAAATATCTGACTGCCATTTGGAGTCAGGAAGGAATTTTTATCCGCTTGGGGTTTAATTGGAAATGACTACCATGTTTTATTTTTACTTCCTCTGGATCAACAGCGGTGACTTAGCATGGGTTGAACTTGATGGATGCATGTCTTTTTTCAGCCTCATCACCTAGGTTACTATATTACTATATCTGATAACTTTCAAACTATTTTTTAGATATAACTGTTATGTCAGTAGATGGTGAGAACAAAAATAAAAAATACAGACCTGATTTACTGTGTCCCCTTAACATTAGGGTTGCACCGATACCAGCATTTGCGCGAGTACTTGTACTCGCGCAAATGCGGCCGATGCCAGCATCAATACCCTGTGTCAGGGTCGGTGCTGCAGAGAGGGAGCCCGGGGAGCTGCTCACAATGCTCCCCGGTCACCTCTCTCACTCCTGCAGCGTCAGAGCATTGCCGCGGGTTACCATGGCAATGCTCCGACGCTGACCTCTGCCGGGGCTCGCGAGAGAACAGCGAGCACCCAGCAGAGGATATTAAAGGAGGCAGGATGGGGCAGGGGGTGGTGAAAGAGGCAGACAGTGGGGTCAAGAGGGAGAAAAAGTCAAAAGGAGGAAGGATCAGGAGACCAAAGGAGGGGGGCCAAGAAGAGGCAAAAGGAGGGGGATCAGGAGGGAGAGAGAGGCAAAAGGGTGAGTCAAGGAGGAGTGGGAGAAAGGGGGATCAAAAGCCAAGACAAAAAAGGGGGTCAAGAGGGGTAGATTGAAGCAAAAGGTGAGAATCAAGAGGGGGAGAAAGTCAAAAAGGGAGAATCAAGAGTCAAGAGGTGGTGTGTGTGTCTCTGTGTGTGTGTGTATATATATATATATATATATATATATATATATATATATATATATATATACACACACACATATATACATAATATTTTTCAAGTACTCACCAATACAAATTAAAACATGCAGGTACTTAGAAAACTGGCAAATGACCGCAAAAAAAGGTATCGGTAATTGGTATCGGTGAGTACTTGAAAAAAGTATCAGTACTCGTACTCGGTCTTAAAAAATTGGTATCGGTGCATCTCTACTTAACATGATACTAGGCTTCTCAATTTTACCTTAGCGGCACTGCCCATTTAATGTACAGACATGGAGGCTGGTGTACTAACAAAAACTGTAGCAATTCTATATAAAGTTCACTGCACCAAAGGCGACAAATATAAAGAATTACAAAACTCCCATTGATTTAAATGGGGCTTTTTTCCCCACTTGAAAGCTACAGAGTTCTCAAATCCACTGCAAAGCAACTGTTGGCAGATTTCTAGTATTCAAGGATTCAAACGCTGAATTTAAACCAATAGGGATTTTTGGAAGAGTTGTGTTTCTCCCTTGTGTGTAGCTGTTTTTAACCCTTTGAGTGCCAGAGGGGTATGCAACACATTGCTTTGCAATGTGTTGCGTACTCCTCCGGCACTCAAAGGGTTAACCAAGAATTAGTTCAGTTTTCTGTTGATCCTAAGGCCCTTTGTTCACTGAAAACCTAGCAGTGATCTGATACATGCCTTTGACGAATGGTAACCATGGCAAATTAAGACAAATAACTTATTATTGGAATTCCATACATCTTGATAAATTGCCCACAGCATCACACAAAAGATAAAGGATTCTCACCAAAAAGCAATTAAAAGAGTGGAAAGTCACTTAATTGAAATATAATACCTTAGGGTCAGCATCTCTTGGAACATGATTAATGCAAATTGACAATTCACACTAAAAATTAATGGAAGAAAAAATCCTTGACTTGAAGGATAGCTTTTTCGATGAAGATGTTTCGTGAGCAAGAAAATAAGAGTCTGAAAATCTGTTTGATACTACTACATCATAGGTCTTATTCAAGAAGCTAAATAGTAACTATTCTGGAATAAACTAACTGAACCATCGGGGGGGGAATACAAATTTTGCATACTCAAAAAAATTAGAAAAGGCACCTGCATATCAAATAAAACGGAAAAAAGACTCTCCCTTAAAAAACTGTGCGTGTGTGTTTTGCTACACTAGGAAACCATCCTATAATATAAAAGGCCGGTCATGCGCAGTAGAGACTGCCGATGCAGTCATGCGCAGTACAGACTGCTGAATGCACAGAATGCTGGCCCGTGTACACGGCCTTTTTGAGTCATGCGTAGCAGAGACTGCCCGAACACACAGCCTGCTGACCCGTGTACACGAGCTTTTACACTAGTAAAATATAAACACCAAGATGCCACTACATTAGAAGCAAGAAAAAATCCTAGATTAAAGGACCCACAGCATATTCCAAACTGATGAGCTTATTAGTGTAAATCACTAATACAGTGTTTCTCAACTCCTGCCCTCAGGACCCACTAACAGGCCAGGATTTGATGATTTCCTTGTTAGAGCGCAGGTGAGTTAATCAATGTGAATGAGCCTCTGATCACATGATTTCCTTGTTACAGCACAGGTGAGTTAATCAATGTGAATGAGCCTCTGATCACATGATTTCCTTGTTAGAGCACAGGTGAGTTAATCAATGTGAATGAGCCTCTGATCACATGATTTCCTTGTTAGAGCACAGGTGAGTTAATCAATGTGAATGAGCCTCTGATCACATGATTTCCTTGTTAGAGCACAGGTGAGTTAATCAATGTGAATGAGCCTCTGATCACCACACCTGTGCTCTAGCAGAGAAATCCCTAAGTCCTGGCCTGTTAGTGGGTCCTGAGGACAGGAGTTGAGAACCACTGCACTAATACAATTTAAACAAAGAGAAGCAGAGGGTACCATAAAGTGGTCCAAGACAAAAGGATTTATTGGTAGATAGCACAAAATCTCTTTTTCTCTTTGGTTTTACAGAGGGACAGGGACCATGGGGACATACCAATGCTTTCCCAAAAATCAGGAGGCAGGGAGAGAAGACTCTCATGGCCACTGCAAAAGATAATCTACCACAAAAAGTTCCAGTGTCCACAGATACCACAAAAAGAGACTAGGCCGAAGGACAGAGATGACTATAAAGAGAAGAGACACTCAGTGGACAGCCTGTAGCACTTTCCTCCCAAAACCCACCTCCATGGGGGCTGTGCAGCAGCTCTGCTGCAGCTTGATTCTTGTATGTCTACAACACACTAAAGGAGATATAGAAGAATGTCTTAATTTGAAAAAGAGCTGGCTTCCCATATGAAACATAGCTTGAGCTCATGGAGAACTCCAACCAAGAAACCAAAGTAGGCAGAAACCGACTGAATACATCTTGGACATTCCAAAATAACATAATAGTTGTGTGAAGTACAGAAAAAAAAAAACAGGTCTCATGCAAAAAAAATCAGACCCCAAACATGAAACGTGGGCAGGTCCTGTTCCACCAGAGCTGTAGAGTAAGTATAAAAAGATGATAACGCTCTTACTAGATGGACATGCTGAGTTCGAAAAACTGCCTAGTAGGAGAAAAAAAATTCAATAACGAGAAACGCATAGCGTGGGCTGCAATTTCCTCACTACAAAAAGAGGACATATTTGAAAACGAGAAAAATCTCAATGTATTCTTCCCGGTGAAACATTTTGTAAATAAAATAAATACATAAAATAAAATATTTCAACAAGGGAAAAGGTTTCCAAGGAAAACCACTGGATTAAACCTGAATTAAAAGCACAGTAGAGTAATATAAGCAAATCCTTAGAAAAAAAATGTTTGTCTGGAAAGAGAAAGCTAAAAAGAGGCAATAAGACAATTCAAGATGAAATTAACAAAATGAGACAGTTGAAGTGAAATCCTGACCAAGACAATTCCTAAAGAAAACTCAGCACCTTCAGTAGATGAAAAGATTGTGGCGCACCAATGCTCCCAACACCACAGTAAGAAACTGTGATAGCACTTGGATGAAACAACATCTTAAGGATAAGCAAGATGACCCTACAGTCTCCTCATCTCCAGCTGTCGGTAATGCCAGTTTGTCTAGATATGGATGACACAATGGGTATTAGAAAAATAGATCTGGAATGTCAGGCAAGTGCCAGGGATCATTGACTATCTGTCTGTGACTACACTTCCGGGGAGTGGACTACGTGGAATTAGATTTACTCATTCTACACCTGAGAGAGCAGGAGCTCAAGCAGTCGATCTTCTGTTCCAGAGGTGAACTTAATGTCATTTCAAACTAACTTTAGGTTTTAACATTTTTGAGCAGGTAGACGATATTAAGATATACTGGCAGTTCAATCTAATGTATGTGTTTTCCTACTCTGCTCCATTTTTCTCAGGGTGTCCAGTGAGATCAAGATTGTCAAATCCCATGTTCTCATAATTCTCATAATTCCAGCATGGCCCAGGTCAAGTTCACTTCCAGCTATTGCCTTAAATCCAAAAATCACCATCAGGTAGTTCAGAACAAATGTCTGTGGGAGATGTAATCTCCCAGCGCTCTGTAATACTAAAGAGCCGACGAGGGAGCGCAGCACCTACAGGTCTGTCCTGAAGGAGACACAGACCTGTCTGGGCGGTGGGAAGGGGTTAGTGCGGGCGGCAAGGCAACTTTCCTTTTTTTTTTTATTAAAAGGGCACGAGGACACTTTGGACAAAAAGGGCAGGTGCTCAAGCCCCCCTTGGTGTCTATGTGTGCATGTGCCTGGTTGAAGGGCACCAAGCCTGATAGAAACAAGTGTGCCATGTGTTTCTGTATAAAACTAAAGGGGTTATGACAAGTATACCAGTGAGTGGGGTGACAATAATCCACCAGTGGCCACAACATCTGTGTATGATGATTAGTTTCCCATTCATGAATAGTGAACTACAAGAAAGCCATTCAGGAGGCAAAAGATAGGAAAAATAAAGGTGTGTGTGTCTATATTGACCCTATGAGTGACCTGGGACAGGAGGGAGATAATTCTCTCCAATTGTTTCCTTAGATGGGAAAGTAGCACATGTTCCACTATCCCTGATTTCTGACCAGATACAGTCGGAGCATGTTCGTATAGACGCCTAGAGGACGTAGCAATAAAGACTGATCTAAAAATGTAAAAGAAAAAAAAAATAGGTAGAAAAATAAAATTAAAAAGTACAGGCAATATGACTGTATATAGTAAATTCAAAATGGGGGTGACTGTCTCTTTAAATATATACATTTAATAGGACTAAAAGCTGTGATGGAAACAGTTCAACTTAAATCAAAGTGACAAAGCAGTTTGGAGATGTTAATACTGCAGCTTGAAAGCTTTTTAATTGATGGAATATCTTCTTCTGAGCGGACACTGTGTGGTGAGGGATTTAACACTTTTATTGATCTCTGACAATGTAATTCTCTGGACAATTTAGAACATTTGGGGCTAGATTCCATTGCAGGTGCTAAATGTTAACCCCGTTTTTTATCAAACATTTTCCTACTGAAGCCTATGGAGGAAACTGGAGATAAAAGCAGAGATAAAATTATCATCTGTAATAGAATCTAGCCCTTGGACAGCTCATGATACCATATTCTTTTTTCCTGAATATCGTTATATTTTTTCATAGACAATAGAAGATCCTGGTCATTCCTAATGGGATCTCAGATTAATTGGATGCACTGAATTTTCAACAGGAAAGCACAGACAGCGATTAGGTGTTTCTGATGTGCCACAAGGCTCGTTCACTGTTACATACAATGGTGTCGTATGGGGCTGTTCACATTGGCATTTCTCACACAGAATGTAACTTAATGAAAAACTGCCTATGTGTAACGTTAGCCAAAAGACCAGCCAGAAAATGTACAATATATATATTATATAGTATATATACATATATACTCCCCCTGTAATGGAAATTATACAGATTATCGTTTGCAGATTTAGTAACATTTTCTAGTACCTAATATCATAATCATATTCATGGTATAGCGGTATATCACTCATTTATTCATTTTAATATGCACTATTTGACTTTGTTGCTTATATGCAGAGGCTTAACTAGAAGCCACTGGACCCTGGTGCAGAAGTTGTCATGTGACCCCACTGACCACATTGGCCCCCCCATTGGCCATCTCCACTGGACACATCCACATTGCTCCTAATCTCCACATTGCCCCCCATCATCTCCACATTATGGCAGCCCATCATCTCCATCATCCATGCTGCAATAAAATCAATGAAAAATGGCAAAGCAGCTAGACCTGATAACGTTACTATTGAAATGTTGAAAGCCCTAGGTAAACTATTTTCTGAATGCCTACTACTACTACAAAGTTTCTGAAACATGGAAAAATGCAGAAGTCATTCAACTGCACAAAATAGATGATAAGGAGGATCTAAAAAACTACCGATCACTAAGCCCATTACCAGTGGTCTGCAAGGTTTTCACAAAGGTACTATCAAGAAAAATGCACACAATATTTAAAGGGATAGTAATACTTAAAATGTAAAAAAAATATGTTGTAGGGTTTATCCCCCTGAGTAAAACAAGAGTACTCCCACTGCTGAAAGGTGTTTCATTCAAACGTTATTAATTTTCAAAGTTGAATTTTTTAGGTGCAATATCACAGTGGCCTGAAATTGTACAGTGGCGCTGTTGCTACACCATCCTATGGAGATTTATGGTCCTGGGACCAGAGCTGTCCATAGAATCGTGTAGCAACAGCGCCACTGTACAATTTCAGGCCACTGTGATATTGCACCTAAAAAAATTCAACTTTGAAAATTAATAACTTTTGAATGAAACACCTTTCAGCAGTGGGAGTACTCTTGTTTTACTCAGGGGGATAAACCCTACAACATATTTTTTTTACATTTTAAGTATTACTATCCCTTTAACGCGGCACAGCCTAAGGAACAAGCAGGTTTCAGGAGCGATTTCAGTACAATGGGCCAGACAGTTCAACAAGACATAAATCTGCATAATGAATATAACCTTCCATTGTGCATAGCCTTCACTGACTACAAAAAAGGCATTTGACTCAGTGAAAGGGCAGCAGTAATCAATGCTCTGATTAACCAAGGAATAGATAGTGCTTACGTCAATACTCTCCAATCAATATATGAAAATGCAACTGCATCAATATAGGTCAACAATGATAAAGTCCAGATCAATAAAGGGGTCAGACAAGGAGACAGAATCTCCCCCAAACGATTTCCTGCTTCTTTAGAAGACATTTTTTCGCAAACTAAATAGGGACAAAAAAAAAGGACTTAAAAAGGAATAGTAATACTTCGTTTTATCTTTATTTTATTTTGTAGGCATTAAAAAAACATGAAGAACGATATAAGTCTTATCTCTCAAACCTTTATGGTTTGAGAGATATTCACAAGCAAAGTTTCCCCTCCCACCCCTTTTACCTAGTGTAAGCCATCTCTTCTTAGATGTGGAATCCAGTCCATAGACAAGACAGGTAACAGCAGGGGACAATCTTCTTCCTATGAGAACAATGAAATCCCTGCCCCCCTTGACAAGTTTTTCAGGTTTTTCCCTTATCTTAATTGAAGATTGTCCCTCTCTGCAAGGGGGAAAATTTAGCATTGTATAGCTCTCAAACTATAAAGGTTGGAGAGATGGGACTTGGATCAGTTAGTTTATTTTTGCAATATTACATTTTATTTAATAAAGACATTACTATCCCTTTAACAAATTTACCATAACAAGGAAAATCACAGTAGATGGACTAGAACTAGAAGTGGAGAAGTATGTTTACCTTGGATAGGAAATGTCAACAGATGGGAACACCACGATGGAAATTGGGCGATGATTAAAATTGGGATAGAAAACTTAGTAGTATTGTCTTTACCACTCAAATGTACCACTCTGACTCAAGCGAAAGGTTTTTGACCAGTGTGTTCTCCCAGTTCTTACATATGGATTTGAAGCATGGACACTGAAGGCCAAAGCCATAGAAAAACTTAAAGGGATAGTAATGTTTCATAATAAAAGCAGCTCTAATTAATCATCATAGTATCTGGACTTTGGAGAGTGTTATTTCAATTCTGTCAGAGTTGTAGTTCAAGAGTAATTCAATGACAAAGTATCCCCCTCCCGCCCCTTTTACTGATGTAACACTGCTCAGCTAGATCAGAAGGGAGGTGCCCAGGTAGACTGCAGAGAGGGACAATCTTCAATTAAGATAAGGGAAAAACCTGAAAAGCTTTTCAAGGGGGGCAGGGCTTTCATTGTTTTCATAGGAATAAGAGTGTCCCCTGCTGTTATCTGTCTGGTCATACAACCTGATCCACATCTGAGAAGAGATGGCTTACACTAGGTAAAAGGGACGGGAGGGGAAACTTTGCTTGTGAATATCTCTCAAATCATAAAGGTTTGAGAGATAAGACTTATATCATTCTTCATGTTTTTTATAATCCCTATGAAATAAAATAAAGTTAAAATGAAGTATTACTATCCCTTTAAAGTTACAAAGTATGGAGCGGCAAATTCTAAACACAACAGAAAGAGACAGAAAAACATATGTATTTTACCTATTACAAATAGTATATAGCGTTTTGTATATAGCATATATAGTGTTTTGTGTGTAGCATTTTGCGTATACCATATAGTGGTTTGTGTATTGCGTATAGTGGTTTGCGTATTGCGCATAGCGTTTATGTATTGCTTTGTGTGTGCGTCTGTGTGTGTATGTATTGTGAGTGTGTTTTATACACAGGAAAGTGACACTGACAGTGATGGTAAATCCAGACTGCAGATACTATGTAAATAATCAAATGATATACATACTAGTGCCGGAGGGGTACGGAATGCATTGCTTTGCAGTGCATTCCGTATCACTCTGGCACTCAAAGGGTTATGGCTCATTGCTTACTCACATCTGGAAACGGATGGATTAATGCATGCAATTAACACTATGTGCAAAACACACACTGCATGCACAATATGCGCATACGTTCTCTATCACATACGCTGTTACACTCTAGCTTACACACACACACGCTAACTGATGGAGATTTGGAGCTGAAAGGACTAAGCACTGAAAATTTAAAGCGGAACTTTCAGCTATCACTTAAGGACCAGTGACGGTCCTGGCACGGCATGGAGTTCAGGGCTCCCGGCGCGGCTGCACGCCGCTCCGGAATTGGAAAAAAAAAAAGCCCCATGGTCCTCAAGTGCCGGTCGGGTGTGCGCACGCCGGTCCTTAAGGGGTTAAGCGCATGGCGACTAACTTGGAAATCCATGTGTTTACCTTTAAAAACTCACAGATTCTAAAGAAATCTTTGCCATTTGGAGACCGGAACCCAGGCTACAGCGCAGGGATCTTGTCTCCGCTCCTGCGATGTCAGAACCGGTCTCCATTGAATAGCACTGCAGTGTGCCGCAAGGTAACCGGAAGGGACTGACGGTGCAAGCGCACAGACCGCATTAACCTGCCCGTCAGTCTCCAAATGGCAATTTTTTTAAAGGTAAGAGATGGATTTCCAAGCCAGTCGCCATGCACCTAATGAATGCATGGAGAATTAGTAATAGCTGAAAGTTCCGCTTTAAAGTGATAGTAATGTCCAACAAAAAGTTTTTTGCATTTAGAAGAGCTTAAAAAGCTGAGCTGTATGCAAAAAAAACGTATCTCTCAAACCGCTATGGTTTAAGAGATACAGGCGTTTAAAGTTCGCTGTCTCCTACTGATAGCAGTAAAGCTGTCAGCAGGAGATTCATGTCGGTCGACACGGAGGCGCTTGAGAAGTGCCGGGATCTTGTTATTTACACGGAATCCCTTCATTGTAATGGTCTAAAACGTGTGTCTAGTGTTCAGGCACACGTTTTAGATCATTCCAATGAAGGGATTCCGTGTAAGTAACGAGATCTCGGCACTTCTCAAGCGCCTCCGTGTCGACCGACATGAATCTCCTGCTGACAGCTTTACAGCTGTCAGTAGGAAACAGCAAACTTTAAACGCCTGTATCTCTTAAACCATAGCGGTTTGAGAGATACTTTTTTTGCATTTAGCTCAGCTTTTTAAGCTCTTCTAGATGCAAAAAACTTTTTGTTGGACATTACTAACACTTTAATGAGCCTGTCATTAAACACATTGCCTCCTTTCTGGATTCACTTGGATGTCCGTGTGAAATAGTTCTACACGTAAATCCACTTTTAATTTTTTTAACCCTATTAGTGCCAGACAGTGCATTGCAATCCGGTGGATAATCCACACAATGGCTACTCCTGTTCAGGATGTATTCTGTAGGGTCTGTCTTCATAACACACTTCCTTTATAAAACATTGCATGTTTATTTAGTCATACATTTAACTTGCTTTATTAAAGGAGAACTATCACCTTTGAACTTCTTGCTCCCATATGAAAATGGAAGCAAAAAAACAATACAAAGGCAAGTAATTTTTTAAAAATGTTGTTCAGTTTTTCAGAAAATCCAGTCTTCAGCTTGCCTGCGACACCGGCAGTCCCCCAGTGGCAATATATGATGCCTACCACCTTCCCATTTTCCTCCAGTAGTGTGTCTAAAAAGCTACCTGCAGGCAGGAGCGGCATGAAGGAGCAAGCTAGGCAATGAAGACACCATAGAAAGCAAATTCCTGTACTTATCAGTGCTGGACGTTGCTTTTTGCTGTGTATTCATTGACAGGCTTGCTTCTTCATGTTGCTGCTGCCTACAGGCAGCTGTTTAGACACACTAATGGAGTAAAAGGGGAAGGAAGATGATTGCTGTAAAAGAGAAAAGATGGCTGCGCTCTCCCTCGCCTATGCTGAAGATGTGGGCTATGATTTCACCTACAGTTAAATTCTTTAGCAGGTGAAACTGCCCACATTGTGATATCTATATAATAATTCGCTAAGTTGTGTGTAACACCCGACATGTGCAGTAGACACTGCTGCGCGTGCAGCAGTCATGCGCAGTACAGACTGCCCACGCCGCGGCTGATACAGAGCTGGGCGCTCCAAACAAGCGTCCAGCTCTGTATCAGCAGTTGCGCGGGCAGTCTCTACCGCTCGTGACTGCCCCGCGACCGGCTGCCAGAGGCACTGTGGCCCGTGTAACGGGCTGTTCAACTAGTTTATCATAAAGCCTATTTGAGAAGGGGCTTATGTGTGGTGATAGTTCCACTTTAAAGGGATAGTAATGTTTCATAATAAAAGCATCTCTAATTAATCATCGTAGTATTTGGACTTTGGAGAGTGTTATTTCAATTCTGTCAGAGTATTACTATCCCTTTATATTTAATACTCAATTATACGGTTGCCAAGAGCACCTTCCATTGAATATATATTATATATATACAAATCTTATACAGATTATCTGACACACGCACACAAGTCACGTGACAAGTTTCCTAGATGTCTAACACACCCTGGGGTTGGAAATGGGCGGAGTTATGCATGTATCAATCCATCCGCTTCCAGATGTGAGGCGTGCAACCAATGACCCTTAAGCTAGTTTGTATATCATTTGATTATGTTACATAGTATCTGCAGTTGCGTGGATTTACCATCACTACCAATGTCACTTTCCTGCGTGTATTCAATAAATACAGATCAGGAAACTAAATAAAAAAAAGTTATGTTTTATTTTGTGCCAGTAAAACCAATTTCTTAGAACTTCAGTAAAAAAAACGTAGCTCTCTTATTTCTGGATCTATTATTATTATTTTTTGTTTGGAAAAGGTATTGAAAGCCCCAAACTTACAGTTTGTTAAATTAGCTGGACAATCATATTTCTAAAAGAAAACACTCAAGCGATCGCATACCCTCATATCCTTGCATGCCCTAGAAAAGAAAACCATTTTTTATTACGACAGCGCGATCATGCTTGTGTGAAAAATAGTGACACCGAGAGGCTGAGAGCAAACACAATGTCCTTTGTATACAGGATTACTGTTCAAAAGGAACAAATACTTCTCAAAGCCCCGAAGGATGAGTTCAGAGAAAATTTGAAGAGAAATAATCCAAAACAGCAAAAAGTATATATTCTATATATATGTTTTTTAGGTCAGAGATTATATTGCTCTGGCAGCTATTGTCCACTTTGAAAAGAAGAAAAAAAAAGCGGAATGCAATTCTTCCATAATATCAAAACAGTTTACTTGCCCCCAGGCAACTCCAGACAGCACTTAATATTATCAAGTAAATTGCAGTCTCTATTGCTACTTTTCATCTGAAAACAAGATTGTATGAGAACAATGAGGTTGATGAACAAGGGAAAAAATTGTGAAATTCTGATGCAAACTAATTACAGTAGAACTAAAATGTCCCGTTAATTTAATTTCTTAAAGGGATAGTAATACTTCGTTTCATCTTTATTTTATTTTATAGGCATTAAAAAATCATGAAGAATGATATAAGTTTTATCTCTCAAACCTTTATGGTTTGAGAGATATTCACAAAGTTTCCCCTCCCGCCCCTTTTACCTAGTGTAAGCCATCTCTTCTCAGGTGTGGAATGCAGTCCATAGACCAGACACATAACAGAAGGGGACAATCTTCTTCCTATGAGAACAATGAAAGCCCTGCCCCCCTTGACAAGCGTTTCAGGTTTTTCCCTTATCTTAATTGAAGATTGTCCCTCTCTGCAGTCTACCTGGGCACCTCCCTTCTGATCTGGCTGAACAGTGTTACAACAGTAAAAGGGGTGGGAGGGGGATACTTTATCATTCAATTACTCTTGAACTACAACTCTGACAGAATTGAAATGACACTCTCCAAAGTCCAAATACTATGATGATTTAGAGCTGCATTTATTATGAAACATTACTATCCTTTTAAAGACCAGACGTGGTTTTCAACACTTTGAATTGAAGGATACCGCTATTCCAGACACCAAAAAAGAAAAGCGCCAGATAGTATAATACCGTAGTTAGATATAATTCACTAATAAACTTGAAGGAAAATTACTCACATTTGCGTAGGGTCAGACGACTGACATCAGATGGTCTGACAAAAAGATGTCCGTGAAGACCGTAAACCCGTCTCCACTTGGGTAGCAAACGATCAGACCCCAATTAAGAAAAGGTGGCTGCTTCCATTCCAAACAGTATAGAAATATTTTAAAATCAATTAAAAACACTTTAATGTAGGCTTACATGTTTACGCGTTTCGCAGCATACAAGCTTCTTTATCAAAACACTCAAGCCTATCAATAAGAACAAAGGACAAATGGCATAAGCCATTTTCTGGAAAGTATCCTAGTGAGTGTACACCTTTGGGGTGTAGATGGTGGTTGCTTAAATCCAATTGATATACACAGGGGTGCTTGTGGTGCTTTCTCCCCTCTCTCTCCTCTAGGGCATTCAGATTGATTTAAATGAGACTTTTAGTCTATGTGAATTTTATACATTTTTATTGATTAATTAAAATTTATATTTTATTAATAATTGATGTAGCACAAGTGTAAATGGATGTGTGATCATAAGCAAAACAAAGTGTTTGGGTGTTTTATGAATAAAAATAAGGTGTGTGCAGTGTGGTAGAGGGAAGTTCAATCCTCGACCTATTACACCTAAGCACAGACTGCGGGCCACAGCAGAAGCCTATATGGCCCACCCCTGTGCTAACCAGTGCAAATCCTCCCAGCACCTCTGGGCTTATTCAAATCATGTATTATCCTTTTGGGTGCCAGAGCAGTCAAAGGGTTATATCCACTTCAAAAGGCCTCTTTGATACTTCCCTCAGAGAGATGCATTAGGAAGGAGGCTGCAAATTGTAGGGATAACTCAGACAATCCTATTTAGCATAGAAACCCTTCAAACAGCCAATTTTCTTTCATCTTGGGTTTGCCTGTTATGACAATGCAATCACACTGCTGTGTGATAAAAGACTAGGTAACACTACAACTCTTTTATATAAGTAGTAATACCATGTATTAAGAAAAATTACCTGCTTTAGGCAAATCATAATCCCTTTAAAGAGTAACTATCACAGTTTACTAAAGGAGTCCACCATGCACAGTGCGATTCCTTCAGGTGATTCCCTCTGGTAAAAATCAACCACATGGGGAATTTATCGCTCTGTGTATGGGATACACAAATCAAGTCCGACTGACCAAACCGGTGATTTTGGTCATTCGGCCCAGCTTGAAAATTCAGATTGCCTGTGGATATGATTGTTGTGTGTGTGTAGCCTCAGACCCCAGCAATACTGCATGGGGCTGTGCCATCAGGTCATTCTCCCCTCTTCATCCACCCTCCCTTACATTAGAACCACTGCATCACCTTCTTCCCTCCCATTAAAACCAATGCATCACCGTCTTCCCTCCCATTAGAACCAACAGTCTTCCCTCCCATTAGAACCATTGCATCACCTTATTCCCTCTCCACCCACCCTCCCTCCAATTAGAACCATTGCATCACCGTCTTCCCTCCCATTAGAACCATCACATCACCTTATTCCCTCTCCACCCACCCTCCCTCCAATTAGAACCATTGCATCACCTTCTTCCCTCTCCACCCATTCTCCCTCCCATTAGAACCATTGAATCACCGTCTTCCCACCAATTAGAACCACTGCATCACCTTCTTCCCTCTCCACCCACCCTCCCTCCCATTAGAACCATTGCATCACCGTCTTCCCTCCCATTAGAACCATTGCATCACCTTCTTCCTTCTCCACCCACCCTCCCGAGCCATTGCATCGCCTTCTCCCCTCTTCTTCCCTCTCATTAGCACCATCACATCACCTTCTCCCCTCTCTACCCTCCATCTCTCTCCCAATAGCACCATTGCATCTCCTTCTCCCCTCCCTCCCAATAGTACCACTACATCCCCTTCTCCCCTTCTCCACCCTCCCTCCCATTAGCACCACCTCACTGCCTTCACTCCTCTCTGCCCCCTCCCTCCTATTAGCACCAATGCACCTCCTTCACCCTCTCCACCCTCCCTCCCTTCCATTAGCACCATCATATCATCTTCTTCCCTCTCCACCTCCCTCCCCCTCATTAGCACCATCGTATCTCCTTCTACCCTTTTCTCCTTCCCTCTCATTAGAACCATTGCAGCTCCATCTCCCCTTTCCACCCTCCTTCCCTCTCATTACCACCATTGCATTGCTTTCTCCCCTCTCTGCCCTTCCTCCAATTAGCACCACTGCATTGCCTTCTACCCTCTCTGCCCTCCCTCCCGTTACACACCACTGCATCGATTTCTCCCCACTCTACCCTCCCATTAGCACCATCACATCTCCTTCTCCCCACTCTACCCTCCCATTAGCACCATCGCATCTCCTTCCCCCTCTCTATCCTCTCTCCCTCCCATTAGCACCATTACTATCTGAGGATTACTCCCTTCACAGTCATTAGTAATGAGGTATGTGTGTTGGTTATGAAGCAGAACCATCATTATCAGAGAAGAATCCCAATTCTTCCACCAATAACAGCAACATTTCACTAAATAAATAAATAAACTACGAAGAGAAAAAATGTTAAGATACAATTTGCATATGTCTCCAGACCATTACAGCAGAGGTTCTCAAACCAGTACATGTGGATCACTAACAGGCCATGTCTTTATAGGGATCCTGCTTAAAGAGACAGTAATATTTCACATAAAAAGCAGCTCTGATTAATCGTCATAGTATTTGGGCCATGGAGAGTGTTATTTCACTATTGTCGGAGTCGTAGTTCAAGAGTAACTGAATGTTAAAGAATCGCCCTCCTGCCCCTTTTACCCTCAGATGTGGAATCTGGTCCTGGGACCAGACAGGTCGCAGCAAGGGACAATCTTCTTACTGTGATCATAAGGAAAACCCTACCCCATTGACAGGTTTTTCAGGTTTTTCCTTATGATCACTGAAGATTGTCCCTCTCTGTGATCCATCCGGACAGTCTTGCTGCTCTGAGGTGAGCAGTGTTACACTAGGTAAAAGGGGTGGGAGGGGGATACTTTATCATTCAATTACTCTTGAACTACAACTCTGACAATACTGAAGTAACACTCTCCATGGCCCAAATACTATGAAGAGTAAATTGAGCTGCTTTTTATTGTGAAATATTACTGTCCCTTTAAGCAAAAGTGAGTTAATTAAAATGACTGAGCCTCTGATTAACTCACCTATGCTCAAGCTGCGAAATCATAAAGACATGGCCTATTAGTAGTGGTTCCTGAGGACAGGTTTAACAGCTGCTGCTTTACAGCCCTTAATATATGATCTTGCATGTGCAGTCTCTTAGAGTTCAACTGGATAAAGGTCTAGTTTTAACCCATCAAGTACAGAATTGAGCTCCAAAGCATTGCTTTCTCTCCACTCACAGGAATAATGCAATATAACTTTATTATGAAACTACACAGAATACATGGTAGGTCTTTTCCTGCTTTGTAAAACAAGTCCGCTGAAAGACGATGCATTCAAATGTTACTACAGCTCAAACACTCTTTTTCTTTGACAGTTTACTAGACACCACCTAGTGTCTATACATGGCACTTTATGTTTACAATTGCCTTATATGGGAAAGATGAAGTATTGGTCACAGAGATGCCTAGCTGGGCTTATAAACCTGCACTAGTATGCAATCTCTATGAGCTCACATGTGCCAAACACAGAGAAGAAATATTCTTACGCACATCATATGAGTCCCACCAGTCCAGCCACAAAATGCCAATTCCTCTCTGAAAAAGATAAATAGCCAACCCCAGGCATACCTTTTGCCCAAGAAAGGTGGGCTACCAGCAGTCTCTGGTCACAATAATTAACCCCTGCATATATACATCGGGTGCAGAGAACACATTTGCACCAGGATCCTGCATCCAAGGTGGTTCCTCTGCCTTGGGTCCAACATGTTGTAATTTTGGCTTTATGAAAATACATTTGTAATATGGGGCCCAAAAAAAAAAATTGCACCATATGCCACAGGTTTTAACCCTTTAAAGGGATAGTAATGGCTAATTTTAACAAAATATAATACTGTAGATTTAAAAAAAAAATAAAGGAATTGATGTAAGTCCAGTTTCTCAAACATATATAGTTCTAGAAATAAATACTTTATTGGAATGGTCTACAAAGTGTGCCAGGTTTGCAAGCACACTTTGTAGACCATTTCCAATTAAGTATTTCTTTCTATAGAGCGCTATTTCGGCTCTGCTGAAGAGCCGCCGGCTGGTCCCGGAAACAGGATCTCCTGCTGTCAGCTAGAGCGCTGACATCTGTGAAAGGGACGGGAGGGGGGAACTTTATCATCGTACATCTCTCAAACTATACATGTTTGAGAAACCAGACTTACATCAATTCATTTTTTTTTTTTTTTTTTAATATCTACAATATTAAATTCCGTTAAAATCAGCCATTACTATCCCTTTAGGTGCCAGAGAGGTATCCAATGCATTGCAACGTTGGATACATCTCTGGCACCTAAAGGGTTAATGGTAGCGATGTCTCCGACACACTTCGTAGCATTTTGTTGTTGAGGTCTCTAGCATAAAAATATATGTTCTTAAAGTGGAACTATCACCCCTATACAAGTTTGGGTAATATTTAACTAAATACAGCGATTAGCTTGAATACTTGTTTTAATTTTTTATAAAATTCGTGGACATGAATATCATGTCCACAGAGGAGGAAATGCCTGCTGCTGACAGAACTCCTAGACCCAAAAATTAGTCCTCTGCAACTTTAAAACATGAAGCGGACAGATTAAATGAGAAGATTACCACGTGAAGTGGGCTAAGTTTGAGGTCCAGTAGTCTAGCTAGCAACTGTCATGTCTACATCTATAGACTGATTGAGAATGTTATCTCTTTAACCAAAGAGCAACATCAACAATCACGGTGGCCATGACGATTTGCTGGCCATGGTAAGGTACAAGAAGTTATTATTAGGAGGTGTTCACATATCTTTAAATCAGCTTCTGAATAAACAGGAACACAGTATAAATCTATTTCATGGTTCTGCTTACTAGATGTGCTAAGTGTTACATTTTTATACTCAGATGGCTCCAGAAATGTAAATCTTTGTAAGATTCTACAAAACAAAACATGAAAGAAAATATTTCTGCAGAATAGGAAGCCCACAAAGAAGGGTCTATGAAAAGGAACGGTAAAAAAAAAACAAATGGTAAAAGACCATACAGCATTTCAGAAAAACCGTGTTGGCAAAATCTCATCTATAATTTTGGTCCCTGGAGAATCTTCTTTTCTCTCTGATTTGAAATTCATGGATTCCAGGCACATCTGTAGCTCCGTTCTTCAACAGATAGCAAGTCAAAAGAAGCACACAAATCGTTTCCCATACTGTTAGCGTAAATTTGTCACTGCATGAGACAGTGTAAGCTTTTCTCTATAAATGAGCTCTCCTCTTGGGAGTCCATCATAGAACATGCTGCTATATACTTTATTTTGCCGCTATGAGATTTTAACCTCAAGAGTGTCTGCAGTATGTTAAAGGGACAACCACAACTCATAACAGACACCCCGCCCCCTCCCTTTCCCTTAAAGGAGTAATAAACTTGTTAGAAAACCCAACTTTCAATTGCCTTTCAATTTTGTTTACATGCAGCAGAGCTACAATATAAGCCTGGTGGGTCCCTCTGACTAATTAGAGGCCTTAGTCTGCTTATATTATAGTGCCACTACTGCTGGCAACAACTGCAGGCTATTCAGAAATTCTGTTATCCTATATTGGTCCATATACAGACAATACAACACACTCAAGACACCTAGCAGTACTGTTATAAATAAAGTAACGAAGCACTGAAAATAGCAGGAATGGCTTCCCCCAGAAGGCAAAAGTTATTATATTTTCGGGCTGTGAAAAGAAGCAGAGAATTTGTACAGATGCTAGCATGGTGTAGATTATTTGAATTTAACCCTTTGAGTGCCAGAGAGGTACCAAACGCTTTGCAATGCAATGCGTTGGGTACCTCTCTGGCACTCAATGGCTTAACAGCAATACATCTGAGGTGTTTATGTTCCTTTAAAGGGATAGTAATACTTCGTTTTAACTTTATTTTATTTTGTAGGCATTAAAAAAACATGAAGAATGATATAAGTCTTATCTCTCAAACCTTTATGGTTTAAGAGATATTCACAAGCAAAGTTCCCCTCCCGCCCCTTTTACCTAGTGTAAGCCATCTCTTCTCAGATGTGAATCTGGTTGTATGACAGGACAGATAACAGAAGGGGACAATCTTCTTTGTATTAAAACAATTAAAGCCCTTCCCCCCTTGACAAGTTTTTCAGCTTTTTCCCTTATCTTAATTGAAGATTGTCCCTCTCTGCAGTCTACCTGGACACCTCCCTTCTGATCTGGTTGAACAGGGGGGGGGGATACTTTGTTTGTGAATCTCTCTTAAACCATAAAGGTTTGAGAGATAAGACTTATATCATTCTTCATGTTTTTTTAATGCCTACAAAATAAAATAAAAATTAAAACGAAGTATTACTATCCCTTTAAACTGGGCAGAAATCCTAATGGATACTATCAATCAATTCAGCAAGCATTGTTTCTCTAAAAGAAATCTCCAAATTTCTTCTATTGAAGTCTTCCTTTTTTTTTTTTCTAAGACATTTTCAGGAGGAGTCTGGAGTCTTGGAGTGCTGCAATAAGATTCTTGTCTGCCTCCGTGGACGTGATGTGTCCACTGCTAATTAAAGGAGCAACACATTTTTATTATGAAAAAAATAGGTTATCAAGCTTTTGCTGCTAAGTAAAACAAGGGGAAAATCTTCATTCAAAATGTTATAACTGCTCAAACTCTTTTATCAAACTGCTAGCATATGTGCCACCTAGTGTCCAGATTACATTTTTTGTAATAGTGGAACTTAAATAATACAATACAGTTCTCCATCGTCAAGGATATGAATAGATCTAAAAAGGAAAAAGCACAATACTAAGAAAACAAACTTTAACCCTTTAAAGGACCCATGACGGTCCTGCCACATCATGGGTTTGCGAGCCATAAGGACCCATGATGTGCCTGGACCATCAAGGATTTCAGGGCTCCCCGCACGGCTGTACACTGTTCGGGGAGCCCTGAACCAGATGCACGAATTTTTAAAAAATCGTACGTGGTCCTTATGTGCCGGCCACGTGCTCTTGTGGCTGGTCCTTAAGGTGTTAATAAAATCAGGCGTTTTTTGGATGTTTATTTTTATGACAGTTGACTTAAAGGAGCAGTAAACTTTTTTTATGAAAACCTGTATGTTATAGAGCTTTTCCTGCTGAGTAAAGCAAGGCCACTCCCACAGTTGTCAGTTCAAATAACCAGGAAGTGAATTTACTGTGTGTTTACTTCCTGATAGTTCTGACAGGAAGTGACTCAGCAGTTTCTATCACATTCTATAGAGAACTGTAAGTCACTGACTTTCCTCTTCATTAGACTAACAGAACAACTAATTGGAACTTGACCACTAGAGGGTACTGATAATGTAAAAAACAAACAGACAAAAAAAAAAAGGTTTAAATGTAAGGTGACCAGATTTTTAAAATGAAATCCGGGGACATTTTTTTTTCTCCACACCCTGTCCACGTCCACACACTGCCCACACTGTGTCCACCTCCACACCCTGTCCATACACTGCCCACACTGTGTCCACCCTCACACCCTGCCCACCCTCACACCCTGGCCACACACTGCCCACACTGTGTCCACCTTCACACCCTGTCCACACACTGCCCACACTCTGTCCACCTTCACACACTGCCCACACCCTGCCCACACTGTGTCCACCTTCACACTCTGTCTACCATCACACCCTGTCCACACACTGCCCACACTGTGTCCACCTTCACACCCTGTCCACACCCTGCCCACACTGTGTCCACCTTCACACTCTGTCCACACACTGCCCACACTGTGTCCACCTTCACACTCTGTCCACACACTGCCCACACTGTGTCCACCTTCACACCCTGTCCACACCCTGCCCACACTGTGTCCACCTTCACACCCTGTCCACACACTGCCCACACTGTGTCCACCTTCACACTCTGTCTACCATCACACCCTGTCCACACACTGCCCACACTGTGTCCACCTTCACACCCTGTCCACACACTGCCCACACTGTGTCCAACCTCACATCCTGTCCACACCCTGCCCACACTGTGTCCACCCTCACACCCTACCCACACTGTGTCCACCCTCACACCCTGTGTCCACCCTCACACCCTGTCCACACACTGCCCACACTGTGTCCAACCTCACACCCTGTCCACACCCTGCCCACACTGTGTCCACCCTCACACCCTACCCACACTGTGTCCACCCTCACACCCTGTGTCCACCCTCACACCCTGTCCACACACTGCCCACACTCTGTCCACCTTCACACCCTGCCCACACTGTGTCCACCTTCACACCCTGTACACACCCTGCCCACACTGTGTCCACCTTCACACTCTGTCCACCTTCACACCCTGTCAACACACTGCCCACACTGTGTCCACCCTCACACCCTGTCTACACACTGCCCACCCTCACACCCTGTCCACACACTGCCCACACTCTGTCCACACACTGACCACAACCTATCCACCCTCACACCCTGTCTGCACACTGCCCACCCATGGCACAGTCTGCCAGTCACTCTGTCCGTCCATGGCACTGCCTGCCGTCTGTCCACCCATGGTGCTGCCTGCTAGTCTGTCCACCCATAGCGCTGCCTGCCAGTCTGTCCACCCATGGCTCTATCTGACAGTCACTCCACCCATGGCACTGTCTGCCAGTCACTCTGTCCGCCCATGGCACTGTCTGCCAGTCACTCTGTCCGCCCATGGCACTATCTGCCAGTCACTCTGTCCACACATGGCACTGTCTGCCAGTCACTCTGTCTGCCTGTGGTGTCTGTTAGTCACTCTACCTGTGTACAGCCACTTTGTCTGTGCATAGAATCAGTGCCCCATTCCCATCACGCCAGTTACTCCCTCTCCTCACTTTCTAGTCCATCTCCATACTGCCCACCTCCATACACAAACAAGTACTCACTTCAGCCCTGCTGCAGCCTGCATTCCTGCCCGCTTGCTGTGAGTGCCGCACCGCCGTCCTACGCACTACAGCCAATGAGAGAGGAGTATCCTGGCAAAACTCTCCTCTCTCATTGGCTGCCATTTCAACTTGTTGGGAAGGCACTGGACGGCAGATACAGCTTAGGTAATGCCGTCCGTGCCTTCCTATTGATGCGGATGCGTTAATTGGATCCGGGGACAGATCCGGGGACACATTCTAGCCGGGGACAGTGCCCTCAATCCGGGGACCGTCCCCGGAAAACGGGGACGTCTGGTCACCCTATTTAAATGGTGATAACTCTGGAAATATGAATCTATCAGCAATGGGAGTACACTTATTTTACTAAACAGGAAACGCCCTACAATGCATGATTTTTCATAAAAAAAGTTTACTGCTCCTTTAAGCCATTGCCTGCCAGACAGTTATCCAGTGCATTCATTTGGATACCTCCCTGGCTATCAAAGGGTTAACCACCATCTAATACTTAATGGGGGAGCCACTGAAGCCTTTATGGTGAACATATTAACCCTTTAAGTTCCAGAGGGGTACGCAACGCATTGCTCTGCAATGCGTTGCGTACCCCTCTGGGGCTCAAAGGGTTAAAGGACTCAACATTTTAGGTACCAATAATCCCCAACTTCTTTTCTAATTTTTAACTTGCACTCACGTCTGACTTCATTACTCTGTAATTCAAGCTAAATTTTTACCATCTTAATAATTACCATAGCAACAAGCTTTCCCCCCTCTCTCTATAGGTTACAGTGACTGAGAGACCTCCACTTTTGCTGGCAGAAAATTAAGATATTAACCCTCTGAGTGGCACTCCTTCTGGGACTCAAAGGATTTAAGGGGAACACTCATCTGTATCGAAGTTCTCCTCTATGTAATCTTACTTTAGCTTTAATATGTAATCTGGGAGGGTTTTTTTATTTAATGCAGGCTATCCTGAAATGTTTTAAAAATGAGGTGGTGACATCACTTCAGGACAGGCTCATTTTTAAAATGTTAAATTTCGATATAGTCTGCATTAAATTTAAAAAAACTGATTACATGTTAACACTAAAGGAAGTTTACATGGAGGTGAACTTTTATATACATGAGAGTTCCCCTTTAAGGCAGTTCACATCAGTGCTGTCAATGTGGGTCACACTTTAGCATAGGAGTTTCCTGCCAAGCAATATGACATATTACTAATTTATCCCATAATTGCCACCCAGAGGCCGAGTGCTGCCCCAGAGCTAGGTGCAGAGACAGATGGTGAGCCATTCGGAGCTCCTCATGCTGGATCAGCGCTTTCGGCCAGTCCCTACTGGGTATGACTGCATCGTTCCGGCAGTCTCTACTGCACGTGTGTGGTTACATACACAGGGAGCTTCGGAGGCTACCGCTTTACATTATACAGATACATACATACATACACTACCATTCAAAAGCTTGGGGTCACTTAGAAATGTCCTTCTATCCCATGAAAACATACATCAAACGAGCTGCAAAATGAATAGGAAATACAGTCAAGACGTTGACAGGTTAGAAATAATGATTTTTAACTTAAGTAATAATTGTGTCCTTCAAACTTTGCTTTTGTCAAAGAATCCTCCATTTGCAGAAATTACAGCCTTCCAGACCTTTGGCATTCTAGTTGTCAGTTAGTTGAGGTAATGTGAAGGGAGTTCACCCCATACTTTCTGAAGCACCTCCCACAATTTGGATTGGCTTGATGGGCACAACTTACCTACCATACGGTGAAGCTGTTCCCACAAATGCTCAACAGGGTTGAGATCCAGTGACTGTGCTGGACACTTCATTATAGACAGAATACCAGGTGACTGCTTGTTCCCTAAATAGCTTTAGTATAGTTTGGAGTTGTGTTTTGAGGCACTGTCCTTTGGTAGGAGGAAATTGACTCCAATCAAGTGAAGTCCACAGGGTATGGCATTGCACAATGGAGTGATAGCCTTCCTTCATCAAGATCTCTTTTACCCTGTCCAAATCTCCCACTATACCACGACCAAAGCACCCCCAGACCATCACATTGCCTCCACCATGCCTTGACTGCTCCAGCATCTTTTCATTTTGTCTGCATCTCACTAATGTTCTTCTTTGTGATCCGATCACCTCTGCCCATCTTAATCTTTTCTTTTTATTGGCCAGTCTGAAGTATGTCTTTTTCTTTGCAACTCTTCAAACTAGAAGATCAGCATGCCGGAGTCACCTCTTCACTGTTGACGTTGAGACCGGGGTTTAGCGGGTACTATTCAATAAAGATGCAAGTTGTGGACCTGTGAGGGGTCTGTTTCTCACACTAGACACTCTAATGTACTTGTCCTCTTGCTCAGTTGTGCACCGGGGCCTCACTTCTCTTTCTATTCTGGCAGTTGTTTCTCAAAACAAGAGCAGACTGACGCGTTTCAGAAGAAAGTTCTTTGTTTTTGGCCATCCTGAGCCTGTAATCGAACCCACAAATGCTGATGCTCCAGATACTCAACTTGTCTAAAGAAGGCCCATTTTATTGGTTCTTTAATCAGCACAACAGTTTCCAGCTGTGCTAACATAATTGCAAATGGGTTTTCTAAAGATCAATTAGCCTTTTAAAATGATAAAAGCTAACACAATGTGCCATTGGAACACGGGAGTGATGGTTGCTGATAATGGGCCTCTGTACGCCTATGTAGATACTCCATTAAAAATCAGCCATTTTCAGCTACAATAGTCATTTATAGCAAAGTCTACACTGCATTTCTGTTCTATTTGATGTTATTTTAATGCACAAAATTTGTTTTTCTTTAAAAAACAAAGACATTTCTAAGTGACCCCAAACTTTTGAACGGTAGTGTGTATATATGTTCCCTAAACCATTTCATGCTATAGAAGTCTCCAAAATGTTGCTTCACAATGCAGAGTCTTTAGCATACAAAGGGTTAAAGTATGTTTTAAAATGTCCACGTACTGCAAAGGGCACTGCAGCTGTTTTTCAAACTATTTTTTTCTGAAGAAATTGCCTAGTGCAAAGCAAATCAATTCTTCCCTAGTCGTCTACATGTTTAACCCTTTGAGTTCCAGAGAGTTAATGCTGGTCAGCTAGCTAATTCATTATACTTTCACTATTAAAGACTGATTGTAAATGTTCTAGACCAAACTGTCATATAAAATTATATTTTACAGCACGCTAAATATATTCCATGCTATTATCCATCCATCCAACAGAGCAGCAGGGCCGGATTTACATCTCAGGAGCCTGTAGACACAGAAATCTGAAGCGCCCCCCCATTTGCCATCACCACTGGACACCTCCATAATGCTCCAAATCTCCACATTACCCCCCATATCCATATAGCCCTCACATTGCCCCCCATCAGCTCCATATTGCCATCAGCTGCAACTTATCCCCCATCAGCTCCAACCTATTCCCCATCAGCTCCATATTGCCCTCACATTGCCCCCATCATCTCCAACTTGCCCTCATCATCTCCAACTTGCCCCCATCATCTCCAACTTGCCCCCATCATCTCCACATTGCCCCATCATCTACAACTTGCCCCCATCATCTCCACATTGCCCCATCAGCTCCAGCTTGCCCTCACATTACCTCCATCATTTCCACATTGCCACTATATCAGTTCCAACTTGCCCTCACATTGCCATCAGCTCCACATTGCCATTATATCAGTTCCAACTTGCCCTCACATTGCCATCAGCTCCACATTGCCCACATCATCTTCACATTGCCCCCACTTTGCCTCCCGCATACATTTCCTACCTCCCTGGTGGTCCAGTGGCAGATGTCTGTGCCTCCTTCTGTAGCTCCTGTTGCTCCTGCACGGTCTCTTTAGGAATGCAGAGCGCTGGGAGATGATGTCATCTCCCAGCGCTCTGCATTAGAGCCGACGAGGGAGCAACAGCAGCTACAGGTCTGTGCCTTCTGTCTAAGCCATGCAGTGGGCGGGTTGATACTGTGCACAAAAATATATAAATTTTTTATTTTTTTTTCTCAATGACAGGCGCCCCTCTGTGGGGTGCACCCTTAGGCAGATGCCTACTCTGCCTTATGGCAAATCCAGACCTGCAGAGAAGCGACAGTTGATGAGGTTGAAAATAAAAGCATGTTCAACCCTTGCCAGGCAGTCTTTCTTGTTGCAGGGGAAAAGGTAAAACGTTATCAAACCTGTGACAGAACCCCGCTACGCCGACCGGGTAGCTCCGCCAACCTGTGCTCCCTTAACTTGGGACTGCACCCACCGATCTCTCCAGCCACCCAAGCCACTAGTTGCAACGAAGTGTAGGGTGAAAAATAAGAACTTTATTGTGGAACGCATAGGGTTTATAAACACACATAACTGCATTATCAACACATCTCAGAATGCAATAGGATACAAGCCACTGCAATCAAAATATGGGAGTATACACAAGGCATACAATGGGGCCGGTGGTTGAGGGGCACATAATACAAAGAGGCACAATGGGAATGACGCACAAGTTATATACAATGGGAACATAAACATAGAGGACAAAGGACTGTAAACAGCAACCAGGATTACATCACACAAAATTACATCCTATATAATAATTCACTAAAATGTGTGTAACGACGCAGTCATGCTCGGTAGACACTGCTGCACGTGCTACAATCATGCGCAGTAGAGACTGCCCACGGCGAGGCTGATACAGAGTTGGACGCTCCGAAGGAGCGTTCAGCTCTGTATCAGCTGTGGCACGGGGACTCTCTACTGCGCAAAACTGCCCCGCGACCAGTTGGCAGTGGCACTGTGGCCTGTGTAACGGGCTCTTCAACTAGTTGCTACATAATTAAATGACAAACATCAGATCAGAGCATAACTCTCTCAACAAATACACTACCCTGTTCCCGTGACAGCGCTCACAGCTGGGCAGTGTGTAGGGAGGGGGCCCCTTCAGGAGCCCAGGGCATGGAGGCCTTCAAGCCAAGGGGCAAATGGGGCAATGATTAGTGTCTTGGGAGGCTATACCCATTCCAGGGCCAGGTCCATAGTCTGTGGGCAGGAGGCTGGCTCTCAGCCCCCTCCAGGTGCCCCAATGATGGAACGTTCCGTCACAAAAGCAATTTGCAATTATGCCTCTAGTAGATAAAAAATAATCATTCCTGACTTCAAAAGGCAATAAAATACTATGTAATAGATGTGCTTCCCTACCTCTCTCTCTCTATAATCCTGACATGAGCTCTAAGCTGACAGCAGGAGATCCTGCTCTGGGACCGGCAGGTGGCTCTTCAGCAGAGCCGAGATAATGCAATGTAAAAAGAAATTCTTCATTGGAATGGTCTACAAAGTGTGCTTCCAATGAAGTATTTATTTCTACATTGCGTTATTGCGGCTCTGCTGAAGAGCCGCGTCAAGTCAGCTGACACGTATCAGTACACATATCAGTGACGGGGGAACTTTTAAACATTCTATCTCTCAAACCATAAAGGGTTGAGAGACGGGACTGGGATCATTTAGTTTATTTCTGCAACATTACATTTTGTTATATAAACATATTACTGACCCTTTAAAAAAAAAAACCCTCTCAGTATTGGGAGTTCCCTTATTTTATGCAAAGAGGATAAACCCTACAATATTTTATACATACATTGTAATTATTATTATTATTTTTTTTAACATATTAAACCTTTCAGTGGCAGAGAGAAGCCCTCGGGCACTGAAAGGGTTAAGCGTTATTATCTCTTTAAGTAATGCATTTTGTTTCCCTGCAGCTAATAATCTGTTATTACGTTCCTTCTCAGACCGACTGCAGTCCAACGGGAGGGAATGACTCTCTGCAATGTACCTTCATGCTGTCGCACACATCACAACGTGACCAGAATGCTAAACGGGTCCAAACATCTCCAGGGACCGAAATTAGTTTTCTGCTGAGTTTACATCCAGATGACACTGGTCCGTAGGCTTTGAAAGTAATAAAGTAGTGTAGCCTTACACAGCCGCGCGGGGTTAGCTTGGAACAGACTGTAGCTACGCTGGTCTCTAAAGGCCATATTCAGCAAATTAAAGACATGCAGTTCTAGGACAAACCAACTGCACTTTGGGGACAAAGAAACATTCACAAATTTCCTATAAAAATGTAAATGGTGCTTTTTAACCCAATAAATGCAGGAGAGGTCTTCAACACAATGCAACTGAGACCTTGTTAGCATTTGAGGGGTTAAAATGACTATTTAAAATCAATGGACATTGGGGGGAAGTTTCATTTGTGTCCTGTGGTGAATTTGGTTTGCCCAAGAATTAAACCTTTTTACTTACAGGTTTTCTGTCGAACTCCCTACTCTTTACTAAGGTCTATAACCTGCATGAAGGGACAATTTAGTTTTCTTAAAGGAGAAGTAACAACCAGAGGCGTAACTAGAAACCACGTGGCCCTGGTGCAAGAATTGCCATTTGCCCCCCCCCGACCACACTGGCCACCTCCACATTGCCCCCCATCTCCACATTGCACCTTCCACAATGCCCCTCAACCTCCACATAGCCCCTCAATCTCCACATTGCCCCCCTTCTCCACATTGCCCCTTCCACAATGCCCCTCAATCTCCACATTGCCCCCCATCTCCACATTGCCCCTTCCACAATGCCCCTCAATCTCCACATCAGCCCTTCCACAATGCCCCTCAATCTCCACACTGCCCCCATCTCCACATTGCCCCTAAATCTCCTACCTCCCTGGTGGTCCAGTGGCAGAGGACAGGTCTGTGCCCAGGGGAGGGCTGGCAACTTTTGGCCTGGGGGGCACGTACAATTAAGTGGCCTATTCCTATTACCGCTCCAGCCCAATGTCAAAGCCCACCCCCTTTTGTTAATGTTATAGCTGGTATTAATGTTATGGATTAAGTCAAGTGATACCTCAGAGCTTATAACTGAAATGGTAGTACACTAATGATATCACAGAGATGACAAGTGAATTGGAGGTACACTAATGATACCACACAGCTTACAATTGAAATGGAGCTACACTAGTGATACCACAGAGCTTACAATTGAAATGGAGCTACAATACTAGTGTAGCTCCTTAAATTATGTTTACTCCATTTACAGCAGCAAATGGGAAACTGAGTGAGGCAGTGGCCCACTGGCCCATATTCATGACCAGCCTGGGGGGCAATTTCCCCCTTGCCCCCCAGGCCAGCCCTCCCCTGTCTGTGCCTCTTTCCGCACAGACCTCTTCTGTGGTCCTCTTCAGTAATGCAGAGCGCTGGGGCATGATGTCATCTCCCAGTGCTCTGCATTACAGGAGCGCAGGTCTACCGGAGGGAATACTGATCTCCCTCTGGCAGACCGACACTCTCGTAATGTAGAGCCCCGGTGCTCCGCATTACTTAATTGCGGGCGTCAGGCGAGGGGGTCGCAGGGGGAGGCCGGGCCCCTGGAGTGACTGGCCCACGACCCCTATAGTTACGCCACTGGTAACAACTATTTAAATTGCAACTCTGTTATATTTAGAAACTAAAATCTAAACATGCAGGTAAATTAAAGGGGAACTATCACCCCACATAAAACTTCCCTCCAAGAATTACCCATCTGGCGACTAGCTGAACAATAGTACTATTAGTCAGAATAATTACCTCCTTATAGAGAAATCCTACTGCTCCAGAGACTGAAGGTCAGGCAACAGCGCAGTCATCTTTGCTTAGAGACATCTGTGTGCCTGCGCTGTCAGTCCCGGACTCCAGTAGGAGGCGTTGCTTGGTACCTTAAGGTACCAGAAGGGACTGATGGCGCAGGTGAGCAGATTCTTCTAAAGCACTGTTGCCTGGCCGCCAGTCTCGGCAGCAGTAGGATTTCTCTATAAGGCGGTAATTATTCTGACGAATAATACTATTGTTCAGCTAGTCGCCAGATGGGTACTTCTTGCTCTATAAGGCGGTAATTATTCTGACGAATAGTACTATTGTTCAGCTAGTCGCCAGATGGGTACTTCTTGGGGGGAGGGAATTTATGTGGGGTGATAGTTCCCCTTTAAATAAGCTGTCATCTTTGCAAAATCCAGTATTGCCTGACCAACCTTTTGAGTGACAGAGGGGCAAGGGAGGGCTTCCCTTCCACGTCACCAGCTGGTTGACAGGATGATATGCTACTAATTAAATTCAACCCCCCCTCCCCTTGCATTCCTAATTCTTAGTGCATTTGGACATGTGCATCTCTACCACCAAGGCAATGTATTCTCCACACATCACCAGATACACATCACCATAACATCAACCCTTAGTGCATGTCCCCCCTGGACTGCAAACTTCACTAATGAATCCTCTCAGGAAGTTTTGACTGAAAGGAGACTGGAGTCTTGAAGTCCTGAGACAAGGAACTATGTCTACCTACATGGACAGGATATCGAGTACTAAATAAAGATTTATTTAAAGGAACTAATCCAGAGAGAATTAAAGAGACAGTAATTTCCAAAAAAACCTATGTATTCATTGTAATTTGTTATAATGCATAGCGTATTTTAAAATTATTGTTACCTTCATATTCTTCTTCAAATTAGATTTAAAAGGTTCCCCCTCCTGCCTCTTTCAATTACGTCAGGCAGAAATCCTTTTGTCAGGACGGATCGTTAAGAGGAACAATATGGAGTCTGTCAGTATATGGAAAAAGCTGTCCACCTTGACGAAGCGAGGCAGGGTTTTCCTTATACCGACACAATATTGTCACTTGCTTTCGGATCTTCCTTGAAGTAATTGAGGGTTAAGATGGGGAACCTTTTAAATCGAATTTAAAAAAAGAATATGACGGTAACATGATACTGAAATATGCTATGCATTATAACAAACTAGTTTTAAAGCCCGTGTACATGGGCCAACACTGGTGGCGCTGCAGTTATGCTCAGTACGGACTTCCCACGCAGCGGCTGATACAAAGCAGGGCTCTCTGAATTTGGAGCAGTCTGTACTGCGCATGAGTGCAGAGCACGCAGCCGTCTCTACTGTTCATGACGGCTTCTGACAAACATCCTTAGCGAAATATAATATAGGATTACTATGAACAATCATGTTTTCTAGACATTGCTATTTCTTTAGTTCATAGTTGCCATTAGGATTTTCTACCCAGATTAACCCCTCTGGTCTTTAAAGGAGAAGCAAACTTTTTTTTTATGAAAACCTATATGTTATAGCGCTTTTCCTGTAAAACAAGGCCTCTCCCACTGCTGTCAGTTTTATTCAAAATTTATAAAAGTTCAAATAATTAGGAAGTGAATTTACTGTGGGATTACTTCCTGATAGTATCTGCTGAGTCAGAACTATCACATTCTATTAAGAACTGTATGCCACTGACTTTCCACTCCATTAGAATGTAACAAGATAACTAATTGGAATTTGACTTCTAATGTAAAACAAAACACAGGTTTAGATGGTAATAACTCTGGAAATATGCATCTCTCAGCAGTGTGAGTACCCTTATTTTACTCAACAGGAAACATCCTACAATATATATGTATTCATAAAAAAGTTTACTGCTCCTTTAAAGGGATAGTAATACTTCGTTTTAACTTTACTTTATTTTGTAGGCATTAAAAAAACATGAAGAACGATATAAGTCTTATCTCTCAAACCTTTATGGTTAGTGAGATATTCACAAGCAAAGTTTCCCCTCCCGCCCCTTTTACCTAGTGTAAGCCATCTCTTCTCAGATGTGGAATGCAGTCCATAGACCAGACAGATAACAGCAGGGGACAATCTTCTTCCTATGAGAACAATTAAACCCTGCCCCCCTTGACAAGCTTTTCAGGTTTTTCCCTTATCTTAATTGAAGATTGTCCCTCTTTGCAATCTACCTGGGCACCTCCCTTCTGATCTGGCTGAACAGTGTTACACCAGGTAAAAGGAGCGGGAGGGGGCTACTTTGTCATTGAATTACTCTTGAACTACAACTCTGACAGAATTGAACTAACGCTCTCCAAAGTCCAAATACTATGATGATTAATTAGAGCTGCTTTTATTATGAAACATTACTATCCCTTTAAGGGGTTAAGATAAAGGAGAGTTCATTATTAGGAAGCCTTAGCGTTCCTTTAATCTGTCAAAGCCAGAGGGACTGTCAGTAAATTACAGGAGCTAAATTCCAAACACCTCGCGCACTTATTTCATAAGGATCTGTGCCAGTCATTTGTTTTCTGCAACATAATGTTTTTGGACGTAACATTTGTAAAAGGGTGTACCAAACAATTGCATCTTCTCCTGTAATTTGATTTCACATTCTCTTCGGCATTACCTCTTCTCACTTGGCTAGATTTTAATGCGACTTTAATAAACTATAGAAACGGAATGAAAGGAAGGACCCACACCAAACTGTCCGCAGGCCATTATATTCCTAAACGGAGCTTCACGCTAATCGTAAATCTTTTTCAATGACAATGCGGACGCGTTGAAAACAATTTAACATAATTGGAGATGATCTTCTTAAAGGAGAACTACCGCCGCCTAATAATAGCCCACCCCCCACTTTAACTTACTATGACCAAAAAAAATCCCAATGTCCCCTATACATTTTGTCCTTGGATCTGTTAACCCTTTGAGCGCCAGACAGGTATCCAATGCATTGCAGCGCAATGCACTGCATACCATTCTGGCACTCAAAGGGTTAAAGAAATAACCCTCTTCAGTCCTGAATGTTCATGGATACGGCCATGACAGTTACTGGCAAGACCACATTGTACAAACTCCACAAGAGCATGTGGTAACCATACTTCTTTGAGGACAAGAGGTAAGATACCCCTCTGGTCTTAAAAAGGATTAAAGGGATAGTAATACTTAAAATGTAAAAAAAAATATGTTGTAAGGTTTATCCCCCTGAGTAAAACAAGAGAACTCCCACTGCTGAAATGTGTTTCATTCAAAAGTTATTAATTTTCAAAGTTGAATTTTTTAGGTGCAATATCACAGTGGCCTGAAATTGTACGGTGGCGCTGTTGCTACACCATCCTATGGAGATTTATGGTCCCGGGACCAGAGCTGTCCATAGGATCGTGTAGCAACAGCGCCACCGTACAATTTCAGGCCACTGTGATATTGCATCTAAAAAATTCAACTTTGAACATTAATAACTTTTGAATGAAACAACTTTCAGCAGTGGGAGTACTCTTGTTTTACTCAGGGGGATAAACCCTACAACATATTTTTTTACATTTTAAGTATACTTATCCCTTTAAGTAGGTTCATGTATTCTGTCTGTTTTTGGTTTGAAAAAACAGCCAGCAACTGGGAACGCCTGGGAACTCTCCAGGTCTGCCCCAGAGACTGGTTTTGAGGTCCCAGGGCAGAGGCAGATTCTCCGGATGTGGGGAGTTTCCTTTAAAACTCTGTCCACTTCTGCTCCTTCCTGCCCAGTTCCTCCCACCCCGTTCTTCCCACTTTTCCTCCTTCCCCACCCCGTTCCTCCCACTTTTCCTCCTTCCCCACCCCATTCCTCCCACTTTTCCTCCTTCTCCACCCAGTCCCTCCCACTTCCTGCCTACTTGTGTGATGCCCCAGAAAGGCCTGCCCCCCGCTCACGGGTATACCCCGCCCACTTTTTGCAGCAATTATACTCTCCAGAGGCATCACAGTAGTCTCCAGAGTGGACTCCACAATAGAAAGTTCCCAGGTATGGTTTTGATTGCCTCCATGGACATAACATTCAGGACTGACTGAAAATGTTATGTCCAGAACAAGGGGACTAGAGCGAAATTCATAGGGCCCATTAGGATTTTCTGGCCATAGAAAGGTAAGTCAGAGTGATAATTAGGAGTGGTTACTTCTCATTTAACCATTTTAAAGCCCTGAGGGTTGGGTGAAAAGCATTGCTAAAGGGTTTAATAGTTAAGATACTGTTTATATTAACCAGGAGCTTTTGTACACACGAGGACCAGAGCCATTTCATTTTGTGAGCTGGCACATGTGACACAGTAACAGATGATGAGGCTGAAAAAAGACACACCTTCCTCAAGTCCAGCGCGTGCCACATCACCCCTGCTGATATAGTGTAAGGCAAAAAAACAATTGAAGACATTTCCAATTAAGCACCAAGGGGGTAAAAAATTAATCCCTAAATCAGATATTTCCCTGGATCAGCATCCTAACTTCCATAATTCTCAATATTGTTCTGTGCTAGATAGGTATCCATTGCTTTTTTGAAAGCAGTTACAGTCCTGCAAGTACAGCAACCCGTGGTAAAGAATTCCATAGCTTTACCACCATTACTGTAAAAAATCCCTACCTTTGTTTTAGTTAAAAGTGCCTTAACAGATGACCTCTTTGTTCTTTGTATTGACCTCCAATCACATGTACCGGCTCACTGAGGGAAAGGATGGAACTGACTGCTTCGTTCTTGGAGCAGTCGGCTTCAGCCTCCTGGCATGATCGCATTGCACCTTCAGGTGCATTGTGTTAATTTAACTCATGGAATGCCAGGACCTTAAAGGACCAAAACTTGTGACGGTCCTGGCACCTTCACAGACATTAAGGAGATAGAGGAACTCCAACTCCTAAACATGAAAGTGGGTTAGATGATGTTTAGTATCATGTAATTCTAGCTAGCTATTTTATGTTAGGTCCATAAAACAGAATCCTAAACTTGTATTTTTAATGCATATGTAGACCTTCCTATTTAGGCCCCATTTGGCTAATTTTGTTTGTGCAATCTGAAATGACAAACAAGAACTAATTTAGTGAGATTAGAATCCACCGCTGTTTCATTATTTCAGGCAACATTGCACAATCACTTTTGAGACACCATGTTAAAGGAGCAGTAAACTTTTTTTGAAAAACTATATATTGTATCCACTGAGCAAAATAAGAGTAGTCCCAATGCTGACAGATGCATATTTGCAGAGTTATTAAAATTTAAACCTGTGTTTTTTTACATTAGCAGTGCCCTCTAGTGGTCAAATTCCAATTAGTTATTCTGTTGCATTCCAATGGAGAGGAAAGTCAATGACTTACAGTTCTCCATCGAATGTGATAGAAAGTGCTGAGTCACTTCCTGTCAGTTAGAACTATCAGGAAGTAAACACAGTAAATTCACTACCTGGTTCTTTGAACTGTTATAAAGTTTGAATAAAACAACTGACAGCGATGGGAGTGACCTTGTTTTATTCAGAAGGAAAAGCTCTATAATATATGTGTTTTTTTACATTAGCAGTGCCCTCTAGTGGTCAAATTCCAATTAGTTATTCTGTTGCATTCCAGTGGAGAGGAAAGTTAATGACATACAGTTCTGCATCGAATGTGATAGAAACTGCTCAGTCACTTCCTGTCAATTAGAACTATCAGGAAGTAAACGCACAGTAAATTCACTTCCTGATTATTTGAACTGTTATAAATTTTGAATAAAACAACTGACAGTGACGGGACTGTCTCTTGTTTTACTCAGCAGGAAAAGCTCTATAATATATAGGTTTTCATAAAAAAAGTTTACTGCTCCTTTAAGGTTATTATTGTAATATGAGTCAGACTATATGTAACACTACATTTTAGGCCTCAGAAAACAAACAAGTAATTTTTACAAATGTTAACATTAAGTACAAGGTATTTACGTGTATAACCGCAGATAATTGTAGGTGTTAGTATTTGTTTGAAGTAAACCCTCCTAATAATAACCACCAACTAATTTATTATGGTCAAAAAATTCTAATGCCCCCCTATGATTTTTCCCACAGTATGCCTGTGTTCAAGAGATACCAAAGATTATGTAAGTATTTATATGCATTTCGCTATAGTAGAAATTAATTGGGGGGCACTTTTCTAAGACTGATAGTTCCATTTTAAAGTGTCCCCCTCCCAGCCCTTTTCCATATGTAACTATGCCTCCCCTTAGATTTGGAATTCGGTCACAGATGTCAACGAGGGACAATCTTCTGTCTATTAGTATAAGGAAAACCCTGCCCCCCACTTGATAAAGGAGGGGAGGCTTTTCCTTAAGCTTACAGAGGATTGTCCCTCGTCACTATCCATCCGGACTGGCTTGCTGCTCTGAGGGGAGGCATTGTGACGTATGGAAAAGGGGCGGGAGGTGGACACTTTAATATAAAATAAAAAGAAAATGACAACGTTATGGACTGTTACAAAGGTACACTTCATTATAAAAAAAAAGTATGTTGTAGAATCGATCATACCATAATATCCAACCATTACTATCCCTTTAATAGGATATTTACCAAGTGGGCCTCATCAAAACACTGTAGATTTTAACTGCAGAAACTACTGTGCAAAAGTGGACCTGTTTCTCTGAATTAAAAGGACAGTAATGTCCCATAAAAAATATTTAGAGTTAGGTAGAGGTTGAAAAAAGAAACTAATTGCTACAAACCCTATCTCTCAAACCGCTATGGTTTGAGAGATATAGGGATTCAAAGTTCCCCCTCCCTCCCCTTCTCCTGATGTCAGCTATAAAGCTGACAGCAGGAGATTCGAGCCAAAATCGCGTTATTGCAAAATAATTAATTCACTGCAAAGGTATACAAAGTGGGCCTGGTTTGCACGCACACTTTGTAGACATTTCCAATGAATTAATTATTTTTAAGTAACGTGATTCCAGCTCTGCTAAAGAGACGCCTGCTGGTCCCCAGGCCGGGATCTCCTGCTGTCAGCTAGACGCTGACATCAGGAGAAGGGGGGGGAGGGGAGAACTTTGAATCCCTATATCTCTCAAACCATAGCAGTTTGTAATGAGTGATAACAGCTACAGCAGTTAGTTTGTATTATTATTAGTACTTACCCTCCTCTATGTAGATAGGCTGTTATCTATAGGCAGTTTACAAGGCATCACTTCGCTATTGCTTCTGAGACACCTACAGAGCTTGGTTAAACAAACCAGGGACCTGTGGCCCTTTTCAAAGCATATTTAACCCCCTGGATGATGGAGATATCTGCAATGCATTGTGAAGCAGTTACAAGGGGTTATAGAAACACTAACTCCTAAACTTGAATTGAGGTTATATAAACGTATACACCCAGCAATTCATGAGGCATCAGTAAATGCTCCCTTATATTTTCCAAGGTGTAAAACCTAGTATCACATGAGAGAGCAGCCATTCCTGTCTTTTTCAGTGCTCCAAGAACCACAGAAATCTGAAGTGATTTGTCCTAGATTGTCTGTAAATGGGCTGTGATAAAAGAACAACCTTCCTGAATACAAGAACAGTGGGCATGAATCACAACATATTAACTGACATTAGCTTTATCTCTCAATACAAACAGCACAAATAACATTCGATAAATAGTCTCTCTGAACGGTAGACACAAGTTAAAAACTAAGTTTAAAGATTATATTTTAGGGATATAACACAAATAATTAATGTTTACATATGTTAGCTGTAAATATATTTAAATTTATATCAGCTCATTTAATTTTGGAGGAGTTAGTGTTCTGTTAAAGCAGAGCTTTCCAAACTTTTCATGTTGGTGGCACCCTTTTTAGACATGCATCATTTCGTGACACAGTAATTCAGTTTTGCTAGCAAAACGGAGGTTAAACTAATAATCCCTTGTAAGAGATACTGACACATACATAAATTGTAATAAGAAGATGTATGGGGACACAACATATCTCATGAAAACCTTTCATTCATACTGCAGAAGGCATTAAGCATGTCGTGTGGTTTTTAAAATGGAGACATGAGAATGTTGCGCTACATATAAGCGTAAGATTCTCATGTCACATTGGTAAATAGATAGCGCATAACTGATTATAGAAGTACTGTCTGTCTTTCCTGTCTCATCGGCGCCACAAGCAGAATCAGCAGCCATGTGACAGGCAGCCTCGGCTCACAGGGACACTCCATCCTGGCAGCCCAAAGAGAGGGCAGAGGTATAGAGGAGGTGGCATCTTAAAACATTTTAACAGCTGAAGCACCAAAAGATTTGTAACAGCTGGAGTTCCTCCGTGTGCTGCATACATATTATGTATGCAGCACACAGAGTCACTCCAGCTGTTACAAATCTTTTGTGGTGCTCCAGCTGTATGCAGCACACGGAGGCAATCTCGCACTGTGTAAATGCGACCATTAAGTAGTAGTGTTTTATCTCAGCTCCCAGTGTAGCTTGTGCTTGGCTTGAATGACAATCTCGCGCTGTGTAAACGGCACCTTTGCCTGTGACACACCTACACACTGCAGCCGACACACCAACGTGTCACGACACACAGTGTGGAAAGCACTGCGTTAAAGAGAACACAATGTTTTGTTATTAAAGTACCATCAAGTCTTCTTCGTATAAAAACGTACAAAACTTTGATATTTTACATTTATTCTCTAATAAAGTTTATTCCTTTACTTAACTCAAGCAGCCTCCCCTCAGATCTGGATTCTGGTCCCAGGACCGAACAGACTGCAGCGAGGGACAATCTTCCCTCTTTCAGTATAAGCAAAAGCTTGCTGCCTCCTTGATTAAGGAGTGCAGATTTTTTCTTTATGCTGAAAGAAGATTGTCCCTCATCGCGTTCTGTCCGGGCTGGCTTGCTGATACTGCTGAAGTAAGTAAAAGGGGCAGGAGGGGCGAACTTTATTAGAGAAAAATGTAAAACGGAAAGTTTTACCAGGTTTTAGATCTATACATCATTACAAAAATGTAGGAAGAAGACTCGATAGTACTTTAATAACAAAACATTACTATCACTTTAAGACTAATTTTAGAACATCTGTACCAAACATCACTTTCATGATGCATTTGTAACCCTCTGATTGCCAGAGACGCTGAATACTCCTCTCGCACTCAAATGATAAAAATATGTATTGAAAAAAAGAAAAAGAAAAAAGAACACCGCTCTAATTTCAATTCTGTCTTCATGTTTCTTTAAGGGGATAGTATTGCTTACTATTAACAAAGTTTAATATTGTAGCTATTAAAAATATGAATTCAATGATGTACACGTTGTCTCTCAAACATGTACAGTTTGAGAGATATAAGCTGCTAAAGTTCCCCCTTTCGCCACTTTTGCTGACATCAGCGCTCTAGCTGACAGCATGAGATCCTGGTCCTGGGACCGGGCAACGGCTCTTCAGCAGAACCGAAATAGCGCTATCTTGAAAGGAATACTTCATTGGAACAGTCTACAAAGTGCGCCTGGTTTGCAAGCACACTTTGTTAATAGTAACCAATACTATTCCTTTAAAGTGTTAGTAATGTCTGAAAAAAACTTTTTTGCATTTAGAAAAGCTTAAAAAGCTGATCTAAATGCAAAAAACCGTATCTCTCAAACCGCGGGTGTTTAAAGTTTGATTTCTCCTACTGACAGCTGTAAAGCTGTCAGCAGGAGATCCGTGTCAGTTTACACGCTGGCGCTTGAGAAGTGCCGAGATCTCGTTATTTACCACAAATCTCTTCATTGGAATGGTCTAAAACGTGTACCTGAATACTAGGCAATGTTTTAGACCATTCCAATGAAGGGATTCCGTGTAACACTAGGCACGAGTTTTAGACCATTCCATTGAAGGGATTCCTTGTAAGTAACGAGATCCCTGCACTTCTCAAGCGCCAGCGTGTCGACCGACATGGATCTTCTTCTGACAGCTTTACAGCTGTCTGTAGGAGAAATCAAAGTTTAAACGCCCGTATCTCTTAAACCATAGCTGTTTGAGAGATACGTTTTTTTGCATTTAGATCAGCTTTTTAAGATCTTCTAAATGCAAAAAAGTTTAATTCAGACATTACTAATACTTTAATTACTTGGCTGCTGGAAGTCTCTGTCACATTGCTGTGCAACACCCTGGAGAAGTCTTTCCAGGCGTTCAATAAAATGACCAAAGAATCTCAGGAAGAATTCTGTGGAGACCAAGACAAGAGCATTAACCTAAAATGCTACGACCCATTAACACTTGTCAAGTGACTCTGTCTCCTGCTATTTACAGAGCATTAAAACTGCAGGGAAAAAAATCACACCCAGTATCTTAGCACATCAACACCAAAAAAGAGGTTACTAAAATCAAGTGTCTCTTAGCACCAACACAATTCTAGATCCACTAACGGGTGTTGGGACTATATTTAATTTAGGTGACTTAACCACTTGTATCCTAGAGAGGTCCTCGAGGTATGACATCCATGGGATTTTGAATATATGGCTTTTTAGTGCACAGTAAGGCCTGTATTCTGTTTAGGTAATATATTAAAGCGGAACGATCACCTAAATTCAAACTTTTGCAGTGAGTTTTAATAGTTAACCTAACATTAGAGCTGTGTATATTCTTTTTTAAAACTTGCTTACAAGTGCAGATATTAGCCCATCAAAATCGGGCACTTCCACGCTCTGCGGGACTGAATATCCAGCTTGACTTCCCAGCTGCCCCAGGGAGCGCGTTCCCGCTCCCCTTCGAAGCTGGGTTTCTGTGCTGTACACGGAGTTTGCTGTAATGCTACAATGCTACGGGGGTTGCAACCTCAGCAACATTGTAAACGGAGTTTGATGTAACGCTACAGCACAGAAACGCAGCTTCAAAGGGGAGCGTGAACGCACTCCCTGGGGCAGCTGGGAAGTCAAGCGGGACTTCAGTCCCGTAGAACGCGGAAGTGCCTGATTTTGATGGGCTAATATCTGCACTCGTAAGCAATTTTTTTTAAAAAATACACCCAGCTCTAATGTTGGGTTAACTATTAAAACCCACTATAAAAGTTAGAATCTAGGTGATAGTTCCGCTTTAAGCACTGTATTTCTGACAAATCTCCCCATAGGTTTCAGCAGGAATGTGTGATAGAATTTATCACTCGCAATGGAATCCAGTCCTAAACTGGACTTATAAGAGGTTTTCAAGCAGGGCTGGATTTCTGTCTCAGACACCCCTATAGTCTGGTTCACTTTTAAAAGGTTGCGCTGAAAAGTGAGTGATAAGGAAGGGCGCCTTGAGCATGTCACATTGTGATCTGTCCGGTCAAGAGACCAGATTCCACATCTGAGGGGAGGTGGCTTACACTAAGTAAAAGGGGCGGGAGGGGGATACTTTATCATTCAATTACTCTTGAACTACAACTCTGACTGTATTGAAATAACACTCTCCGTGGTCCAAATACTATGAAGATTAGTTGGAGCTGCTTTTATTTTGAAACATTACTATCCCTTTAAAGGGATAGTAATACTTAAAATGTAAAAAAAATATGTTGTAGGGTTTATCCCCCTGAGTAAAACAAGAGTACTCCCACTGCTGAAAGGTGTTTCATTCAAAAGTTATTAATTTTCAAAGTTGAATTTTTTAGGTGCAATATCACAGTGGCCTGAAATTGTACAGTGGCGCTGTTGCTACACCACCCTATGGACAGCTCTGGTCTCGGGACCATAAATCTCCATAGGATGGTGTAGCAACAGCACCACTGTACAATTTCAGGCCACTGTGATATTGCACCTAAAAAATTCAACTTTAATAAAATTAATAACTTTTGAATGAAACACCTTTCAGCAGTGGGAGTACTCTTGTTTTACTCAGGGGGATAAACCCTACAACATATTTTTTTTTTACATTTTAAGTATTACTATCCCTTTAATTCAGCTATCACTATGTTCGGGGAGCTAACAACCAAGAGAGGAGGAGCCAAAATACATACATACATACAGGTTCCTGGTGGGAGCAAAATAGCTTTTGTTAGTAGTGTTCAATTCCTTACATATGTGTATAGTCAGGAGAGCAGCAAGGACTACATTTTTGCTACATACAGTAAGTAAACCAAAAGAGGTTGTCTGCACAACAAGTCCTGAGTTTTACAAATAAACAACCTATGACTTGCTACAAATAAAACAGTGGGATTTAGTGACCAAAGGCATGGAAAGCTCGACTTCCCTGTCAAGGGACCCCAGATTCAGCCAAGTCCCTATCTGCCTTGACAGGGCAGGGCTCACAAACCAACCCCGGGTTCATCTGCAAGCCTCTTCCCAGGAGATCAGATCTGCTGACTACTACCCCAGTAATAGTCCCCTTTAACCCTTGAGTCCCAGAGGGTTACACAACGTGTTGCTTTGCGTACCCCTCTGGCACTCAAAGGGTTAACTACTCGAGAAACCTCTACATTATATCGGTTTACTTTTAAATGGAAATGACAGGGTTACCATGTCGCCATACTAAAAATGCCGCCAATGCTATGCTACATAGCAGCATGGGAGACGAGACGTCAGAAGGGGAGGGGTTAATTATTTCACTCTGTTTGGAGTATACGTCAGGAGTGTCAGCTCTGGTCTTCAGCTAGTTTATATCCCGTTTTCCTGGCTATAAGTTAACCCCTTGGATGCTGGATAGGTCTCTTGCGCTCCTTGCTGCCTCAGAGTTGTAATAATATTACCATGTCATTTTCTTGCGCCCCGTGCTGGCCAGGAGCTGTAAAGGAACTTATTACGGAGCTGTATTAATACGGTTCCATTAACCCCTTCCCTTCTGACGTCTCATGTGGCATGCTTATATGTAGCATAGCACTGTAGGCAAAGATGAAGAGATAATGTCAACCTTGTTATACCGGGGAAGCATGCAACCTTTTACTATTCAACATGAGAATCTTGCTCTATCATGCAGTGCGAGATTCTCATGTCAACGTTTTTAATATGGCGACATGGTAACCTTGTCAATTGGTCGCGCGCTCTTTCCATGCAACCTTTTAAAAGGATACCCATTATATCAGAGGTGCAGCTGGTGATACAACATGGCGGTCCACAGACACACACACACCTGTCTATAAAAACACTGTGGTTGTCAATAAATCATTTCAGTAATAAGGGGCTGGCAAACCTGACCAGCACACAGAGGCTGGCACAGCCTTGGTAGCTTCAATTGAAAATGTTTAAAATTAAAAAAAAAAAAAAAAAAAAAAACGTACCTGAGACTTTAATTTTCTCAGACCTGCCAGCCAGGGCAGTTTCCTTGGTGGGTAACTGGATTTTCGAGCTCATGTCCCCCATGTATCTGCTACCAAACAAGCACAGCAAAAATATCCTGGAGTTTAAAAGGTGAGATGTGGCAACCATACGTCTCAGGGGTAGCACAGCCTCAAGTGATAACCACAGCTTCCTCAACTGACAGCAGTCCTGCAGAGAACGTAAACATTTCCTGGTCAACAATACACACACACACACACACACACACACACACACACACACACACACACACACACACACACACACACACACACACACACACACACACACACACACACACACACACACACACACACACACACACACACACACTCAGTATTAGGAAGATCACATGCAGTCAAAATGATAAGAGATATGAAGTCTCACACGTAATGCAAATTATTGTGCAAACCAACTTCACAGAGGCGACAAATAAAATTCCTCAAAATTCCAAATTATTCAAATGGGGTTTGTAATCCCTTGAATGTTAATGACGGTTTCAACATATTAAGTAGTGGGAAGAAACATTATTATTTATGTGGTTAAAAGACCAGTTTAAATCAATGGAACGTTTTGGAAATTGATTTGTCCCCTATGGTGCAGCTGGTTTGCTCCAGAATTACTCCAGTTCTTAATGGTACACCAGCCTCACTGATCTGGTTATACTAACCCCTTACAGGGGATCTATCACCCCTATACATTTTTGTCTAAAACGTTAGTGTATATAGCGATTATATTGAAAACTGTTTTCATGTGAATAAAAAAAAAATCTTTATTTTGACCAATTTAAACATCTAAAGATTACCCTTCGGTTTCCTTACGAACAGACTGAGGTTACCAGCTCTGCACTGCAGTCTGTCACTCTGCCTCTGCTCCCCTCCCTCAACCAGCCTCCTCCGATGACGATGGCCAATGAGAGTGTTCCAGCCTCCAGCTTACATGCAATAAATCCTCAGTCATTGGAGGAGGCTGGATAGAGGGAGTGGAGCAGAGCAAGAGTGACAGACTGCGGTACATAGCTGGTAACCTCAGTCTGTTCGGAAGGAAGCCGCAGGGTAATCTTTAGATGTTTAAATTGGGCAGAATAAAGATTTTTTTTAAAAATGAAAACAGTTTTCAATCTAATTACTGTACACACTAATGTTTTAGAAAAACATGTTTAGGGGTGGTAAATACCCTTTAAAGACCGGCCGAGCGGCGGCTTTTTTTTCTGTCACAATTTGATTCAGGGCTCCACGATCGCTATGTAGCAGCGCGGGGATCCCTGAATTCCATGACGCACCAGGACCTTCATGGGTCATTATGACAAGTTTACCCATGATGGTCCTGGCATGTCATGAGTCGTTAAGGGGCTAAAGATTGTCTACCTCCTGAGATTAGCTGTAACACAAACCCAGGTACACCCACACGTGAGATAGCGCAGTGGTAAATGCCCTGACTGCAGAGCCTGCTCAAAGGTTGCAGGTTCGATTCCCAGCAGAGTCAACTCAGCCCTTCATCCTTCTGAGACTGATAAATGAGTACCATTGACTGAGTAATAATAACATCTATTATTCAGCTGCCGATTCGGTTAATTCCAAGAGCAAGCGCTTTGAGTCCCAATGGGAGAAAGGCGCTATATAAACTCTAGTTATTATTATTATTACCTATAGACACATACACACACATTTTATATATTACACATACATACATACATACATACATATATTATATATATATAATATATATATATATATATATATATATATATATATATATATATATATACACACACACACACACACACACAAATACTTTGCATCCATACAAATACATATATACACAGTACACATTCATACTGTTCATACTCATTTATATACACACACATTTATAGACAAACATAATACTTCAACATACATATACACATGCGCACAATGTTTACCCATAAATTGGATATATTACTGTTCTTAAGCCCTTGAGGAACAAAGTAATGTGCAATGCATTGTGAAGCAAGTCATCAACGATTTAATGGGTGAAGAAATAGAGATTTACGCCACACTAGACATGTGCAGATCCTTGCTAGGTGCAGAAGTTAAGCCTCAGGTTCCAGCGCTGTAGAAATGTTACGTCCCTTTGAGAAATGTCATTCATTGAGTAACATCTCCTGTTGTTTCACATAAACACTTCCACAAACATCTGTTGTATCAAACGGTTTAAAAGTTAGTTCAGTGATAATGCTGGAGATTATTATTGGTTTCCTAAATTGCTGTTGGTTTGTCCAGACTGTTTTATTAATTTTATTTTATGCATACAGATCTTAATAATCACCCTTCAGATATGACAGCAATTGTCTAATACCAGAGGTGTAACTAGAAGCCACGGGGGCCCTGGTGCAGAAATTGCCATGGGCCTCCCCCCGACCACATTGCCCCCCCCCCCATTGCCCCCAGTCTCCACACTTCCTCCCATTGCCCCCAATTTCTACACTGCCACCACATTGCCCCCCAATTTCCACATTGCTTTCACATTGCCCTCCGAATTTCCACATTGTCCTCCAATCTCCACATTGCTTTCACATTGCCCTCCGAATTTCCACATTGTCCCCCAATCTCCTCATTGCCTACACATTGCTCCCCAATCTCCACATTGCTTTCACACTGCCCTCCGAATTTCCACATTGTCCCCCAATCTCCACATTGCCTACACATTGCCCTCCAATCTCCACATTGCTTTCACATTGCCCTCCGAATTTCCACATTGTCCCCCAATCTCCACATTGCCTACACATTGCCCTCCAATCTCCACATTGCTTTCACATTGCCCTCCGAATTTCCACATTGTCCCCCAATCTCCTCATTGCCTACACATTGCTCCCCAATCTCCACATTGCTTTCACACTGCCCTCCGAATTTCCACATTGTCCCCCAATCTCCACATTGCCTACACATTGCCCTCCAATCTCCACATTGCTTTCACATTGCCCTCCGAATTTCCACATTGTCACCCAATCTCCACACTGCCAACATTTTACCCTGTTGGTCTAGCGGTGTGGCAGGAGAGGTCTGTGCCTCATTCTGCACAGACCTCAGAAGCTGGAGCTCCCGATCAGTCTTCTCTTCAGTAATGCAGAGCACTGGGAGATGATGTCATCTCCCAGCGCTCTGCATTACTAGAGCACCAGAGAGGGAGATCAGCTGTTAGAGGTCTGTGCCAAAGAAGGTACAGACCTACTTGCTTCGGGCACCATGCGAGGGAGTCGCAGGGGGCGGCTAGGCCCCTGGAGTGATGGGCTCGGTCGCCAGTGCAACCTCTGCGACCCCTATTGTTACGCCAGTGTCAAATACACTTCAATGGTATGAATTCAATAGAGATACACTGAATATCTGTCTCTCAATTGATTAAAATCAGTCTCTTCAACAACAATCTAACACTGAAATCCTTCTTGGCTCTTCGTACGTACTTGACTTTGCCAAATCTTCTGATATTGAATGGTGGTTTTATCAAGAGATAAGACCCAAGGGGAGTTCCCGAGAACACTGAACCACCACAGCATAATGGTTTGAATTAAAAGAAAGCTATAGAAGGGTTTTTTGGTGAATCTTGATGCCTGATTTAGCTGTAATACTGTGTGTGAAATTTACTGTCAATCGATTTAGTAAACTTTTTTTTTAATGAAAAAACAACGGTGGTAAGATCTGTATTTTAACTCTTTGAGTGCCAGAGGGGCACGCAATGCATTGCAATCCGTTGTGTACCCCTCTGGCACTCAAAGGGTTTAGACAGGAAATGCCCAGCTATGCGACCTAGACTGCAACATTTCAGAAGATGAATTAGCATTTAACATAGAACTGCTCTTTAACCCTTGGTGTGCCAGAGGGGTACGCAACGCATTGCAGAGCAATGCGTTGCGTACCTCTCTGGCACTCAAAGGGTTAAACAGTATCAGGCTGCCATACTATGTTCATAATGAAAATGGAGTCTTTCTGGGGCATACCAACTGCACTAAATGGGAGACATTAAAATTCCCAAATCTACAATGAAAAAACAGGATTTTTTTCACCTTGAATATTAGAATGGGTCATTTTTATGTTTCTCCTATGGCGGAGATGGTATCTTCCAGAATGAGTCCAGGGGGGAGATGCACTAAGCCGTGATAAAGAGGTGACATCCAGTGACATCAGTTCTCCAGGTCCTATGTTATTCTATAGAGCCTATGCACTAAGATCTCCCCAGCTTTGGAGATCTTAATACATAGGCTCCATAGAATAACATAGGAACTGGAGAAATTATATCACTAGAGAAGTCATCTTTGCTTTATCATCTCTTTATCACGCCTTAGTGATACTAATGACAATACAAGGACTTCCATCCACTGTGTTAGAGCAGGAATGGCCTTGAGTGGCTCTTCAGCTGTTGTTGGATTATCACTCCCCTGCCTGCCAGAGAATAATGGGAGTTGAAGTCCAACAACAGCTGGAAGTCTATCCTTACAATAGGGTAATTCAGTGATTCTCAACCAGGGTTCCAATGCCATGTTTTTTTTTCCCAATGTAACAATACACGATACTGTATGTGGAGTTTGAAATGACACAGTATGCTCTTTATGTCCATACAGATTGTGGTACACACATATAACTAGTTCTATATACATTTTCCCTTCAATACACCCCTGACAAGCTACCTAGAAGATGTCAGGGAGCTCATCTACTGTACTATGTGCAGTTCAGGAGTTGTGTCACAGTGGTTACAAGCAAGGTAACAAAATCTCCACAATGCACAGTGACCCTATGACTGTAAATGATGGAGGCTTCTTGATACTTAAGTTTAGGAAAGAGACACACCACGCTCAGTTACTAGGTAAACGCTATGTGGTATGGCGAGGGGTGAATATAAACTGTTGTACAAGACAAGTAGATTGTATATAGTTATGTATTCACTTAGTGTTATTCAAATAATATTCAATGGTTGATTGTGTATTTATATCTCAAAACAAATATACCAATACTAGTTGAAGAGCCCATTACATGGGCCACAGTGCCACTGCCAGCCGGTCACGGGGCAGTCATGCACGGTAGAGACTACCCGCACTGTGGCTGATACAGTGCCAGTCGGTCGCAGTGCAGTCATGCACAGTAGAGACTGCCCACGCCGCGACTGATACAGTGCCAGCCGGTGGCGGTGCAGTCATACACAGTAGAGACTGCCCACACCACGGCTGATACAGTGCCGGTCGGTCGTGGTGCAGTCATGCTCAGTGGAGACTGCCCGCATCGCAGCTGATACAGAGCAGGATGCTCCTTCTGAGCTCCCCGCTCTGTATCAGCCTCGTCACTGGCAGTCTCTACAAACTTTCTAGCGAATTATTATATAGGATGATAATAAGAAATACATAAAACTTGTACTGATACAAACTATCCCTAAATCTACAGTTTGTTTAGGGCGATAGTCCTCTCACTCTTGCAGCTTGGTCTTAAACAAGTTCCTATGACCAAAATTTCCTCTCAAGGATGATCGTAGAACATGTAAAAATAGAGAACAAATGGGGAGGAGTAGACAGCGCAAGAAAATATCCTCTAGTGTAATAAGTTATTTAAGGAGTTTATGCATATCAGAGAAAAAACAATTTAACAGTCATCTTAATAAACTTTAATTCTAGTTTTAAAACGCTAATTTTTTACATTTTGTTTTAGTCTCTCGTTGAAAAAAAAATCTGTTTTAAAATTAGAATTAAAGTTTCTTTTGATCACTGTTAAATGTTTTTTCTCTGATATGCATACACTCCTTAAATAACTTACTACACTTAGAGGATATTTTCTTGCACTGTCTACTCTTCCCCAATTGTGCTCTACTTGATACTTAAGCCTGCAACACCAGAATGTCGTCATTTTGATGAGGGCAACAATCTGATATCACCCTTTTCAAGAAGGCAACATTTTTAAAGGGATAGCAATACTTTATTTTATTTTGTAGGCATTAAAAACATGAAGAATGGTATAAGTCTTATCTCTCAAACCTTTATGGTTTGACAGATATTCACAAGCAGTTTCCCCTCCTGCCCCTTTTGCCTTGTGTAAGCCATCTCTTCTCAGATGTGGAATCCAGTCCATAGACTGGACAGATAACAGCAGGGGACAATCTTCTTCCTATGAGAACAATGAAAGCCCTTCCCCCCTTGACAAGCTTTTCAGGTTTTTCCCTTATCTTAATTGAAGATTGTCCCTCTCTGCAACCTACCTGGGCACCTCCCTTCTGATCTGGCTGAGCAGTGTTACATCAGTAAAACGGGCGGGAGGGGGACACTTTGTCATTGAATTACTCTTGAACTACAACTCTGACAGAATTGAAATAACACTCTCCAAAGTCCAAATACTATGATGATTAATTAGAGCTGCTTTTATTATGAAACATTACTATCCCTTTAATGCGCCATTTTGTTGGTCACCAAATACAGGGTGACATTTCAGTAGAATACCATTCTGGAGAAACCAAGTGCACTAAAGAGGGACAAATAAAACATCCCCAATTCCTATTGATTCAACTGGTGATTTAACCCCTTTGCAATGTACTTGATACCTTCATTGCATTCAAGAAGTAAAAAGCCCCGTTACTGAATGGAAATTTTCATTTGTTCTCTGTGGTGCATGAGAGTTTCTGGGTTCCCAAAAGACCTGGGGCTTAGGCTGACCCAATGCATTATTAATGCACCGTGCAGCCCAATTTCTCAATTACATTAAAGGGATAGTAATTTTACTATCCCCCATCTTGTAGCCCTTAAAAACAGAATTAAACGAGCCCAGCGGCATCTCTCAAACCTTTATGGTTTGAGAGATATCCGCTTTGAAAGTTCCCTCAGCTAGAAAGTTGACGGCAGGGGAATCCGGTCCCTGAGCAAGTGGAGGCTCTTCAGCAGAGCCGGGATCGGATTTCTTCTTCCATAACGTGATCCTGGCTCTACTGAATAGCCTCCGCATGATTCCCCTGCTGTCACCTAGAACGCTGACGTCAGTGGAGAGGGAACTTTGAAAGCAGATATCTCTCAAACCATAAAGGTTTTAGAGATGCCGCTCGGCTCGTTTAATTCAGTTTTTTAAGGGCTATAAGATGGAGGATAGTAAAATTGAAGTATTACTATTCCTTTAACCCATTTAGTGTCACAGTTGTACAAATAAAGCTGCAACTTGGTGTCCCTCTCAACGCCTAAGAAGTATTTTGTATATCTGACCCTGAACTCCAGCCCACCCTCCAAACCATTACAGTATTTACAGATCAGACCTTGTTGGGGAAAGGGGGCATCAGGACCCATCTATTGATTGCCCAGTTGCTGGTGCTAGGGGATCAATAGAGCTGATCATGTGGAGACAGAACAGTCCCATGTACCTCTCTACAAGTGAACTCCTTGTGTGAAGAAGAAGGTCACATCATCCACAGTGTCACAGATAACGTCATTCAACCTGTAAGACTTGGTTTGTAGTGAGAGAATACTGTTCTCTCAGCTACTGATTGCCTAACCCTAGCAGCATCTGGGAGGGGAATCGGGGGGTCTTTAAAATACTGATGATGGCTTCCAATGGCGAACACATCTCTCTTTCCCCCAACATTTCAAATTGCCAAAGAGCTACCATTTAAGACGTACTTGTATACAGGTGGTAAATCCCCTTTAATGTTCATATTGGTCTCCTTAAAACTGAGATATTAGCGAGGATAAGACTATGGCTGACACAAACACATTCTTTTCAACTGTAGCAACAATGGCAGGCTATGGGCAAATAAAGCAACTCACAGAATTTCCTTCATCATGCACATGGCTTACTGAGGACAAAGTCCAAAAGTGACTAGAAAACGTTTTGATGAATAAATCACCTGGACCTGATGGCATACATCCAAGGGTACTTAAATAGACAGTAATACTTTAATTTTACTAATCCCCACCTTGTAGAACTTAAAAAAAGATTTTTAATGCCCCCAATCACAAAATCGATTTCAAAGTCACCCCCTCCCTCCCCTTTCTCTGAGATCAGAGTTCTAGCTGTTGTACGACCATCCGGGGCTCTGCAGCAGAGCCGAGATCGCGTTAATGAAGAAAAAATACTTCACTGAAATGGTCTTCTACGTGTGCTTGGAGAGAAAATTATGCATTTGGGCTGTAGAAACAAACATGCTACATATACACTAAATGGAAAACTACTTGGGGAACATTTATTAAAGAAGATTTACAACTAAAGGCAGGGTTTTTTTATGATAAGCGCAGTATGGTGCAGATGACACCATAATCTGTGATAAAAACTCAAACATATCACAACTTGAAGCCATATTACAATATGATTTCTCTGAAGTTGAAAGATGGATAGCAAACAACAGACTGTTCTTAGACACAGACAAAAAGGTCACAATGATATTTGGCACAAAGCACAAACTGCATAATCTCCACAATATCCACCTATCCATTGTAACACAGTCTACTCGTAAATTGGCCCCAGCAGACTCCTACAAATATCTTAGTATGTGGCTTGACCCCAACCTCACTTTTGGTCTTCATATAGATAAATGAACCTCCAAACTTTATCCCAATATAAGTGCTCTCTTTAGAAACAAATCATGTTTAAGTACCCTGGTGAGAAAACATATTGTACAGATCTTGCTGCCAGTCATAGACTATGGTGACGTAGTATATGCTACAGCTCCACAAATCCATCTTAGTAAACTTGACACCCTGTATAATTCATTATGCTGCTTTATCCTCCAATGTAATTACACTACTCATCACTGTGATATGCTTAAAGCGGATCTATCATCAAACTTACATTGAGCCTTAAATCCTTAATACCTTAGTAATATACATATACATACTTGTATTTTGCTGAATAAGTTCGGCATTAGTGAGAAACAGAACTTTTTAGGCAGGCAGCAGCAGGAATCTCACTGTAGGCGCTCTCTGCACGTGCACCGTCAGTCCCTTCCGTTGCCTTAAGGTACAAAGGCATTCAACTCACCAATCAAGGAGGTGAAAGGGACGGAAAGAGCAGACTCAGATGCCAACTCTGCAAGATGTCTGCTCTGTTGATCCGCTGCTGCCTGCTGAACCAGTTCTATTTTTCACTAATGCCGGACTTATGCTGCAAAATACAAGTATTTATATGTATATCACTAAGGTATTAAGGACTTGGAGCTAAATGTAAGTTTTATGATAGTTCCGCTATAAAGAACTAGATTGGTTTATGCTCAAATCTAGATGTGCCCTTCACCTTTTTTGTTTGGTACACAACCACTTCTCTAGAAAACTACCAGACTACCGAAGCGGAATGCTCATCCAGCTCTCCATACTAACTATAACCTCCACTACACTGCTAACAACTCACTGACTATTCCACACTACCTGAGCAGTATGATCACTCCAGGTCTCCATACTAACTATAACCTCCACTACTAATAACTCACTGACTATTCCACACCACCTGAGCAGTATGATCACTCCAGGTCTCCATACTAACTATAACCTCCACTACTAATAACTCACTGACTATTCCACACTACCTGAGCAATATGATCACTCCAGATCTCCATACTAACTATAACCTCCACTGCTAACAACTCACTGACTATTCCACACTACCTGAGCAGTATGATCACTCCAGATCTCCATACTAACTATAACCTCCACTCCTCTGCTAACAACTCACTGACTATTCCACACTACCTGAGCAGTATGCTCACTCCAGATCTCCATACTAACTATAACCTCCGCTCCACTGCTAACAACTCACTGACTATCCCACACTACCTGAGCAGTATGATCACTCCAGATCTCCATACTAACTATAAACTCCGCTCCACTGCTAACAACTCACTGACTATCCCACACTACCTGAGCAGTATGATCACTCCAGATCTCCATACTAACTATAAACTCCGCTCCACTGCTAACAACTCACTGACTATTCCACATTACCTGAGCAGTATGATCACTCCAGATCTCCATACTAACTATAACCTCCAATCCACTGCTAACAACTCACTGACTATCCCACACTACCTGAGCAGTATGATCACTCCAGATCTCCATACTAACTATAACCTCCGCTCCACTGCTAACAACTCACTGACTATTCCACATTACCTGAGCAGTATGATCACTCCAGATCTCCATACTAACTATAACCTCCAATCCACTGCTAACAACTCACTGACTATCCCACACTACCTGAGCAGTCTGATCACTCCAGATCTCCATACTAATTATAACCTCCACTGCTAATAACTCACTGACTATTCCACACTACCTGAGCAGTATGATCACTCCAGATCTCCATACTAACTATAACCTCCACTACTAACAACTCACTGACTATCCCACACTACCTGAGCAGTATGATCACTCCAGATCTCCATACTAATTATAACCTCCACTCCACTGCTAACAACTCACTGACTATTCCACACTACCTGAGCAGTCTGATCACTCCAGCTCTCCATACTAACTATAACCTCCGCTCCACTACTAACAACTCACTGACTGTTCCACACTACCTGAGCAGTATGCTCACTCCAGATCTCCATACTAACTATAACCTCCACTGCTAACAACTCACTGACTATTCCACACTACCTGAGCAGTATGATCACTCCAGATCTCCATACTAACTATAACCTCCACTGCTAACAACTCACTGACTATTCCACACTACCTGGGCAGTATGATCACTCCAGATCTCCATACTAACTATAACCTCCACTGCTAACAACTCACTGACTATTCCACACTACCTGAGCAGTATGATCACTCCAGATCTCCATACTAACTATAACCTCCGCTCCACTGCTAACAACTCACTGACTATCCCACACTACCTGAGCAGTATGATCACTCCAGATCTCCATACTAACTATAACCTCCACTGCTAACAACTCACTGACTATCCCACACTACCTGAGCAGTATGATCACTCCAGATCTCCATACTAACTATAACCTTCGCTCCACTGCTAACAACTCACTGACTATCCCACACTACCTGAGCAGTATGATCACTCCAGATCTCCATACTAACTATCCTCCACTGCTAACAACTCACTGACTATTCCACACTACCTGAGCCGTATGATCACTCCAGATCTCCATACTAACTATAACCTCCACTGCTAACAACTCACTGACTATCCCACACTACCTGAGCAGTATGATCACTCCAGATCTCCATACTAACTATAACCTCCGCTCCACTGCTAACAACTCACTGACTATCCCACACTACCTGAGCAGTATGATCACTCCAGATCTCCATACTAACTATAACCTCCACTGCTAACAACTCACTGACTATTCCACACTACCTGAGCAGTCTGATCACTCCAGATCTCCATACTAACTATAACCTCCGCTCCACTGGTAACAACTCACTGACTATTCCACACTACCTGAGCAGTATGATCACTCCAGATCTCCATACTAACTATAACCTCCGCTTCACTACTAACAACTCACTGACTATCCCACACTACCTGAGCAGTCTGATCACTCCAGATCTCCATACTAACTATAACCTCCGCTCCACTGGTAACAACTCACTGACTATTCCACACTACCTGAGCAGTATGATCACTCCAGATCTCCATACTAACTCTAACCTCCGCTTCACTACTAACAACTCACTGACTATTCCACACTACCTGAGCAGTCTGATCACTCCAGATCTCCATACTAACTATAACCTCCACTCCACTACTAACAACTCACTGACTATCCCACACTACCTGAGCAGTATGATCACTCCAGCTCTCCATACTAACTATAACCTCCACTCCACTGATAACAACTCACTGCGTATACCACAATACAAGAAAGAAGCAGGACGATCTGCCTTCTCCTTCAGAACTCCAAAGGCCTGGAACAATCTGCCTGAAATAATCAAATCTTCTCCCAGTCTAAAATCCTTAACCCCTTAAGGACCAGCGGTCCTGGGGTGTGCTGTCCCTTAAGGACAACATAGAAAACTTTGACTGATCACGTGGGGCGGCACTCCGAACGGAGGGACTGAAAGAGATCGCTCCGGTCTTGGAAATTCAGCTGTAGGAGCGCGGTGAGTAAAAGTACGTAATGTGCCAGGACCGTCACTGGTCCTTAAGTGCCGGACCAGAATGACGGTCCTGCCACGTCAATGGTCCTTAAGGGGTTAAAAGTAAATGTTTCTTTATATCTAAAAACAGTATGTAAATGTATATAATTTTTAATATGTATGTATATTTATGTGTGAATGTATATGTTTCTCAATTTGTGTAAATATGTAACTCTTTACTGAAAATGCTCCAGGATATACTTGAAAACGAGAGAAATCTCAATGTATTCTTCCTGGTAAAACATTTTCTAAATAAATAAATAAAGGTATGAAATTACCTGTTTTGGGATGCTGTGCCTGCAGATACTGTAGTTGCTTTCAAAAGTAATGAACACCTCTCTATCTCAGAATTATGGATGCATGTGTTTTTGCAGCCTTATCTGCATATTGCAAAAGGTATTCAAGGTAAAGTATGCCTTTCTGCAGATGATAAAGAGATCTGCAATAGGGTCGACATTCCAGGGGGAATAAGCCAAATGACAAATGATTTAGTTAAATTAGAAGAATGGACAAGAGTGTGGCAGCTGAAGTTTAATGTTGATAAATGTAAAATAATGTACTTGGGACATAAAAATCAAAAAGAAAAATATACTATTAAGGGTAATGTGCTGTCAGAGACAACAAAAGAAAGGGATATGGGAGTAATTATTTCTAATGACTTAAAGGTAGGCAGGCAATGTAATAAAGCAGCGGGGAATACAAGCAGAGCACTGGGTTTTATAGCTAGGGGCATTAGTAGAAGAAAAAAGGGAAGTGGTCATGCCACTCTACAGATCTCTGGCTAGACCTCACCTAGAGTATTGTGTACAGTACTGGAGTCCCCATCTCCAGAAGGATATAAATACTCTAGAGAAAATTCAGAGAAGGGTTACTAAAATGGTGACTAGTTTACAGGAAAAGAAATATCAGGATAGACTAAAGGATCTGAACATGTATAGCTTGGAGGAGAGAAGAGAGAGAAGGGATATGATAGAAACATTCAAATACATGAAGGGATTCAACAAAGTGCAGGAGGGAAGTACATGCCAAAGGAGTAAAAATCTTAGGACAAAAGGTCATAGTCTAAAACTAGAGGGACACAGGTTTAAATGTAATATAAGAAAGTTTTACTTCACTGAGAGGGTGGTAGATAAGTGGAATAGCCTACCAACAGAAGTGGTAGAGGTTAATACAGTGAGGGAATGTAAGCATACATGGGATAGGCATAAGGCTGTCCTTAACATAAGAAAAGACCAAGGACCAAATAAGGTTTGAGGTTTTTACAGTAGGAAAATGGGCCAAATGGTTCTTATCTGCCATCAATTTCTATGTTTCTATCTACTATGTTACTATATCTACAGGATGCAAACTTTATTTTAACTCTTTGAGTGACAGAGGAGTGTCCAAAGCATCACCCCTGCCACTTAAAGGGTTAAGTGATGCACCATGAAAAAGCTATATAGGTTTCCATCCATAATCAGAAAATTATAGAAAAATACTGAAAGAAATAATGCCAAGTCTCTGACACGGCATGCACAATTACAAGCTGGCAAAATTACCTTGGACTTTAAATATAAAACCTGGGGATTTAGACCCCTTTAATACTACATAGTACATATCTCCCAAAATGTCAAAAGGCCAGTGAGAGACAGTTTGTTTTAGTTGGTGTTGTTAAGGGTGTATCTGGTGGGTGGAGCATTACCGAGAATTTTTAGGCTTTTTTCATGGCCTATTGACACCCCTTGTGTAACTGAATAAATGATTTAGAGCAACAACAAAGTATTATATTTACACAGACTAATTTACAATCTCCTATATGGAAGTTTAAACAAACATTAATGAGATTTTTATTGCTGTGGAGCAATGTGATACTTATATACACACACAGACAAATACCTTTACTGGCTAACTATGCAGATTTAGGATGCAAGCTTTCAAGACCTCTTAGGTCTCTTCCTCAGGCATGTTATAGGAAGAAGAGACCTAAGAGGTCTTGAAAGCTTGCATCCTAAATCTGCATAGTTAGCCAATAAAGGTATCAACAACTATATTTGCCTCCTGTATTTCTACAGCTAACACATTACCAACTCTCATCTGTTATACACACAACACACAGTCTGATCGCCTAAAAAGAGACACGCCATGGTGGAAAAGAGTGAGAGAGGGATTTGGGTCTAAATGAGAGATACTTGGGAGATATACATAGTGTATGCTCCTGGCCAGAATGGCTCCTCTTTTCTTTATGAAAACAGATTATATGTAGTAAAACCTGTTATGCAATGGTGTAAAGTCCACCCAGCAGTGAAAGGTTAGACTGTCTAATATACATTCCGATGACTATATAATATGAAAAACCACATACTACCAAACGCAAAAGGCAAATACAACCATTTGCCCTCATGAGACAAACATAATAATGAATATATATACCATCACATGAAACAATCATACACCCATACCCTCAATCAAACATATATACATGTATCTTTAAATGGGACACATACATACATTTTTACAAAAATATACCTTCACATGCGATGCACAATTTTATATATATATTTTAGTAAGAGGCAAATGCACACATAAACCTAACAACATACCTCCCAAGTGTCCCACTTTAGGAGGGACAGACCCCTTTAGACCTAAATCCCTCTGTTCCTCTTTCCCACCCTGGTGTCCCTGTGTTTAGGAGATCAGACTGTGTGGTGTGTATATAAGTGTATCACCCCGGTGTCCCTGTGTTTAGGAGATCAGACTGTGTGATATGTATATAAGTGTATCACCCTGGTGTCCCTGTGTTTAGGAGATCAGACTGTGTGGTGTGTATAGAAGAATATCACCCTGGTGTCCCTGTGTTTAGGAGCTCAGACTGTGTGGTGTGTATATAAGTGTATCACCCTGGTGTCCCTGTGATCAGACTGTGTGGTGTGTACGGAGTGTATCACCCTGGTGTCCCTGTGTTTAGGAGATCAGACCGTGTGGTGTGTATAGAAGTGTATCACCCTGGTGTCCCTGTGTTTAGGAGATCAGACCGTGTGGTGTGTATAGAAGTGTATCACACTGGTGTCCCTGTGTTTAGGAGATCAGACTGTGTGGTGTGTATAGAAGTGTATCACACTGGTGTCCCTGTGTTTAGGAGATCAGACTGTGTGGTGTGTATAGAAGTGTATCACCCTGGTGTCCCTGTGTTTAGGAGATCAGACTGTGTGGTGTGTATATAAGTGTATCACCCTGGTGTCCCTGTGTTTAGGAGATCACACTGTGTGGTGTGTATATAAGTGTATCACCCTGGTGTCCCTGTGTTTAGGAGATCAGACTGTGTGGTGTGTATATAAGTGTATCACCCTGATGTCCCTGTGTTTAGGAGATCAGACTGTGTGGTGTATATATATAAGTGTATCACCCTGGTGTCCCTGTGTTTAGGAGATCAGACTGTGTGGTGTGTATATAAGTGTGTCACCCTGGTGTCCCTGTGTTTAGGAGATCAGACTGTGCGGTGTGTATATAAGTGTATCACCCTGGTGTCCCTGTGTTTAGGAGATCAGATTGTATGGTGTGTATATAAGTGTATCACCCTGGTGTCCCTGTGTTTAGGAGATCAGACTGTGTGGTGTGTATAGAAGTATATCACCCTGGTGTCCCTGTGTTTAGGAGATCAGACTGTGTGGTGTGTATATAAGTGTATCACCCTGGTGTCCCTGTGTTTAGGAGATCAGACTGTGTGGTGTGTATAGAAGTGTATCACCCTGGTGTCCCTGTGTTTAGGAGATCAGACTGTGTGGTGTGTATATAAGTGTATCACCCTGGTGTCCCTGTGTTTAGGAGATCACACTGTGTGGTGTGTATATAAGTGTATCACCCTGGTGTCCCTGTGTTTAGGAGATCAGACTGTGTGGTGTGTGTATAAGTGTATCACCCTGGTGTCCCTGTGTTTAGGAGATCAGACTGTGTGGTGTGTACATAAGTGTATCACCCTGGTGTCCCTGTGTTTAGGAGATCAGACTGTGTGGTGTGTATAGAAGTGTATCACCCTGGTGTCCCTGTGTTTAGGAGATCAGACTGTGTGGTGTGTATATCAGTGTATCACCCTGGTGTCCCTGTGTTTAGGAGATCACACTGTGTGGTGTGTATATAAGTGTATCACCCTGGTGTCCCTGTGTTTAGGAGATCAGACTGTGTGGTGTGTGTATAAGTGTATCACCCTGGTGTCCCTGTGTTTAGGAGATCAGACTGTGTGGTGTGTACATAAGTGTATCACCCTGGTGTCCCTGTGTTTAGGAGATCAGACTGTGTGGTGTGTATAGAAGTGTATCACCCTGGTGTCCCTGTGTTTAGGAGATCAGACTGTGTGGTGTGTATATAAGTGTATCACCCTGGTGTCCCTGTGTTTAGGAGATCAGACTGTGTGGTGTGTATATAAGTGTATCACCCTGGTGTCCCTGTGTTTAGGAGATCAGACTGTGTGGTGTGTATATAAGTGTGTCACACTGCTCCACAGCAATCAAATTCACATTAATCCCATAAGGACCCATGTTATGGATCCAACATGTGGTAAGGACCCATGACGCCCATTTCAGGCGCGGCTGCACACCATTCAGGAAGCCCTGAACCGGGATCAAGTTAAAAAAAAAAAAAAAAAATGTCCGTGGCCATTAAGTGCCAGCAGCGTGCGCGCACAGACAGTCTTTAACACTTTAGGGACGGCCGATTGCGCATGCAGCTGTCACTTAAGGCCCACAGACCATTTTTTTTCTTTGCTTTCTGTTCAGGGCTCCCAGAATGGCGTACAGCCCTGAATTCCATGGCAGTCCTGGCACTTCATGGGTCCTTAACGCAAATCTACCCATGATGTGCTAGGACCATCAAGGGTCGTTAAGGGGTTAATTTCTATGTAAACTTCAGTATGTGTGTTTATAAATCAGTCTGTGTAAATAAAATACTTTGGTTTTGTTCTATATTATTTAATAAGTTGCACAAAGAGGTGGCAGTAGATCAGTGATTCTCAACCAGGGTGCCGTGGTACTTTGGTGTGCCACTGACATCGGCTTAGGGTGCCCCATGTTTTCTATGAAGACTAACAAAAATGGACTTTTAAATAAAGAGTTATAGAAATTGTTATGCACATTATGTTTAATTTTGTTATTATGATTGTAAGACCTAATATTAGCTGTATATTTATTTATTGTACCTTCACTGACACCTCCTTGTGTAACCAAATAAATGACTTATAACAAGACCAAAGTATTTTATTTACACAGACTAATTTATAAACACATATACTGACGTGTAAACAAACAATAATATGAATTTTATTGCTGTAGAGCAATATGACACACTTATATACACACCATGCAATCCAATCTCCTAAAAAGAGGGACATCAGGGTGGGAAAGAGGGACAGAGGAATTTGGGTCCTAAAGAGGGACACTTGGGAGGTATGTGAAACACAGACACGCACACACAATATAACATAAGACATATATAAACAAACACATGCCACCTAACATGAGAGACACATACTACCACATAAAACATACTTATATTGTAACATAAGAAACATACAAAAACAGGTATCCTAATGAAAGACATGCATACAATATACATTATCGTAATAGATATTAACATAAGGTTTTAACACTGTTATACTGCGTATTGATATAACTTAACATGCAGTTGTACTAGTTCATCCGATTTTGCAAGTCAATAGGCGTAAACAACCCTTTGTAATCAGTATGTAAACATACATTAACATAAGAATCACATAGTACTAAACTACTGTAATACAGGGCTGCAGCTATGAGGTGGCTTCCCCGGTGCTGTTGGACTACAAGTCCCATTATGCTCAGCAGATGAAAGTAGTTTGAAGCCAAGTAACTGGAGAGTCACCGTTTGCACTAATACATAACAGTGTACAAATAAAAAGTGAAATGACAATACTCCTAGAGTCCTAGTTATTCCACTATCAGACAGTACAGGCACACACGCAGCTCAGCACCCGAGCACAGTGTCTTTCTATTTACTATTTAATCCACATGTTTTATCTTCTACAAAGTTAAATGTCATAGGAGAAGCAAGCTCGTTACCTAACTACAGGGTGTCATATCCAGGAATAAGAAAAACTACAACTCCCATCATGCAGCGCGGCTTCAGCGTCTATGGGTACTTGTGTGGGACATTTCCTGCTTGCTGTAACAATTGTCCTTCCGTGAAGCTATTGTTCTACACGGAAAAGACGGACAACGTGTAGCGCTCCAGCTGTTTCTTATGCCACATCTAACATCATCACCAGCCGGCGTGCAGACTGCTGAGAGTGGCGATATTTGTAGTCCAGCAGCAGTCGAAACCACGAAATACTCACCATTGCACAGTAATTCAACCCTTTGTATGCTACCAAAGAGTTATCCAACGTAATGCTTAAGTAATGAACAGAGGTGCATTTAATACAATCATTTTTATTTGGACTGTATGTTTATTTGCAAAATAATAAATACATGCCTCCCAAGTGTCCCTGTATAGGTGGGACAATCCCTCTTTAACCCTTTGAGTGCCAGAGGGGTACGCAATGCATTGCAGAACGTTCCGTACCCCACTGGCACTCAAAGGGTTAAGACCCATATCCTTTGTCAGACTGTGTGATGTGTGTATATAGGTGTCTCACATTGCCCCACAGCAATAAAACTCACACAACTGTTTACTTAATCTTCAGTATATGTGTTTATAAATTAGTCTGTATAAGATACTTTGGTCTTGCTCTAAATCATTTATTCAGCTACAAAAAGAGGTGTCAATAGGTCATGAAATAACCTAACATTATTGGTAATACCCCTCCCACCAGCCACAACCCCAAAAACATCACCTATAACAAAAGTGTCCCTCTTTGACCATTTGAAATGTTGGGAATTATGATAAATAGTCCAAGTCTGCAATAGTTAATATTTTTCTGTTATTTTTTTTTTGGAATAAGGTAGCTAACTAATTTATGATATGTTTATCTTATCCGTTTGAGTGCACCACTCTTGCACTCAAATGGTTAACAAAAAAAATGCCAGGGGTGTTAACAATAACTGGAAGAAGCTTTTGAAAAGTTAATGAAATATGTTGCCTTAACCCTATGCATGCCAGACCAAAGCAGGAAGCGAAAGTGTAAAAATTAAAATGTCAGCATACTTTCTCCTGTTTCTGCAGAGATTGTTCCCTCTTATTGCAAACTGCTGCAAATATTTTCATTTCAAACAAAGCTGGATAATAACTTTCATTAACCCTTCGAGTGCCAAAGGGGTGTGCAACCTCTGGCACTCAAAGAGTTAAAGACAACTTGAAAAATTCTCAAACTTGATCAAAAGCATATAGATTCTCTGCTCTAATTCTGAGAAATCCTGCCATGCATTACTGATAACATCACACATAGCTTGAAAGTTAACAAAAGTAACCCTTTGAGTGCCAGAGGAATCTTGTAGGTATTAAAAAATTAAACTAAATGCCCCCAGTCCCATCTCTCAAACCTTTATGGTCTTAGAGATATTCTGCACTAAAGTTCCCCCCTCCCCTTTCCCTGATGTCAGCATCATGCTGCCCCTGGATGTATCCCATCATGTTGCTTCAGATGTATCCCATCATGCTGCCCCGGATGTATCCCATCATGCTGCCCCGGATCTATCCCATCATACTGCTCCAGATGTATCCCATCATGCTGCCCCGGATCTATCCCATCATGCTGCTTCAGATGTATCCCATCATGCTGCCCCGGATGTATCCCATCATGCTGCCCCGGATGTATCCCATCATGCTGCTTCAGATGTATCCCATCATGCTGCCCCGGATGTATCCCATCATGCTGATTCAGATGTATCCCATCATGCTGCCCCGGATCTATCCCATCATACTGCTCCAGATGTGTCCCATCATGCTGCCCCAGATCTATCCCATCATACTGCTCCAGATGTATCCCATCATGCTGCCCCGGATGTATCCCATCATGCTGTCCCAGATGTATCCCATCATACTGCTCCAGATGTATCCCATCATGCTGCCCCGGATGTATCCCATCATGCTGCCCCGGATGTATCCCAATATGCTACCCCGGAAGTATCCCATCATGCTGCTCCGGAGCTGTAATAATGTCATTTTCTTGTGCTCAGTGCATTGACAGCATCTCTACACGGATGTAACCCTTTGAGTGCCAGAGGTGTACGGCAATGAAAGGGTTAAGAGGCCGCTACCTCACTGCTCCACGCGATGCAATCATGCACAGTAGAGACTGCCCGAACGCGGCAGTCTCTACTGAGCATGACTGCATCGTGACAAACATCCTAGTGAATTATTATATAGTATATCCTACATCATGTTTACTACTTTAAGTGCTAATAATGTTACAATGTAATTTTCTTGCGCTCCGTGCTGCCCCAGAGCTGTAATGGAACCATATTATACAGCTCCGGGCAGCACGGAGAGCGAGAAAATTACATTGTATCATTATTAGCACTTAAAGTAGTAAGCATGATATAGGATATACTTGTATAGAAAATTAAAATCCGTGTAGAGATGCTGTCAGTGCACTGAGCACAAGAAAATTACATTATTACAGCTCTGGATCAGCATGATGGGATACATCCAGGGCAGCATGATGGGATACATCCGGGGCAGCATGATGGGATACATCCGGGGCAGCATGATGAGATACATCCAGGGCAACAGGATGAGATACATCCGGGGCAGCATGATGGGATACATCCGGGGCAGCATGATGGGATACATCCTGGGCAATAGGATGGGATACATCCGGGGCAGCATGATGGGATACATCCGGGGCAGCATGCAACCTTTTACTATTCGACATGAGACTCTTGCGCTGTCATGCAGTGCGAGATTCTCATGTAGACATTTTTAGTATGGCAACACGGTAATCGATTCATATGGTCGCACGCTTTTTTGCATGCAACCATTTAAAAGTAAACCGTGGCACTCAAAGGGTTAAATCAGGTACACACAAAAAAAACATTCTGCACGGCTACTCCAATTCCTGGCAGTCCCGCAGAATTACATTTTCATGAACATTACTGATTTCATTGGTTTGAGGGTCACCTTACTTTAAACATATGCTCCAGTCAATTGTACAGTCCCCTGGTAATTCAGTGGTTTCTATATCCCTTATCCCTTGCAACCCAAAAAAACACACAAAGAAATAAAAAAAAACATTGCTTGCAGTGAAGTGGAAAATAACCCCCGGAAATCACAAAGAAAACAATGTAATTGTGTATTTGCTACAAGATTGCTCAGCTGCCACGCCAAGACACGGTGATTGGTACAACTGCTATGAACACAGTCAGCATGTTCTCCATGTATTACTTCCCAAGAGAGTACATGGTCACAATGGCAGTCCTTTATTCTAACTCCTTAAAGGGATAGTAATACTTACATTTTACAATCTTGCATCTTGTAGCCCTTAAAAAAAGAAACTATATGCCCCAAATGCCATCTCTCAAACCTTTATGGTTTGAGAGATATCCGCTTTCAAAGTTCCCCCCTCACTCCCCTTTCCCTGACCTCAGCGATCTAGCTGAGTGCAGGGGAGTCTGGTCTCAGGACCAGTGGAGGCTCTTCAGCAGAGCCAAGATCACGTTATTGCAAAAGAAATCCCTCGCTGGAACGGTCTTCTACATGTGCTTGGTTTGCAAGCACACGTAGAAGACCATTTCAGTGAAGGATTTCTTTTTCATTAACGCGATCTCGGCTCTGCTGCAGAGCCACTGGCTGATCCCAGGACTGGATTCCCCTGCAGTCAGGTAGAGAGCTGGCGTCAGGGAAAGGGGAGAACTTTGAAAGCGGATATCTCTCAAACCATAAAGCTTTGAGTGATGGCACTGGGGTCATTTAATTTCTTTTTAACGGCTACAAGATGCAAGATTGTAAAATGTAAGTATTACTATCCCTTTAAGACTAAGATGACCAGATATAATTTTAGATGCAGGATGCACCCTGCAGTGTGTGTGTTTCCTAATCATTCTGCATTTAAAGAGGTAGCAAATATATTTGCCTTAGACAACAGAGAAGTCAGCAGCACACTCTGGTGCCCATTGCTTTTTAACTTAGTAAAGCTGATGTGCTAAGAGGAGTTTAATCAATTCTGTAACTAACCAATTGCATCATGGGGAAGGGTGGGGGTCAAATAAAAACATCCAGAAATGCCGTAGATTTAAATGGGGCTGATAACCCCTTAAATGCTAGCGAGGTCTCTAATGCATGGTGAACCTATGAGCATACCTGGGTGCACTCACTGTTAAAGCACGGGACTCCGGGTTTTGATCTATATTTAACCCTTTGAGTGCCAGAGGTGTACGCAACGCATTGAAAGCAATGCGTTGCGTACCCCTCTGGCACTCAAAGAGTTAAGGTTTTCAGGTTGAAACCCCAAATGCTCAGCATGAGAATCCAGTAAGAGTCCTACTACATCAGGGTGGCAAACTGAGGCCCTCCAGGTTTTCAAGCACACATTTTAGACCATTCCAATGAAGGGATTCCGTGTAAGTAACGAGATCTCAGCACTTCTCAAGAGCCACCGTGTCGACCGACACGAATATCCTGCTGACAGCTTTACAGCTGTCAGTAGGAGACAGCGAACTTTAAACGCCTGTATCTCTTAAACCATAGAGGTTTGAGAGATACTTTTTTTGCATTTAGCTCAGCTTTTTAATCTCTTCTATATGCAAAAAACTTTTTGTTGGACATTACTAACACTTTAACCGGTGACACATAGGAAATAGCCATTTTTCAGTACTTCACTGAAATCAATGCAGTCCTGCAGTATGAGGTCTGGTCAGCCTACTGTAGAGGCAATTGTGCGCCTGCGCTATCAGCCATCAGTCCCTTCCGGTACAATGCAACTACTCCTCACCAATCCTAGAGGAGAACAGGACGGACAGCGCAGACTCACAGATGCCGAAAGGCAAGATGTTTGCTCTGATGCCCCACTGTGCGTCTCCGAACAAGATGGATTTCTCATTAATGCCGAACCTATTCAGAATCATACAAGTATTGATATGAGTATCGCTATATGAATAATTATTTGGGGGGCACTATAATCTGAGTGAAAGTTACACTTTAATCAGGGTTGCCTTATCATTCTTTTGGAAGAGGACACTCGAAAAATTTCTGGGCTCCAGGGTTTAATTATTAGATGGTTCCCGTGTATCAATGCAGAAGAAGATTTTTTGTGTTTCTTCTTTTAACCCTTGTAGCACCAGATGGGTAAGCAACACATTGCAAAGCAATGCTAAATTAAATTACCTGTGCTTAAAGGGATAGTAACGTTTCACAAAACAGCAGCTCCAATTAATCTTCATAGTATTTGGGCCATGGAGAGTGATATATCAATACTGTCAGAGTTGTAGTTCAAGAGTAATTGAATGATAAAGTATCCCCATCCCGTCCCTTTTACCTAGTGTAACACTGATCACGTCAGATGTGGAATCTGGTCCATAGACCAGACAGCTCACAGCAAGGGACAATCTTCTTATTGTGAGAACAATGAAAACCCTACCTCCATTGACAGGTTTTTCCCTTATCTTAATTGAAGACTGTCCCTCTCTGCAATCTACCTGGACACCACCCTGCTGCTCGGAGGTGAGATGTGTTATATCAGTAAAAGGGGCAGGAGGGGGATATTTATCATTCGATCACTCCTGAACTACAACTCTGACAGTATTGAAATAACACTCTCTGTGGCCCAAATACTATGAAGATTAATTGGAGCTGCTTTTATTGTGAAACATTACTATCCCTTTAATTAATGCTATCCTTAAAGGGATAGTATTACTTCAAAATTACTATCCCTCATATTGTAGCCCTTAATAAACTGAGTTAAATGACACCAGCGGCATCTCTCAAACCTTTATGGTTTAAGAGATAGCCGCTTTCAAAGTTTCCTCTCCCCTGCTGTCAGCGTTCTGCTGCCAGCAGGAGAATCTGGTCTCTGAATCAAGCAGAGGCTCTTCAGCAGAGCCGATATCTCGTTATGGAAGGAAAAATGATTCATTGAAACAGTCTTCTACGTGTGCTTGGTAACCAAGCACACGTAGAAGACTGTTTCAATGAATAATTTTTCCTTCCATAACGAGATATCGGCTCTGTTTAAGAGCCTCTGCCTGTCCCGGGACTGGATTCCCCTGCTGGCAGCAGAATGCTAACAGCAGGAGAGAGGAAACTTTGAAAGTTTCTATCTCTTAAACCATAAAGGTTTGAGGGATGCCACTGGTGTCATTTAACTCAGTTTATTAAGGGCTACAATATGAGGGATAGTAATTTTGAAGTAATACTATCCCTTTAAATCCTGACCTGTTGGTATTATAGGGGCAAACCAAACAGCGCAAATGAGAATAAAAATGTCCAAAATTCCATTTCATTTCAATTGAGCTTTTAACCCTTTGCATGCCAGAGGGGTAGGCAACGCATTGCAGAGCAATGCGTTGCCTACCCCTCTGGCACTCAAAGGGTTAATCCCTAGAATGTTGGAGACAACAACAACCTAAATGTGATAAATCAAGAACCACTTTTTTCCTAGGTTATACTTCCCCATATATCACTTTAATTCAGGGATGCTTTGCCCTTTGAGGGTCAGAGAGGTATCCAACGTATTGCAACTCATTGGATACCTCTTTGGCACAAGGACAGGAGCTGGGAATCGCTGCTCCAAAGAGTTAAAGCCGCTGCTAATGGGAGACTCATTGGTGAGATATGACCTTCAGATGCTCAGGTGGGCTAATGACAAGTACACAAGCTCTCACGCCCACCATGTTCTAAACTGGAAGAGCTGTCATGTTTCTACCAGCTGAATGTAGGAGGATGAGAGATTAGTAATTATTCTCTTACCTTAACTGCTGCTGCTGCACAAACAGCTTTCAGCACAATCTGCAAAAGCATTTGTGGCTTGACGATAAAGACAATTTTACAACTCTTCTGTTACTTAACCCCTTTGTTTGCCGGAGGGATGAGCAAAAAAGGCATATATATGACTCAAAGCCTTTAAAGGGACAGTAATGTTTCACAAAAACGGCAGCTCCAGTTAATCTTCATAGTGTTTGAGCCATATAGAGTGTTATTTCAATACTGTCAGAGTTGTATTTCAAGAGTAATTGAATGATAAAGTATCCCCCTCCTGCCCCTTTTACCTAATGTAACACTGCTCACCTCAGATGTGGAATCTGATCTCTTGACTAGGCTGAACAGACCTCACTTTTAACCGGGGACACATAAGAAATAGGCATATTTCAGGACTGCACTGAAATCAAAGCAGCCCTGCAGTATGCATTTTTCATAAGTGTCCCTGGTTAAAGGGAGGTCTGGTCACCCTACTCTTGACAGGTCACAGCAAGGGACAATCTTCTTACTGTGATCATAAGGAAAACCCTGCCCCCCTTCACAGGTTTTTCAGGTTTTTCCTTATGATCACTGAAGATTGTCCCTCTCTGCGATCCATCTGGACAGTCTTGCTGCTCTGAGGTGAGCAGTGTTACATCATTAAAAGGGGCGGGAGGGGGATACTTTATCATTCAATTACTCTTGAACTACAGCTCTGACAGTAGTGAAATAACACTCTCCATGGCCCAAATACTATGAAGATTAATTGGAGCTGCTCTTTTTGTGAAACATTACTATCCCTTTAACAGAGGTTTCTTAGTTTGGTTCTTAGGTGCTGCACCCAGGGCAGTCAATACATTGCCCTCTGGCACCCAAAGGGTTAAGGATATCCCTGATAAAGCAGATGTTATTTAATTAATGGCATTTCTTTTGACTGCGTCTCCTGTATTCAGGCAGGGTAATCCCTAAATCCAGGCCTCCTTGTGGTCCTGGAAGACTCAGCTTTGATATCCTGCATATTACATATATTTTTTTGCACATTAACTCTTTGAATGCCAGAAGTTTGTGCAATGCATACCCAATAGAACTCAAAATGTTAATGGTAAGTTCATTCAGGCAACAGTAGAACACTGTTCTCAATCACCCCAAAAAGGAAACAGTGAGCCCCCAATGGTGATGTTCACGCTTAAATTCTTGAGTGTTTCGCAAAACACTCCTGAATCCAGCACCAAGCAACTTAGATATGTTTTGAGACGTTAACCTAAAAACACACCCACGTGAATACGACAATGGCTCATTAACCTGCATTTGTATATGGAAATGAGCCAGTGTCGATGTGTTCCGTTCAAACTCATAAACTTGTCGAAGACATGACTGATTTGTGGTGAATTGGAGGGGATATGAATGCGGAGACACATTAGTGCATACTGGCAATGTGCCGTTGATGAAGATCAGACACATGTGTATTAAATGTTAGATTATATAGCGACTAGGTGGATTTCTTGATTAATGTATTTTTTTCAATCCTAGTAGGCCGTAAATTAAGGTTTAAAGAGTGCACTTCTCTATATCCGCAGTCCGGCCCTCTGCCTCTGCTCCCCTCTCTCTATCAAGCCTCTTCTGATGATGGAGGCTTTTGTCTGTAAGCTGGAGCTGTCTCATTGGCAGAGATCGATATCTAGCCAATAAAATTGCTCCAATTTACAGACAGGAGCCACCATCATCGGAGGAGGCTGGATAGAGGGAGGGGAATAGAGGCAGAGGGGTGGACTGCGGATAAAGAGAAGTGCACTCTTTAAACCTCAATTTACGGCCAACTAGAATTGAAAAAAATACATTAATCAAGAAATCCACCTAGTCGCTATATAATCTAACATTTAACACACATCTGTAAAGGGGTGATAGATCCCCTTTAAGGCAGCTAGGACTGTGTAATTTATCAGCTGCCATTGAAAGATATGCTTAAATTACAATGGACTTCTATAACATATTATGGATAGCAACAAACACGCCATACACAAAATCTCTAAACAACCCATTCATACATTTTCAATATACTGACATCTCCAACATATTACGGATACCCACAAATACACCAAATACTACATCTATAAACAATTAATTCACACATTTTCCCTGTATCGACCTTTCCAACATATTACGGATACCCACTGATACAAGCCATATACTAAATCACTAAACAACCTCGGCATGCAGTTTCCTAATATCTTTGATACAGATTCAAATATGTTAACTATCTCAAACGTCCATGGTCAGGGATGACATATGTCGACCTCTCCGACATTATGTATACTGACAGAAATGCTATACACTGAGTCTCTAAACAACCCATTCATACACTTTCCATATATCCACCTCTCCAACATATTAGATGAAGGATGTGTTCATCCATAGGACAATTCTGGGGATATCAACTTGAACCATAGGGTTGAAATGAAAATCCAGGAAAACTGATATTGATTTAATTTTTTTCACCCATTGAATGCTAGAGAGGTCTCCAATAAATTGCGTTTCAATGCTTTGGAGACATCTCTAGCATTCTAGGGGTTGAAACCTCAACTTAAATCAGTGGCACTTTTTATCCCCTTCATTGTGCAATAGCTTTTCTCAGAATTGCACATCTTTAGCCTGATGAATAAGGTCCTTCGAAACAATCTGTAAAAGCCATAATATGCAAGGTTCAGAATTATTATATTTACAAGATAAGAATGATTTCACCAAAGTCACATAGAGCAAACCTGATTCTCTTAGAACAGGGATAAGGACTTTCGTCTGCCAACAAATGGAAAACAGGAGAGGTCAACGTAACAGTACATTAATGCAAACATGGGAAAAAATATGGGAAAAGAGGTTCCTATGGAATACTGGCATTTCATTTTGGCAATAGCAGTTAAAGTCGACAAAAATGTCAATCTAAAAGAGAATGTCTATAAAATACTTATGTGGTATACTATAAAACATACTCAGTAATAGCTTATTTCTACCCCAGAATATCTCCAATGGCAAAGAAACTTCATGCTCAGTGATTTCTACCACACTTGGTGGACCTGTGCATTAGTTAATGGGATAGTAATGTTTCATAATAAAAGCAGCTCTAATTAATCATCATAGTATTTGGACTTTGGAGAGTGTTATATCAATACTGTCAGAGTTGTAGTACAAGAGTAATTCAATGATAAAGTATCCCCCTCCTGCCCCATTTACTGATGTAACACTGCTCAGCCAGATCAGAAGGGAGGTGCCCAGGTAGACTGCAGAGAGGGACAATCTTCAATTAAGATAAGGGAAAAACCTGAAAAACTTGTCAAGGAGGGCAGGGCTTTCATTGTTCTCATAGGAAGAAGATTGTCCCCTGCTGTTATCTGTCTGGTCTATGGACTGGATTCCACATCTGAGAAGAGATGGCTTACACTAGGTAAAAGGGGCGGGAGGGGAAACTTTGCTTGTGAATATCTTTCAAACCATAAAGGTTTGAGAGATAAGACATATCATTCTTCATGTTTTTTAATGCCTACAAAATAAAATAAAGATAAAACAAAGTATTACTATCCCTTTAAGGACGGGATTCATCAAACTGCAGTATTACTATCCCTTTAAAGCAGAACTATCACCTTCTTAATATTGCCCCCCAATCCTTTCCTAATGTAATGATAGGTAAAGCCATACTGTTATTATGCTGAAAAAGTCCGCGTTATTAAGCAAAGCAGCTTCTTCTGCAGCATCCAGCCGACAACACCGCAGACATCTTAGAGGAAAGTTACCTCTGATTCTGTGCTGTGTGTCCTGTGCACTGCCCGGATTGGTGGTGACTTACTTCTGTCACCTTAAAGGGATAGTAATGTTTCATAAAAAAAGCAGCTCTAATTAATCATCATAGTATTTGGACCTTGGAGAGTGTTATTTCAATTCTGTCAGAGTTGTAGTTCAGGAGTAATTCAATGATAAAGTATCCCCCTCCCGCCCCTTTTATTGATGTAACACTGCTCAGCCAGAGCAGAAGGGAGGTGCCCAGGTAGACTGCAGAGTGGGACAATCTTCAATTAAGATAAGGGAAAAACCTGAAAAGCTTGTCAAGGGGGCAGGGCTTTCATTGTTCTCATAGGAAGAAGATTGTCCCCTTCTGTTATCTGTCTGGTCTATGGACTGGATTCCACATCTGAGAAGAGATGGCTTATACTAGGTAAAAGGGGAGGGAGGGGGAAACTTTGCTTGTGAATATCTCTCAAACCATAAAGGTTTGAGAGATAAGACTTATATCGTTCTTCATGTTTTTTTAATGCCTACAAAATAAAATAAACATAAAACGAAGTATTACTATCCCTTTAAGGTAACGGAAGTTGCTTCCTGCTCAGGCGCACAGAGCTTCTCTTGTAAACTCTGTGCCCTAGATGCCTACAGAAGAAGTATACTTTCTTTAATAACACAGACTTTTTCATCATAACAGTAAGGCTTTACCTATCGCTACATTAGGAAAGGATTGGGGGGGGGGCAATATTATGAAGGTGATAGTTCCACTTTAAACATCTCTGTAACAGGGCCCATGCATTCATATGTTAAAGGGATCGTAATGTCTATTTAAAATTCATTGCACAAGTCTTCTGTATAATAAAAGGAACAGATTGCGCTATGTCTAAGAGCTTACTTCTTTGTAATTCAGAAGTTATGAAGCGCTGAAGATCCACCGCCCGCCCCTTCTTCCCACGTCACTCAGAAGATGCAGGCTGGTCGGGACGGCTGCAGTGAGGGACAAACTTCAGTAAGCAAAGGGAAATCCTGTCCTCCTTCATCAAGGGCTGCAGGATTTCCCTTATACTTACTGACTGAAGTTTGCCCCTCGCTGCAGCCTTAGAGTCACGCTACCAGATCTCAGATTCCGCGGGAGGCGGACAGAAAGGGATGGGCGGGGGATCTTCAGCGCTTCATAACTTTTGATAAAGAAGTAAGCGCTTAGACATAGCGCAATCTGTTCCATTTACTATACAAAAGACTTGGGCAACTGATTTTAAAGAGACATTACTATCACTTTAAATACTCTATTCCTCTTTGATTACTTCTCTTTAAACCAGACAACTCATAAGGAGTGGAAGAGCATCAGACAAGTACTGTTAGTAGCAAGATCTACCAGTGCTAGATACTGTCTCCAAAACCATTTCCCTTTTCTAAACTTCTAGAAAAAAAAAATCAGGAATATTTTAACAAAAAGTCTCACAAATTCTGCACTCACGTCACATATTTCCATACCAGGGAACTGTCAGGGTTTACACTCATCTCAAGGGGCCAAATTCTCATGGTGAGAGAGTTCTGTATTAACTACTATCTAATCTGCACCAGTAAAATGTTCCTTTACACTCCAAATTAGCACCATTTGTACCAGAAATACAGGAGCAGTACTGCTTGTCTTGTGTGTTTAGGTGTTGCGATCTCTACGTTGTAGCACGTTAAAGGTTCCTTGTGGACCGGCTGGAGCACCTCTGGGTTAGAACAAACAGGTGCCTACTACATACAGGGGCATCCGCAGCATTTTTCTTCCAAGTGGGACAAAGCCATAATATGAACCTCAGGCAAACCCACCTAGCCCCTATGTTTAAATGGAAGGGGCATGTGTGTATGTGGGGGGGGGGGGGAAGTACTCCCTCTTGCCCCCCCTGGACTCCCATGATTGTGTAAAACCTGCATTATAGGAAGCTTTAATAGTTAATATTTCAAAGATCTCAGGATCAACACATCTTGAAAGTTTTCAACATTCATTACTTCTAAATGTAGAAAACAGGAAATAAATCATCTATCTCTGTATAATATAGATAGATGGATAGATAGATAGATAGATAGATAGATAGATAGATAGATAGATAGATTAGATTTGAGATAGATAGATAGATAGATAGATAGATAGATAGATAGATAGATTAGATTTGAGATAGATAGATAGATAGATAGATAGATAGATAGTTAGATTTGAGATAGATAGATAGATAATAGCTAGCTAGCTAGCCAGAGAGATAGATATGAGATAGATAGATATGAGATAGATAGATAGATAGATAGATAGATAGATAGATAGATAGATAATGAGATAGATATATAGATAGATAATAGCTAGCTAGCCAGATAGATAGATATGAGATAGATAGATAGATAGATAGATAGATAGATAGATAGATAGATAGATATGAGATAGATAGATATGAGATAGACAGATAGATATGAGATAGATAGATAGATAGATAGATAGATAGATAGATAGATATGAGATAGATAGATAGAAATGAGATAGATAGATATGAGATAGATAGATAGATAGATAGATAGATAGATAGATAGATAGATAGATAGATAATAGCTAGCTAGCTAGCCAGATAGATAGATATGAGATAGATAGATAGATAGATAGATAGATAGATAGATAGATAGATAGATATGAGATAGACAGATAGATATTTAGATAGATAGATAATAGCTAGCTAGCTAGCCAGATTGATAGATATGAGATAGATAGATAGATAGATAGATAGATATGAGATAGATAGATAGATAGATATGAGATAGATAGATATGAGATAGATAGATAGATATGAGATAGACAGATAGATAGATATATAGATAGATAGATATGAGATAGACAGATAGATAGATAGATACACAGTGCACATCCCTACATCCCCCAGCCAACCAGCAGAAGTGGTAGAAGTTAGGCATAGACATAAGGCTGTCCTGAACAAAAGACAAGACCAAGGGACCAAATAAGGTTCGAGGTTTTTACAGTAGGAAAATGGGTGACTAGATGGGCCGAATGGTTCTTATCTGCCGTCGAATTCTATGTTTCAATCCCAAAGGAAGGGATCATGTTCCCATTAGTCACAAGAGAAGACAGACAAGCAGAATTACGCAGATGCAAATAAAAAAAATCCCAAACAATGGCAGTTTTTAATGTCTCTTAATACGTCTATAAAATGTAAAGGGCACCTTTAACCGTCTGCGTTCCAGAGGAGTGTGCAACTCATTGCAGAGCAATGTATTGCGCATACCTCTAGCTCTCAAAGAGTTAATCATTTTTTCCTGGTTAACTTTTGAATTTGTGATATAATGTATTCTAATGTTCTAATCCTTTCTCGTTAAAGAAATCACTGTGTAATCATCGTGCCTGAAAATGATAACTACGTAGCCTCTTTGATGGACAAAAGAAAAAATAATCATTATTATTCCGTACATCAAAACCGCAAAGAAGAAATTAAAATGGTTTAATCCATTCTCTTGCCAAAAGCCTCTTTTGTATCAGGCTTTATCCTTTGTGATTATAATGTCAGTGTAACCTTCTGGTTTAGCCACGCTAAATGCTCTGCTAAATATATCCAGCAGCGCCGCCAGTAGGTGACCTGATTGCATAACATGCACGCAGACAGGTAGCAATACTAACACCCATAGTGACCATTGCAGTTTAACCCTGAAACATATTTATCTCAGCCAATACTTCATATCTACCCTGAATAAAATGAAGGACTTTCCCACTCAATTCTGGAGCAAACCAACTGGGAGGGGGGCAAGTGAAACTTAACATTGATTTTAATGTGACTCTGCAGGCGCTTGCTGTCGTAACCCCTTCGCAATGCACTGAATACCCTTATGCACTCAAAGGGTTAACATATAAAAAGATTGTAAAGGCAGAAAAAAAAAACATCTGGTCTTCTCAATTCTCCATCTAATAAAATACAGAGTCTTACATACTTCTCTGAATAGACTTGAGTCTATCCTAAACATTTCTGAATCTCCTAACAGTATTTGGTGATACCACCTCTGCTGGAAGGCTGTTCCATGAGGCAACCACCCTTTCCATAAATAAGTACATGACTTGTGAATTTTCCACCCTGTAACCTTATATTATGACCTCTTGTTCTATTATTCCCCCTTTTTAAAAAAAAAAAAAAAAATGTTCCCTTCCTGAACTTTAGTAAATTTCTTAATATATTTAAAGGTTTGAGTCCGTTCTGAAACCCTGTGTCATGAAGGCGGCACCATTTTGGTGGCTTTTCTTTGAACTGTCTCCAATGTAATAATGTTCTTTTGGAGATGTGGTCTCCAGGACTGTCTACATTACCTCCCCTCGTTCACTGGCGCTGCATGACAATACATTGCCGGCTTCCACTAGCGTTGCAAGCATTAAAGGGATAGTAATGTCTCATGCTAAATAGAAGCTGTTGATTCCTTATACTTTGTTAAGGGCACAGAGTGCTATGACAATGTTGTAATCGATCTACTTCATGTGTAATTTTATTATAACGTCTCCGCCTCCCACCCCTTTTACTTACTTCAGTCTTCTGTCTTCAGATCAGAAAGTCATTGTGGACAATGGCGACGAGGGGCAATGTTCTGTCAGTATAAGGAAAAACCTGCTTTCCTTTGTTAAGGGGTCAGGGTTTTCCTTATACTGATAGAAGGAAAATTGCCCCTTGTTGTGATCTGTTTGGTCCGATGACCGGATTTCATATCTGAGGGGAGGCCACCTGACGTAAGTAAAAGGGGCAGGAGGGGAACACTTTATTATAAAATGACATATAAAGTAGACCGAAGTAGGGCATTGTCGTCTTGGTGTGAATTTTTGACAAAGTATAAGGAATCAACGAACCTTAATTTAGAATGAGACATTACTATCCCTTTAAAGGGATAGTAATGTTTCATAATAAAAGCAGCTCTAATTAATCATCATAGTATTTGGACCTTGGAGAATGTTATTTCCATTCTGGCAGAGTTGTAGTTCAAGAGTAATTCAATGACAAAGTGTCCCCCCCACCCCTTTTACTGATGTAACACTGTTCAGCCAGATCAGAAGGGAGGTGCCCAGGTAGATTGCAGAGAGGGACAATCTTCAATTAAGATAAGGGAAAACGCTGAAAAACTTGTCAAGGGGGGCAGGGCTTTCATTGTTCTCATAGGAAGAAGATTGTCCCCTGCTGTTACCTGTCTGGTCTATGGACTGGATTCCACATCTGAGAAGAGATGGCTTACACTAGGTAAAAGGGGCGGGAGGGGAAACTTTGCTTGTGAATATCTCTCAAACCATAAAGGTCTGAGATATAAGATTTATATCATTCTTCATGTTTTTTTTAATGCCTACAAAATAAAATAAAGATAAAACGAAGTATTACTATGCCTTTAAGGACAGGATTCATCAAACTGCAGGAAAAGCAGCATATCAAATATGCTGCTTTTCGCCAGCACTTGGCTGCGATAATTGATGGATCCCTTTGGTTATTCATCAATAATTTGTTGTGTTTCCCTGCTTTGCATATGCAGTAGGGAAAATAGGCCAAACAGGTGATAAACCCACACATTTGCGTAAGCGAAAATGTGTATGTGTGTGTTTGCCCCATACATTGTAATGGGATCCGCCAACTTGAAGATAGTGGATCAAATTGGTGGATCTATCTGGCCATTGCTTATTGATACAATCCACCAGTTGCTGAATGGGCGAATGGTTAATGAGCAAAGAAATCCTCTGATTTTCTTGCTCATTAAGCCATTCGTACCTTGATGAATCCCTGCCTAAGTTTCAGTGAGGTGGTGTTCTTTCAAAATCAGAAAAGTAGTTTTTAGATAACAGGGTCCCTTTAAAGGGATAGTAATACTTCATTTTATCTTTATTTTATTTTGTAGGCATTAAAAATACATGAAGAACGATATCAGTCTTATCTCTCAAACCTTTATGATTTGAGAGATATTCACAAGCAAAGTTTCCCCTCCCGCCCCTTTTACCTAGTGTAAGCCATCTCTTCTCAGATGTGAAATGCAGTCTATAGACCAGACAGATAACAGCAGGGGACAATCTTCTTCCTATGGGAACAATGAAAGCCCTGCCCCCTTGACAAGCTTTTCAGGTTTTTCCCTTTTCTTAATTGAAGATTGTCCCTCTCTGCAGTCTACCTGGGCACCTCCCTTCTGATCTGGCTGAGCAGTGTTACATCAGTAAATGGGGCAGGAGGGGGATACTTTATCATTGAATTACTCTTGTACTACATCTCTGATAGAATTGAAATAACACTCTCCAAAGTCCAAATACTATGATGATTAATTAGAGCTGCTTTTATTATGAAACATTACTATCCCTTTAAACAACTGCATCATAGGGACAAATACAAATTCTCATTGATTTAAAAGGGGCTTTTAACGACTTGAGAGCTTGCAAGGTCTCTAACGCATTGCAAAGCAATACGTTGGTGACCTTTCTAGCATTCTAAGGGGCTTAAAGTCTCATTTAAATCAATGAGGAGTTTAGGAAAGCTTATGTGTTTATCCCTTACTCCTTAGCTGGTTTTCCCCAGAATTGATCCACTAATACTTTCTGCTTTTGGCTCATAATGTCAAAATAAAAATTGCATCAGCAGCTGTTTCGACATGTCAGATAAATATTAAAACGTCTGGGATGTTCAAATGTGCTAATTCATTTCTGGGTAGAATTAGCTCTTTCCTTAATTTACACTAGTGTGGAATGATGAAACGTGTTCTCATAGATTGTTATCAGATCTCATCTTGTAGTCAAAGTTGCTATCACCAAGCCTGACCTGCGGAATTTAATTAACACGAGAAAATATATGTACATTAGTTAGGAGGCTGACTTCTAACATCCAAATCATACAAGAATAGGCAATGTAACACAAAATAAATATCAAAGAATTCATCTAAACTTCATCTATTGTCACCATCATCATCAACAGCAATCATCATCATCATCACTCAATATCATTATCACCATCAGTTATCATCAAGGAGTAGACATTTTTGGACAAGAGGTCATAGTCTGAAACTAGAGGGACAGAGGCTTAGATGTTTGCTTTACTGAGAGGGTGGTAGATAAGTGGAAAAGCCTACCAGCAGAAGTGGTAGAGGTTAATAAAGTGAAGGAATGTAAGCAGGCATAAGGTTGTCTTGAACATAAGACCAAGGACCATATAAGGTTTGAGGTTTTTTTAAGGGTAGACTAGATGGGCTGAATGGTTCTTATCTGCCATCAAATTCTATGTTTCTATCATTATTCATAATCTTCAACATACTGGTGAATTTTCAAAATGAGGTGACCCTGTGATCTTTGAAATATTAACCCAGAACATAGATTTCAGGCTACATATCCCTGCTTGTTCTAACCGGAAGGTGTTTTTATCGGTTCTCAAGGAATGATTAACATGCTGTAGCTTAGGGTTTTCACTGCCTGAATGAGTAGTTAACATTGGTCTCTCTCACCTTGAGAATTTGGCTCTTTACCCTGAGACCCTGAGATTTGGGTTAAAACTCTGAATCTCAGGGTCAAACCCAAGAGTTCCCAGGTATGTTCATCAACAATCATCATTATCACAACAGACAATAGACATGGATGGTTCAAATGGGTCCATTATGTTTTCCAGAATCAAACTAGCACTAGACTAGAAAAGAAATTAGATTACTGTTGGTAAGTTCCGTTAAAGAGATAGTTATATTTCACAAAAATAACATCTCCAATTAATCTTCATAGTATCTGGACCATGGAGAGTGTTATTTCAGTACTGTCAGAATTGTAGTTCAAGAGTAATTGAGTGATAAAGTATCCCCCTCTCGCCCCTGTTACTGATGTAACACTGATCACCTCAGAGTAGCAAGACTGTCCGGATGGATTGCAGAGAGGGACAATCTTAAGTGAGAATAAGGAAAAACCTTAAAACTTGTCAAGAGGGGCAGGGTTTTCCTTATGTTCACAGTAAGAAGTTTGTCCCTTGATGTAATCTGTCTGGTCAAGAGACCAGATTCCACATCTGATGGGAGGCGGCTTACACTAGGTAAAAGGGGCGGGAGGAGGATACTTTATCATTCAACTACTCTTGAACTACAACTCTGACAGTATTGAAATAACACTCTCCATGACCCAAATACTAAGAAGATTAATTGGAGCTGCTTTTTGTGTGAAGTATTGCTATCCCTTTAAGAGACACTTATTCCTAAGTAATAACATGAATGGGGTGAGCAAATGCGTTTCTGTTTCCTGTTTTGCTGAATTTACTAAGAATTCATTAAATGACTTACTCATTTAATAAATCATTTTAACGGTACTTTAATTCATAAAATGATTTAATTTACAAAGAATACAAAGCAATGCATTTGAGATGTCTTTAGCTTGTAAGGAGTTATCCTACATGGGAGGTGGTATCTGACTGTCTGGCTGAATAGCACAGATCCTGTTATTTACAGTGTTTTTTCAGTGTTTTATAAGGGTTTTATAAGGATCTGTAACTTAAATCATCCCATACCTTTATCCATTTTTTGTGCATTGCTGTGCTTTTCACTGTTCAGTAATGTCTTTTTTAAATAACAGGTGTCCAAAACTATACTCCATATTCTGGATATGGATTTATATAGAGGTAGAATTATATTCTCATCCTGTGCATCCCATTTGTATACATGATGGTACCCTATTGGCTCCTTCAGCAACTCAGTGACACTGCACACTATTGTTTAGTCTTTTGTCCACCAATACACTTAAAGGGATAGTAATACTTAAAATGTCAAAAAATATGTTGTAGGGTTTATCCCCCTGAGTAAAACAAGGGAACTCCCACTGCTGAAAGGTGTTTTATTCAAAAGTAATTAAAGTTCTAAGTTTTTAGGTGAAGTATTACAGTTGCCTGAAATTGTACAGTGGTGCTGTTGCTACACCATCCTTTGGAGATTTATGGTCTGCGGACCAGAGTTGTCCATAGGATGGTGTAGCAACAGTGCCACTGTACAATTTCAGACCACTGTGATACTGCACCTAAAGAATTTAAATTTGAGCTTTAATAACTTTTGAATAAAACACCTCTCAGCAGTGGGAGTACCTTTGTTTTACTCAGGGGGATAAACACTACATTATGTATTTTTTACACATTAAGTATTACTATCCCTTTAAGTCTTTGTCTAACAAGGATTCCCCAGGTAGCCTCCAAATTAGTATACGTAGCACTTGTGTTTCGGCAGCCCAAATGCATAACCTTACATTTATCTATATTAAAACTCATCTACAATTTTACACCCATTCATTCAGTTTACCCAATTCCCACTGCAGTGAAACATCATTCTGCTGTGTATGTGCTATCTTAAACAGCTTAAAGGGACAGTAATACCTGGATGTAAGAAGGTTTAATATTGTTCATCCGAAAAAAATAAATGAAATGCCTGGGAGGCAGGCACTCTTTGTAGACCGTTCTAATGAAGTATTTCCTTGTAGATAATGCTATTTCGGCTTTGTTGAAGAGCCATCTGGTCAAATGACCAGAATCTCAATCTGTCAGCTACATTGCTGATGAGAGTAAAAGGGGAGGGAGGGGGGACTTTAACTTTAAAAGCTTATGAATATTAAAATACACATCTTTAAGCAATGGGATTTACTGCATTTCATTTATTTTTTTCAGATGAACAATATTAAACCTTCTTACATCCAGGTATTATTATCCCTTTAAAGGAGCAGTAAACTTTTTTTGATGAAAACACATATTTTACAGAGCTTTTCCTGCTGAATAAAACAAGGTCACTCCCATCGCTGTCAGATGTTTTATTCCAAAATTACAGCAGTTTAAATAATCAGGAATTGAATTTACTGTGTTTACTTCCTGATAGTTCTAACTGACAGGAAGTGACAGGCAGTTTCTATCACATTCTATGGAGAACTGTATGTCTCTGACTTTTCTGACTTTCCTCTCCATTAGAATCTAACAGGAAATCTAATTAGAATTTGACCACTAGAGGGCACTGCTAATGTTAAAAAACATGGGTTTAAATTGTAATAACTCTGTAAATATAAATCTCTCAGAAGTGAGAGGACCCTTATTTTACTCAATAGGTAAATCCCTACAAAATATATTTTTTCATAAAAAAAGCTAACTGCTCCTTTAATGTCATCAGGAAAGATTGAGACATTACTTTCAATACCCACTTCTAGATCATTAATAAGCAAGTTGAAAAGCACGGGCCCAGCACTGAAAACTGTGGCACCTCACTTATAATTTTACAACAACTTCAAAAGGTTCCGTTTACCACAAATCTATGCCATCTGTCATTTAACCAGTTCTCTATCTATCCACCGATATTGTCTACTAAGCTGATCCCTTTAAATTTTAATAGTAAGAATTTGTGAGGTACAGTATCAAAGGCTTTAGCAAATGTATGCTACATCCACAGCTGTGTCCTTGTCCAAGTTACTACTTACTATTTACTGTCTTCTCTCATAGCAGAACCCTAGGGGCTCGATACTATTAGCACCGTTGAAACTGGCAGTAATAGGAAACAAAAAGAAGACCCACGTATGTACCTCAATTCTACAATTGGTGAGGTACATGGAACAAGAAGTGCTGGTGGCCCAAACAAATGCTTGTAGTTGGTTTTGTTCCCTTAACTCATTCTATGACCTATTTTATGATCTATTGACACCTCCTTGTGTAATCTAATAAATTACTTATAACAAGACCAAAGTATTTTATTTACACAGACTAATTTATAAACACATACACTGAAGTTTAACCCATTCATGACCAACGATGTGCTGAGGCTGTCGTGACAGTCTGGGAGTTAAGGGCTGGTGACCGTCCTGGCACGCTGTAAATTTTTTTGATCACGGGGGGGGAGTCTAAAACTGACTTCTACAAGACCAGAGCAGTCAGTTTCAGCCTCTCCCACTGTGAGCGATCACATGTACCCGATCTCCAAATACACACACAAAAAATAGCCTTGGTCTTCTGGTGCAGAAAACCCATGAACCGCCAGTCCTTAAGGGGTTAGACAAACATTAATGTGAGTTTTATGGCTGTGAAGCAATGTGATACACTTATATGCACACCACAGAGTCCGATCTCCTAAACACAGGGACACCAGGGTGATACACTTATATACACACCACACAGTCTGATCTCCTAAACACAGGGACACCAGGGTGATACACTTATATACACACCACACAGTCTGATCTCCTAAACACAGGGACACCAGGGTGATACACTTCTATACACACCACACAGTCTGATCTCCTAAACAGAGGGACACCAGGGTGATACACGTATATACACACCATACAGTCTGATCTCCTAAACACAGGGACACCAGGGTGATACACTTATGTACACACCACACAGTCTGATCTCCTAAACACAGGGACACCAGGGTGATATACTTATATACACACCACACAGTCTGATCTCCTAAACACAGGGACACCAGGGTGATACACTTCTATACACACCACACAGTCTGATCTCCTAAACACAGGGACACCAGGGTGATACACTTCTATACACACCACACAGTCTGATCTCCTAAACACAGGGACACCAGGGTGATACACTTCTATACACACCACACAGTCTGATCTCCTAAACACAGGGACACCAGGGTGATACACTTCTATACACACCACACAGTCTGATCTCCTAAACACAGGGACACCAGGGTGATACACTTCTATACACACCACACAGTCTGATCTCCTAAACACAGGGACACCAGGGTGATACACTTATGTACACACCACACAGTCTGATCTCCTAAACACAGGGACACCAGGGTGATATACTTATATACACACCGCACAGTCTGATCTCCTAAACACAGGGACACCAGGGTGATACACTTCTATACACACCGCACAGTCTGATCTCCTAAACACAGGGACACCAGGGTGATACACTTCTATACACACCACACAGTCTGATCTCCTAAACACAGGGACACCAGGGTGATACACTTCTATACACACCACACAGTCTGATCTCCTAAACTCAGGGACACCAGGATGATATACTTATATACACACCACGCAGTCTGATCTCCTAAACACAGGGACACCAGGGTGATACACTTATATACACACCACACAGTCGGATCTCCTAAACACAGGGACACCAGGGTGATACACTTATATACACACCACACAGTCGGATCTCCTAAACACAGGGACACCAGGGTGATACACTTATATACACACCACACAGTCGGATCTCCTAAACACAGGGACACCAGGGTGATACACTTCTATACACACCACACAGTGTGATCTCCTAAACACAGGGACACCAGGGTGATACACTTCTATACACACCACACAGTCTGATCTCCTAAACACAGGGACACCAGGGTGATACACTTCTATACACACCACACAGTCTGATCTCCTAAACACAGGGACACCAGGGTGATACACTTCTATACACACCACACAGTCTGATCTCCTAAACACAGGGGCATCAGGGTGATACACTTCTATACACACCACACAGTCTGATCTCCTAAACACAGGGACACCAGGGTGATACACTTCTATACACACCACACAGTCTGATCTCCTAAACACAGGGACACCAGGGTGATACACTTATATACACACCACACAGTCTGATCTCCTAAACACAGGGACACCAGAGTGATACACTTATATACACACCACACAGTCTGATCTCCTAAACACAGGGACACCAAGGTGAGACACTTCTATACACACCACACAGTCTGATCTCCTAAACACAGGGACATCAGGGTGATACACTTATACACACACCACACAGTCTGATCTCCTAAACACAGGGACACCAGGGTGATACACTTATATACACACCACACAGTCTGATCTCCTAAACACAGGGACACCGGGGTGATACACTTATACACACCACACAGTCTGATCTCATAAACACAGGGACACCAGTGTGATACACTTATATGCACACCACACAGTCTGATCTCCTAAACACAAGTACAGCAGGGTGGGAAAGAGGGACAGAGGGATTTGGGTCTCAAAGAAGGGCTGTCCCTCCTACAGCGGGGCAGTTGGGAGGTATGATCATCCCTAATAATTCTTAAAGAAGGAAACTTGGGAGGTATGGCATTGCTCTACTTTTGTATTCTGTAAATGGTTCACCGATGGCATAGAGGAGATGGGAAGGTTATAATGTTACGCTTTTTAATTTAGGCAGAGCTGCCATTTCTAAGAAGAGAGGAGCAATCAAAGACTGTGATTGTCAGGGGGTTTAGTGCGAGATAAATCAGCTGTAATGTATGCTGTTAAAAGAGTAAAGCAAAGATTCTGGAACAGTTGAATCACCAAACGCAGCCTGCCTTCCTCAGAACCTGAATGAAGACAGCGCTATGGACCACAGAAACTTTTTCTGATGTTACTTACATATTAAAGGGACAGTAATGTTTCATAATAAAAGCAGCTCCAATTAATCTTCATAGTGTTTGGGCCATGGAGAGTGTTATTTCAATACTGTCAGAGTTGTAGTTCAAGAGTAATTGAATGATAAAGTATCCCCCTCCCCCACCTTTTACTGATGTAACACTGCTCAGCTCAGAGCAGCAGGGTGGTGTCCGAGTGTATTGCAGAGAGGGACAATCTTCAATTAACATAATGGAAAAACCTGAAAAACCTGTCAAAGGGGGCAGGGCTTTCATTGTTCTCCCAGTAAGAAGATTGTCCCTTGCTGTGACCTGTTTGTGAACCAGATTCCACATCTGAGGTGAGCAGTGTTACACTAGGTAAAAGAGGCAGTAGAGGGATACTTTATCATTCAGTTACTCTTGAACTACAACTCTGACAGTACTGAAATAACACTCTCCATGGTCCATATACTATGAAGATTAATTGAAGCTGCTGTTTTTGTGAAACATTACTATCACTTTAAAGGGTCAGTAATGTCCCAAAAAAAATACTTAGAGTTTTGTAGAGTTTCAAAAAATAAACACTATGGCACAAATCCTATATATGCATTCAAAGTTCCCCACTCCCATCCCTTCTCCTGATGTCAGCTGTAAAGCCGACAGCACAAGGTTCAAGTCGTGTGACTCATGGTAGCTCTTCAGCAGAGCCGAAATCACGTTATTTAAAAAGAATTACTTAACTGGAACGGTCTACAAAGTGTGCTTGCAAACCAGACACACTTTGTAGACCTTTCCAATGAAGTAACGCTGACGTCAGGAGAAGGGGAGGGGGGAGCTTTCAATGCCTATATCATTCAAACTGTAAATGTTTGAGAGATAGGATTTTTGCCATAGAGTTTATTTTTTGAAGCTCTACAAAACTCTACGAATGTTTTTGGGTCATATTATATAACATTGTAACATAATAAATTAGGTCATCAAGTTCAACCTTTGCCTCATAACACAGAGACATGAGGATTATATAACTTTCCTGCTACCAAATAAGCTAGTCTTTATCAGACCTTCCTGTTTTCCTACTATAACACTGTATGTTCCCTTGATCTAATCTTCCCTTGTATGTATCCATTGTATCTGCCGTTACCACGTCCTTGGACAAGGAATTCTTTAATTTAACAGACCCTTCCACTGCTGAAGTTGAAACCTTCTTTCCTCTAATCTCATGGGGTGCCCCCTGATTATTTGATCCTTTAAGGATCAGAGGGTGTACAAGTATCAGCCTGGTACGGGCAGTGAGGTACAGCTGATTTCTCTAGGCAAAGAGAGCAAGAGGTCCATGTCTGGATTACCCTCAAATACCTATCCACAGAAATACATGGTGTGATAAGCACATAACTTTAATGGGCAATACATATATGCTTGAATATTCAGTGCCAAGTTAGCCACCCAGGTGCCGTCACTGTTTTTTTTATCTTACACCTCTGAAGCTTGTTAAAACAACTAAGGCCAGTATCATTTTCCATACATAGTAAGGTGTGTGTGTGTGGGGGGGGGGGTATGTGTGCATGTGGGGTATGTTGTGTGTGTGGTATATATGTGTGTGTGTGTGTGTGTGTGTGTGGTATGTGTGTGTTTGTGTGTGGTATGTATGTGTGTGGGGTATGTGTGTGTGGTGTGTATGTGTGTATGGTATGTGTGTGTTCGTGGGGAATGTGTATGGTATGTGTGTGTGTGGTGTGTGTGTGTTTGTGGGGAATGTGTGTGTGTGGTATGTGTGTGTTTGTGGGGAATGTGTATGGTATGTGTGTGTGTGTGTGGTATGTGTGTGTGTGGGGTGTGTGTGTATATATGTGTGGTATGTGTGTGTGTGGGGTACGTGTGTGTGTGTATATATGTGTGGTATGTGTGTGTGTGGTATGTGTGTGTATATATATGTGTGTTTGTGTGGTATGTATGTGTGTGGGGTATGTGTGCGTGGTGTGTATGTGTGTATGGTATGTGTGTGTTTGTGGGGAATGTGTATGGTATGTGTGTGTGTGTGTGTGTGTGGTGTGTGTGTGTTTGTGGGGAATGTGTGTGTGTGGTATGTGTGTGTTTGTGGGGAATGTGTATGGTATGTGTGTGTGTGGTATGTGTGTGTTTGTGGGGAATGTGTGTGTGGTATGTGTGTGTGTGTGGGGTGCGTGTGTATATATGTGTGGTATGTGTGTGTGTGTGTGTGTGTGTGTGTGTGGGGTACGTGTGTGTGTGTGTATATATGTGTGGTATGTGTGTGTGTGGTATGTGTGTGTATATATATGTGTGTTTGTGTGGTGTGTGTGTGTGTGTGTGTGTGTGTGTGTGTGTGTGGGGGGTATTTTAGGAAGTGTTACTTCTCCTTTAAAGCCTCCTGTGGTGTTAGACACAAATAGACCCCATGATGTGCAGGATCCTGATGAAGTAGACCAGTTCCGCATTTTTACAGTGAAGCACCCACACCCCTAAACATGAAGAGACAGATGTGAGGAGAACTGGAGCAATTCCTGGGCAAACCAAATGCACCATAGGGGATTTATAGATCTAAATGTTTTTTTTACCCTCTGAGTGCCCGAGTGCAATGCGCTGGATTCCTCCCTGGCACTCACAGGGTTAATCCCTTGAATCAGTCATTTTCAGCTACAGTCCTCAAGGCACATCAATGGGCCAGGTTTTCAGGATATTCCTAATTAAGCACAAAATGCACAATCAAAACGACTCATTACTCATTACCCACTTGTGATTAAACAGCAATATCTGCAAAAGCTGAGCTGTGGCCTACCTCCCTAGTGTCCCTCTTTAGGAGATATTAGGGGTCTATACCTCCCAAGTGTTCCTCTTTAGGAGATATTAGGGGTCCGTACCTCCCTAGTGTCCCTCTTTAGGAGATATTAGGGGTCTATACCTCCCAAGTGTCCCTCTTCAGGAGATATTAGGGGTCCGTACCTCCCTAGTGTCCCTCTTTAGGAGATATTAGGGGTACATACCTCCCTAGTGTCCCTCTTTAGGAGATATTAGGGGTCCATACCTCCCAAGTGTCCCTCTTTAGGAGATATTAGGGGTCCATACCTCCCAAGTGTCCTCTTTAGGAGATATTAGGGGTCCATACCTCCCAAGTGTCCCTCTTTAGGAGATATTAGGGGTCCATACCTCCCAAGTGTCCCTCTTTAGGAGATATTAGGGGTCCATACCTCCCAAGTGTCCCTCTTTAGGAGATATTAGGGGTCCATACCTCCCAAGTGTCCCTATTTAGGAGCTATTAGTGGTACATATCTCCCAAGTGTCCCTCTTTAGGAGATATTAGGGGTCCATACCTCCCTAGTGTCCCTCTTTAGGAGATATTAGTGGTACATACCTCCCAAGTGTCCCTCTTTAGGAGATATTAGGGGTCCATACCTCCCAAGTGTCCCTCTTTAGGAGATATTAGGGGTACAAACCACCCAAGTCTCCCTCTTTAGGAGATATTAGGGGTCCATACCTCCCAAGTGTTCCTCTTTAGGAGATATTAGGGGTCCATACCTCCCAAGTGTTCCTCTTCAGGAGATATTAGGGGTCCGTACCTCCCAAGTGTCCCTCTTCAGGAGATATTAGGGGTCCATACCTCCCAAGTGTTCCTCTTTAGGAGATATTAGGGGTCCATACCTCCCTAGTGTCCCTCTTTAGGAGATATTAGGGGTCCATACCTCCCAAGTGTCCCTCTTTAGGAGATATTAGGGGTCCATACCTCCCAAGTGTCCCTCTTTAGGAGATATTAGGGGTCCATACCTCCCAAGTGTCCTCTTTAGGAGATATTAGGGGTCCATACCTCCCAAGTGTCCCTCTTTAGGAGATATTAGGGGTCCATACCTCCCAAGTGTCCCTCTTTAGGAGATATTAGGGGTCCATACCTCCCAAGTGTCCCTCTTTAGGAGATATTAGGGGTCCATACCTCCCAAGTGTCCCTATTTAGGAGCTATTAGTGGTACATATCTCCCAAGTGTCCCTCTTTAGGAGATATTAGGGGTCCATACCTCCCTAGTGTCCCTCTTTAGGAGATATTAGGGGTCCGTACCTCCCAAGTGTCCTCTTTAGGAGATATTAGGGGTCCATACCTCCCAAGTGTCCCTCTTTAGGAGATATTAGGGGTCCATACCTCCCAAGTGTTCTCTTTAGGAGATATTAGGGGTACAAACCACCCAAGTCTCCCTCTTTAGGAGATATTAGGGGTCCATACCTCCCAAGTGTTCCTCTTTAGGAGATATTAGGGGTCCATACCTCCCAAGTGTTCCTCTTCAGGAGATATTAGGGGTCCGTACCTCCCAAGTGTCCCTCTTCAGGAGATATTAGGGGTCCATACCTCCCAAGTGTTCCTCTTTAGGAGATATTAGGGGTCCGTACCTCCCAAGGGTCCCTCTTTAGGAGATATTAGAGGTCCATACCTCCCAAGTGTTCCTCTTTAGGAGATATTAGGGGTCCATACCTCCCAAGTGTCCCTGTTTAGGAGATATTAGGGGTCCGTACCTCCCAAGTGTCCCTCTTCAGGAGATATTAGGGGTCCGTACCTCCCAAGTGTCCCTCTTCAGGAGATATTAGGGGTCCGTACCTCCCAAGGGTCCCTCTTCAGGAGATATTAGGGATCCGTACCTCCCAAGTGTCCCTCTTCAGGAGATATTAGGGGTCCATACCTCCCAAGTGTCCCTGTTTAGGAGATATTAGGGGTCCGTACCTCCCAAGTGTCCCTCTTCAGGAGATATTAGGGGTCCGTACCTCCCAAGTGTCCCTCTTCAGGAGATATTAGGGGTCCATACCTCCCAAGGTTCCCTCTTCAGGAGATATTAGGGGTCCGTACCTCCCAAGTGTCCCTCTTCAGGAGATATTAGGGGTCCATACCTCCCAAGTGTTCCTCTTTAGGAGATATTAGGGGTCCGTACCTCCCAAGGGTCCCTCTTTAGGAGATATTAGAGGTCCATATCTCCCAAGTGTTCCTCTTTAGGAGATATTAGGGGTCCGTACCTCCCAAGTGTCCCTCTTCAGGAGATATTAGGGGTCCGTACCTCCCAAGTGTCCCTCTTCAGGAGATATTAGGGGTCCGTACCTCCCAAGGGTCCCTCTTCAGGAGATATTAGGGGTCCGTACCTCCCAAGGGTCCCTCTTTAGGAGATATTAGGGGTCCATACCTCCCAAGGGTCCCTCTTTAGGAGATATTAGGGGTCCATACCTCCCAAGTGTCCCTCTTTAGAAGATATTAGGAGTCCATACCTCCCAAGTGTCCCTCTTTAGGAGATATTAGGGGTCCATACCTCCCAAGGGTCCCTCTTTAGGAGATATTAGGGGTCCATACCTCCCAAGGGTCCCTCTTTAGGAGATATTAGGGGTACATTCCTCCCAAGTGTCCCTATTTAGCAGCTATTAGTGGTACATATCTCCCAAGTGTTCCTCTTTAGGGGATATTAGGGGTACAAACCACCCAAGTGTCCCTCTTTAGGAGATATTAGGGGTCCATACCTCCCAAGTGTCCCTCTTTAGGAGATATTAGGGGTACATACCTCCCAAGTGTCCCTCTTTAGGAGATATTAGGGGTCCATACCTCCCAAGTGTTCTCTTTAGGAGATATTAGGGGTACAAACCACCCAAGTCTCCCTCTTTAGGAGATATTAGGGGTCCGTACCTCCCAAGTGTTGCTCTTTAGGAGATATTAGGGGTCCATACCTCCCAAGTGTTCCTCTTCAGGAGATATTAGGGGTCCGTACCTCCCAAGTGTCCCTCTTCAGGAGATATTAGGGGTCCATACCTCCCAAGTGTTCCTCTTTAGGAGATATTAGGGGTCCGTACCTCCCAAGGGTTCCTCTTTAGGAGATATTAGAGGTCCATACCTCCCAAGTGTTCCTCTTTAGGAGATATTAGGGGTCCATACCTCCCAAGTGTCCCTGTTTAGGAGATGTTAGGGGTCCGTACCTCCCAAGTGTCCCTCTTCAGGAGATATTAGGGGTCCGTACCTCCCAAGTGTCCCGCTTCAGGAGATATTAGGGGTCCGTACCTCCCAAGAGTCCCTCTTCAGGAGATATTAGGGGTCCGTACCTCCCAAGTGTCCCTCTTCAGGAGATATTAGGGGTCCATACCTCCCAAGTGTTCCTCTTTAGGAGATATTAGGGGTCCGTACCTCCCAAGGGTCCCTCTTTAGGAGATATTAGAGGTCCATACCTCCCAAGTGTTCCTCTTTAGGAGATATTAGGGGTCCGTACCTCCCAAGTGTCCCTCTTCAGGAGATATTAGGGGTCCGTACCTCCCAAGTGTCCCTCTTCAGGAGATATTAGGGGTCCGTACCTCCCAAGGGTCCCTCTTCAGGAGATATTAGGGGTCCGTACCTCCCAAGGGTCCCTCTTTAGGAGATATTAGGGGTCCATACCTCCTAAGGGTCCCTCTTTAGGAGATATTAGGGGTCCATACCTCCCAAGTGTACCTCTTTAGAAGATATTAGGGGTCCATACCTCCCAAGTGTCCCTCTTTAGGAGATATTAGGGGTCCATACCTCCCAAGGGTCCCTCTTTAGGAGATATTAGGGGTCCGTACCTCCCAAGTGTCCCTCTTCAGGAGATATTAGGGGTCCGTACCTCCCAAGTGTCCCTCTTCAGGAGATATTAGGGGTCCGTACCTCCCAAGGGTCCCTCTTCAGGAGATATTAGGGGTCCGTACCTCCCAAGGGTCCCTCTTTAGGAGATATTAGGGGTCCATACCTCCCAAGGGTCCCTCTTTAGGAGATATTAGGGGTCCATACCTCCCAAGTGTCCCTCTTTAGAAGATATTAGGGGTCCATACCTCCCAAGGGTCCCTCTTTAGGAGATATTAGGGGTCCATACCTCCCAAGGGTCCCTCTTTAGGAGATATTAGGGGTCCATACCTCCCAAGGGTCCCTCTTTAGGAGATATTAGGGGTACATACCTCCCAAGTGTCCCTATTTAGGAGCTATTAGTGGTACATATCTCCCAAGTGTTCCTCTTTAGGGGATATTAGGGGTACAAACCACCCAAGTGTCCCTCTTTAGGAGATATTAGGGGTCCATACCTCCCAAGTGTTCCTCTTTAGGAGATATTAGTGGTCCATACCTTCCAAGTGTCCCTCTTTAGGAGATATTAGGGGTACTTATCTCCCAAGTGTCCCTCTTTAGGAGATATTAAGGGTCCACACCTCCCAAGTGTCCCTCTTTAGGAAATATTAGGGGCCCATACCTCCCAAGTGTCCCTCTATTTAAGCGATATTAGGGGTCCATACTTCACAAGTGTTCCTCGTTAGGAGATATTTGGGGTCCATACTTCACAAGTGTCCATCTTTAGGAGATATTAGGGATAAATATCTTCCAAGTCTCACTATGATACCCAAATCCCTCTGTCCCTCTCTCCCACCCTGAGTATATAAGTGTATCACATTGCTCCACAGCAACAAAACACACATTAATGTTTTTTACTATTTGTGTTTAGAAATGAGTCTGTTTAAAATACTTTGGTCTTGTTCTAAAGTCCTTATTCAGCTACACAAAGAGGTGTCAACAGGTCAATTAATAAACTAAAAATTCTCACCAATGCCACAACCACCAGACACTCCTCCAGCAACACCCCCTAAAACACAGATGTACTTCTTTGGCCATTTAAAATGTAGGGAGGTATGTTGGTGGTATGTCCAGAGATGCACTGAGACCGAACATACAAGTTTATTCGCCCCCTATATTGCAGTTGGTTTGCCCCAGAAGTGTTAGTTTTTCATAGTAGATCAGCCTCAATTTTCCACAAAATATGCAAGCTGCATATTTATTGCAGTCAGGAACACAGTAAAAGTACAATAAGATAGGTCTGCACGGATGTCTAAGGAGAACCGGCAAGCCTTTCACATAAGCTACAATGGTGATTACAATGTCAGTAGTATTCAGCTGATGCACACAACAGGCTGGCTGAAGGATCACAAGAGAAGGTGAGCGAAAGAAAACAGGTGAACGAAATGTAGAAGGGTGCTGCTATATTTATGTCAACTGTGTAAAAGAGCCCAAAGAAAACCTAGGGTACACTACAGGCATGGAGGCTCAATGCATTCTGCTAGGCAGTCAAGGTGAAAATAGGTTACCATTCCACCAGGGCAGCCCCTGAGACAAGTAAGTCCTATGTCTTTACATGTCACAGATGCTAGTAGAAGCAGCAGATGTGACATTTAATTCCAAGGAGCTCAAGTTGGTCTTTGGAGATTCACCTCTTCCCTCCATCTGGAAAAAAAGATTAAATCTAAATGAAAAAATAAAATTAGGAGTACTGCTCCAAATACATTGGCAAATTCACCTCTAACTATCCAATATTATACAGAGCACATCATATATGACATGTTTTTTGTATTTCTTGGAGATTAGACCATATCTAGGTTCATTAAAGGAACAGGAAACTTTTAATATAAAAATATATATTGCACTTTTTTCCTGGGAGACCTGAAATGTTACCCTGTTGGGTTCTGTGGCCATTCCCAGTTCCAGAGCCCTCCAATATACATCTAAATCCAACACTGCCTATGCTCAGGATGATTCTAATGAGTTTTCCGTTTGTAAGAACAATCTCTTGGATGCTGACCTGTAGGCAGACAGTTGGTACCATGCCTCAATGCTCCAGACAGTCCATGGAGGCCCCTTGAGGGAACACCCATCCCCTCCAACACTGAGAGCCCCGTTTCCAAGTGGGGAACTGCTTCAGCTTCCTCTACTGGAACTGGCCCATAAAGAATCCTCCTTACATTGGTGGGACCCTGATGTGGCTCCAGTTGGCAGCCTTCACTCAGGAGCACATGCTCCTCTCCAGCCACACCTTACGTTCTAAGGGGAACCCATTAGATTCTACCACCATAACTCCTTGACTTTGTTTTGAAATTATAGCCCACTTAATGAGACCTTATTTTTCCTTAGAACAAGGATGACCAATATGCGTCTCTTAGTATAAATGCTGCCCTTTTGACCCCAGGGTGAGTCAAGCCTGAGCTTTTTATTAAAAAAGGTTTTACCCAATTAGCTAAGACCTAGTTTTTCAACCTCTGGTGCATGACCTGTTACACATATATATGATATACACACACAATGGGGAAGGGCAGTAACTCACAGAACTACTCCTTAAAAAGCAAAGTTTCTTTTTTTTTTTTTTTTTTTTTTTAAAGAAATAGTCCTGTGAGTTTTGTGTTATGACCAGAGTAACGTCAATGTCCTTGCACCAGTTTATATACTGCTTTCTTGTTATCGGCAGGGTTGTTTTCTGTGCCACAATATAGTGGATGGGACTGGGGGTGGGGTCATGTGGGGAATAAAGGTGTAGCCATGGGTGGGGCTAAGGGATCCTAGAGTGCCTTGCCTAGGGGTGCCTGAGATGTAACTGTAGCCCTGGGGTTCTCACTTAAAGTTGGAAATGTGTCTGGGAATTTCTTCACTGATCCCTTCTGATCTCATGTCCGTCCTCACCTCAGACTTGACCCTCTTCCAGGGGCTTGCATTTATCAGGAACGCACTTCAATAGTCACATGAGCTGTGATTATAATAATATGGCTCGGGTAGTGATATATAACAGCCCAGTTGTTTAAGAACCCCATTGTTTGTCACTAGCTAATATTGCTTATAAGAATGGAGAAAGGTGTAGGTCGTGGGCTTGAAAAGTGCAACATCAGAATCTCGCATCAAAAGGGCGAGATTTTTATGTCTCAGCCTAAAATGTCACCTCCATCCATTTTAGTGCCCGCATACATTAAGCTTTAACACTTTGTGTGCCTCCAACCTCCATGCACGAATAATCTATGTCACCTCTCCCACGTCTGCCATTGCTGGCCAGCAGCTTCCACCAACAAAGTTTAATGCAGTTTGTGCCGTTGTAAAGACACCTGGCTCCTGCTCGACGCTTATGGTTGTGTGTGGGGGGGGCTATGATTTACACTGTGCATTGCAGGTTTCTTAGTCGTGGCCCCTTTAACAGATGTTGAATCTTTAAACTGTAACCATAGCTCCACACACAGCCACGGTTACAGTTTAAAGATTGTTAAAGGGGCTACGACTAAGAAACCTGCAATACACAGTGTAAACTATAGCCCCACGCACAGCTCCATAAGTGGTGCCTTTAAAACAGCACAAACTGCATTAAACTTTGTTGGTGGAAGCTACTACTGGCAAGCGATGGCAGGCATGTCCCAGGCAGCCCCCTTCAGGGAGAATGCAACGTCCCTGAATAAAGAATCCAAACTCTAGAAACAGAACTGCTCATTACCTACTGTGAGACAAAGTGATGCCTCTGCTGGGCTACAAGAAAATGGCTTCTAGACAGAGCCCTCAGCACTAGAGACAGAACTGAGGCTTGATCCTGACATCAAACAGGAGCTGCAGTGCAACTTTATTGTAGTGTAATTCTAATCTAAGGCTTTGGGTGTGATGTATATTATCTTGTAATGCACCACAGACATCACATCCTGTCACAGCAGTCAATAGACAGTTCTCCCTCTAGTGTTAGAACTCTGTGGTGCGCCAGATAAAGAGCAATTTGCGCGCTGATGTCCAGTGATGTATACTGACCCCTCCCTCATATCTGCCCTAGAGCTGAAGAGAAGTGCTCTTGTCACCACACTGTCCCTGAATGGTGTGTTCCTGGCACATCGTGGAATTCTGGGATGGCAACGCAGCCGCACGTAGCTCTGCCATCCCAGAATTCATTGCAATAAAAAAAAAAATGTGGCGTGGTCCTTAGTGCCCACTCTCGCACGGATCTGGTGGTCGTTAAAGGGATAGTAATGTTTCACAATAAAAGCAGCTCCAATTAATCTTCATAGTATTTGGGCCATGGAGAGTGTTATTTCAGTACTGTCAGAGTTGTAGTTCAGTAGTAGTTGAATGATAAAGTATCCACCCCTTTTACCTAGTGTAAGTCACTTCCCCTCAGATGTGGAATCTGCTCCTGGGACCAGACAGATCATAGCAACGGACAATCTTCTTACTGTGAAAACAATGAAAACCCTGCCCCCCTTGACAGGTTTTTCCTTATGCTCACTGAATATTGTCCCTCTCTGCGATCTATCCGGACAGTCTTGCTGCTCTGAGGTGAGCAGTGTTACATCAGTAAAAGGGGCGGGAGGGGGATACTTTATCATTCAATTACTCTTGTACTACAACCCTGACAGAATTGAAATAACACTCTCCATGGCCCAAATACTATGAAGGTTAATTGAAGCTGCTTTTATTGTGAAACATTACTATCCCCTTAAGGTGTTAAATATCAGCATATGTGTACATAAAATACTTGATCATATTCTAAATCATTTAGTCAGTTACATAAGGAGCTGGCAATATGTTCTAAAATTCTCAGTAATACCTCTCCTACCAGTTGTTCCCCCAGCAATACCACCTAAATCACAAATGTCCCTCTTTTGAAACGGTGGGTGGTATGGAACCCTGTTATACAGCTCTAAGAATCCGCAATACTTTTTAATATATCTCCCTGACTCTCAACCAGTTCAATGATGTGAATATTTTATAGCTCAAAGATAGTCAATATCTGGACTTCCAGATAGTTGGGGATCATGGGAGTTGTAGTACACAACTAGCCAATGGCTGGATGGGGATGATAGGAATTGTAGTCTCAGACAGCTAGATAGCAAACAACTGACTACTCTATTTTAGATCGAAAGAAAGCAAAACATTGAGAAACAAATGTAAAATGGAGATTTCAACAAAAACAAGTCGTTTCCTAAATTCATGGCTTTTTAAATCATTGTTTTGCTGCTTCGTCTAATTTTGAACTGTCTTGAAGAACAAGCTGTCAGCAGATGATAAGTGGCACTGCATAATTTAGTACTAAATCTTCAGTGCACTGAGAGGCCTATGCATTTCATGTAAATATGCTAAATTCGGAAGATCCCTGATTATCCTCTGCTGCCCCAATGTCTGCTAATCTCTGTGTAGCTCAGAATTACTTACAGGGCTGTTGTTATTATAAAAGAAACAATTACAGGGGCAGGCGTATCCTAAGAGGGGGGGGGGGCTTGAACCACACGGTATAGGTCACAAGGTCAGAAGCGTTGTCATTTGTAATCCGAATAAATTATCACTCTTGATTGATATTGAAATGTTTGCATTAGGAGATTAGTTAAACCTGATGGATGCTAGGTAACTGTTGAATGCATTGCATTGTGGGGCTTCACCCTTTGAGTGTCATAGAGGTATTGCAATACAATGCGTTGAATACCTCTCTAGCACTCAAAAGGGTTAAACGGGAATTGCCATTTGAATAAACCTGGGGTTGCTCCTATTAGACCTTTTGGGGAGTCAAAACACTGACTCTCTCAGCTGGAACCACAAAGAGAATGTGGCTGATAGCCACAGGCAATCTCCTTGGTTGTGTACATGATCTCCATGTGTTGGGATTTCAAACCAGATACAGTGGAACTATGGGAACAGCATTGCGCAGATCATGGGAAACATCAGGGATCTCTTTTCAGACTCTTGTTCTATTCTCCTGTTGGTGCAGTGGGGCTCACAGTTCACCAGATCTGCTCCTGGGGTTGCATGCCTGCCAACAAGGTCATTGCCCTTTAAAAAAAATCTGTATTAGCAGATTACGGTGCTTTAAACTGTTTTAAGCTCGGCTGCACCACACTCTCCCCAAAAACTGGACAAAATGATGGGAGCGCTCCTGGGCCACCAACAAAGCTTTAGCCATTCCAAAATTGTTGTATAAAAATTCTTACCTTTATTATTACATACCAGTTACAAAGTCCACATACACAGGCTGATCTGGAACAGGGAGCTCCGGATGGCTCACAGCCTGTCTGTGCTCCGGGGCAGCAGCAGAGACGCTGGGTGACAGTTAGTCACCCAGCCACCTCCACTGCTGCCCCGGAGCTCTCTGCTCCAGATCAGCCCGTTTCGCGAGTCCCCACTACGCATGTGCGGTTTACGGACACAGTGAGCCACGCATTCTAGGACTTTGTTATAGGATTTTAAAAATAAAGACTGATACTCAAACACATGGACATAGAAGATATGTACCTGCCTTACATGTTTTGTGAGTATATCAATCACTTAATCATAGGCTCAAAAACTGAACCTGCTCACATAATTCTTAGACATCTGTCATGGCTCCCTATTCAGCAACGCATCAATTACAAAGTCCTTCTTCTCACCTTTAATGCTCTCCACACTGCTGCCCCCCCCCCTTACAGCTCTTCCCTTATCTCCTCTTATGTTCCTAGCCACCTCCTTCGCTCAGCACTCAACAGCCTTCTTGTTGCCCCATCCACACCCTCTGCCCTCTCCCGTCTCAAACCTTTCTGCTTTCCAATCCCTACCTATGGAACTCCATACCCCTCTCCCTACGTCTTGAACAATTCCCCTCTGTCTTTAAGTCTACCCTGAAATCTTATCTTCTGGAGCACTAGGACCATGCACTACCTCAGGCCAAACTCAGCACTTGTAATGTCAACACTTGACACCCTCATACCCTGTTATCTGTCTCCTTTTACCCATTTAGACTGTAAGCTCCTTGTAGCAGGGACCTCTCTCCTATTGTTTATATGAATGTGACACTTATTTAATCCCCTTTTATTTACTGTAACATACTTCTGTTGCAAGACACTGTGTGGTGCCATATATGTACATACGTTAACAATGGCCGAGCTGTTGTATTAAGAGAGAAATGGAGCAGTTCTGGGGCTAACGGTCTGCACTGTAGTGAAGAATAAAAATTCCTCAAATTCGCCATTGATTTAAATGGGGATTTTGTGTCAAGAAATCTTTATTAGGCATTTTACAACATAGAGACATTTTCATCAGTAATTTGCAAAAATGTTACACTATAACCGATTAAAATAAAGCAAATGTTTGCTTTTAAGATTAACCCTTTGAGTGCCAGAGTGGTACGGAATGCATTGCTTTGTACTCCGGCACTCAAAAGGTTAAAGGAACAGTAATGTCCCATAAAAAAAATCTTCTACTTTTGTAGATGTTAAAAACATAAATTACGTGCCACAAATCCTATCTCTCATGGTTTGAGAGATATTCACACTGAAACTTCCCCCTCCCTCCCCTTCTACTGATGACAGCTGTAAAGCTGACAGCAGGAGATTCGAGTCGTGCGACTTGAGGAGGCTCTGCAGCAGAGCCGAAATCACATGATTTAAAAATAATTACTTCATTGGAACTGTCTACAAAATGTGCATGCAAATCAGGCACACTTTGTAGACCTTTCCATTGAAGTAATTATGTTTAAATAATGAGATTTCAGCTCTACTGCAGAGCCACCGGCTAGTCCTCAGACTGGGATCTTCTGCTGTCAGCTAGACGCTGACGTCAGGAGCAGGGGAGGGGAGGACTTTCAGTGCGAATTTTTCTCAAACCATAGCGGTTTGAGAAATAGGATTTGTGGGACATATTTTATTTTTTAAGCTCTATAAAAGTAGAGTTTTTTAAGGGGCATTAGCGTCCCTTTAAAGACAATAATGGTCACAGATCATATATATGTCTGCAGGATTATTGATACAAATTGGTAAATAGATGAGATGAATGAATGATGATGGTAACAATAATGTCACTATAAATGGACCCTCTCCTTCTGCTGCCCGGGCTGCTGTTCTAGAAGCGATTCTGCTAATCACCAGCCTGGAAAACTAGTAGACAAGAGAGGAGAAGAACACAAGTAGGGGTATGTATCTCAGTGTAGTATTTTATTAAACACCATAACGATAAAAACGTACAATAAATGCACTCACATTTTCCCCATCTTGGGGTGATGCATATCGGGATCCCTACCCCCCATTAGCCACGTATTGTGTCCTTACGATTCCTGTAGATGAGTCAGTAGGTATTTCCTTCCAAAGATACAGAAAAGATATCTTTAATCCAACTGATATTTTCCACTGCCAGCAGATGATCTTTAGTCCAGGGACCAATATGGCCATGTCAGCGTTCAAGCTAAACACATGGTCCAAACAGCAAGCCGGTTAGTTAACATGATCAATATCAGGCTCGGGGAATCCCACAGGGGGCGTGGGGAGGGACTCAGCTGAGTGCAGAGATCACCCAACGTGTGTTCGCAAGCCCAGCTGCTCGCTTCATCAGGGGTAAAAGCGAGCAGTTGGACCACATGTCTAGCTTGAACGCTGACACAGCCATATTGGTCCCTGGACTAAAGATCATCTGTTGACAGTGGAAAATATCAGCTGGATTAAAGGGATAGTAATACTTAAGATGTAAAAAAAATATATGTTGTTCGACTGCCTCTGTCTTTACTAAGGGCGGCCTATAATTTGATCAGAATTAAGGAGGGTGATGAGTGGAAAACCGCTTTTAATACCCGTAATGGCCATTACGAGTATTTGGTCCTGCCATTTGGGCTATGCAATGTCCCAGCGGTTTTTCAAGAGTTCATAAATGATGTTTAGAGAGATCTGCTACAATCCTGTGCAGTAGTTTACCTGGATGATATCTTGATCCACTCTCCCAAAATTGAGACTCCTCTGAGAGATGTCACCACAGTACTGCAAAAATTAAGAGAGAACAAACTATACTGTAAACTAGACAAATGTGAATTCCATAAAGATCGAGTGCCGTTCCTGGGATATGTTATCTCTGTTGAAGGTATTGCTATGGATACAGAGAAACCCTCGGCAGTCCTGCAGTGGCCACGTCCAGTGGGTTTGAAGGCCATACAACAATTCTTAGGGTTCTCTACAGTACTCAAACCCTTGACTGACTTGACACATAAGGGCGCTAATCCCTCAGCATGGTCCCCTGAGGCCAACAGGGCTGTTGAAGCATTGAAGTCTGCTTTTGCAGAGGCTCCAGTATCGTTGCATCCTAAACCTGCATTGCCATTTACCCTGGAGGTGGATGCATCTGAAACAGGAAAACCATAGCGGTTTGAGAGATGGGGTTTGTGGCAATGAGATTCCTTTTTTACCCTCTACAAATCTATAAAAAAAAAATTATGGGACATTACTGTCCCTTTAATTGGAAAAGGCTTCAATGAGGTTTTGTTTTGCCTTCCTCTGGATCAATAGGGGGGGATTTGGTATAGGCTGGACTTGATGGACGCATGTCTTTTTTCAACCTTTTCAACTTTGTTACTATGTAGGAAGGAGTCTGGAATTGCTGTACCTTCCGTAAATGAACTGAATAGAGAAGGAAAATGTTCTCTAAACATTGTATAGTATGTGTCAGTACAGCCATCTGGGCCCAAGGATTTGAATAAGCTTAAATTTCAGATTGTGTTCAAAATGTATTTGCTAGAAAATTGTGAAGTATTGCTTATCATCCTCCTCTGGGACAGGAAGGTTGCAGGGAACATTAAGTACATCTGAGGCCCCTGGGGAAAATTTTAATGGAGGCCCCAGAGTATAGAATGCCTTTAGTTTAGTGGTTGCCTTCATTAAACCTATTAGCCCTTTGTGTTGTGTACCCCTCTGGCACTCAAAGGGTTAATATTTGTGGAAAAGAAGCACTCACGACAGCCTCTCTCTTTACTGATCATAGATTTAAATTGGTTTCTTGCTGAAAATGCGAGACCTTTGAGAACTCAAGTGATGCCCCCCTAAACACTGAGTATGGCCATGCATTAACCCTTTGAGTGCTAGAGGGGTATGCAACGCATTGCAGAGCAATGCGTTGCGTACCCCTCTGGCACTCAAAGGGTTAAATACCTCTGGTAAATTGCATTGACTTGGGTAGTTGTTTATTTTTCTCAAGCTTCTGGGACTGAGAGTCATCAGTTAGGAAGAAATGTATGTAAAATCTTTATGGAGATTATGGAGTATGTTAGCTATTTGGGACTGGGAATAATTATTGGGGTCATGTTTGTCTTTCATGGATGGAATTGTTTATGGTAATTGTGGAGGTCACAGCACACAGGCTTGCCAATCCAGTGGAGTCCTTCCACGGGTTCTTGTCCTGGATACACTGGATCAGACACGAGGCAGGAACAGATTGCCTCTACTTGCCTGTAGACCTGCGAGGCAAGTGAATTTAACTCTTGGAGTGGCTGGGATGAGAATCACTAGCCAGATCCCCTCTAGGAATCCCTCTAGAAATACAGACGAAACTTGTAATGTGGACAGTAAAATAGAAAAGCCTTTATTGGTGAAACATACAGCTTATATACACTTCCAGACACTTTTATCAAGATTAGAATGCAAACTATGGCTTTGAACAGTGTTGGTACACTTGACCAATCAGGGAATGGCCTACATTTCCAGACATTCTTATTAAGATAAGAATCCAGATGAGGACTTGGAACAGGAGTGTCCCAGCTGACCAATCAGAAAAGGTTATTTATTGTCCATTTATAGTACTCTTTTTAAGCCGTGAACTAAACACAGCAGGAGTCAATGACCATTCCAAACATTTCTTTGTTGTTTCAGCAAAGCCGTTAGCTGAGCGTGCCGGGAAACACAGAAAATACACCAAGTTTTAACTCAGGTTACACAGACATGGAGTATACTGGAAGGAGGACATTGCAGCAAGCTGCAGGGTGCTCGGCTTAACCTTTATTTTCTTAGCACTCTCGTTCCCCACTGCCAAATCCCTTATGTGACTTACAGTATAATACCACACACACTATTATATTATACCACACAATAGACAACACAATGAGCAGTATTTCATATCTTATAGTCCTGGAAGATGAATGTCACCATTGATTCCCCCACAGCTGTCCTAAATCACTCCATCTGGTCACAAGAGGTAACTAACATATTGAAACACAAAACATTCACCAAATTGTAATCCATGGGCATACATCCCAAGTCTCCCTCTTTAGGCGGGACAGTCCCTCTTTGAGCCCCAAATTCCTCTGTCCCTCTTTCCCATCCAGATGTCCCTCTTTTTAGGAGATCAGACTGTGATATGTGTATATAAGTGTATCACATTGCTCCACAGTAATAAAATGCACATTAATGTTTGTTTAAACTTCAGTATATGTCTTTATAAATTAGTCTATGTAAATAAAATGCTTTTTTCTTGCTGTAAATCATTTATACAGTTACACAAAGAGGTATCAGAAGGTCATGAAATGACAAATAAAAATTATCATCAATGCTCCACCCACCAGCCACGCCCCCAACACCACCACCTAAAATGAAAGTGTCCCTCTTTGGCCATTTAAAATGTTGGGAGGTATGCATGGGACACTTAAAACAGGGGACAAAAACTTTTAGCAGTAAGGGAAACAAGGGTCTCACCTCCTGTTTCTCCACAGTAATGATCCTTTAAAGGGATAGTAATGTTTCATAATAAAAGCAGCTCTAATTAATCATCATAGTATTTGGACCTTGGAGAGTGTTATTTCAATTCTGTCAGAGTTGTAGTTCAAGAGTAATTCAATGACAAAGTATCCTCCTCCCGCCCCTTTTTCTGATGTAACACTGCTCAGCCAGATCAGAAGGGAGGTGCCCAGGAAGACTGCAGAGAGGGACAATCTTCAATTAAGATAAGGGAAAAACCTGAAAAGCTTGTCAAGGGGGGCAGGGCTTTCATTGTTCTCATAGGAAGAAGATTGTCCCCTGCTGTTATCTGTCTGGTCTATGGACTGGATTCCACATCTGAGAAGAGATGGCTTACATTAGGTAAAAGGGGCGGGAGGGGAAACTGCTTGTGAATATCTCTCAAACCATAAAGATTTGAGAGATAAGACTTATATCGTTCTTCGTGTTTTTTTAATGCCTACAAAATAAAATAAAGATAAAATGACGTATTACTATCCCTTTAAGACTTTGTTTGCACTTGTATCTTATGGGCTAAGGGTATTTTCTGTGAAAGGTAACAGGGGATGGGGCTAGGTGCAGAGTCATATGAGGAGTAAGTGCTCCCTGATTAAGAAATAAGAAGTGCAGGCCTGTCTGGGCTGGGGTGCCAGTTAAAGCCAGTGGGGATTGGGTGATAGAGGACAGGAAGTACTGGGGCAGTATTTGGTGTAGGGGAGCTAGGTTATATATGCCCTCAGGTTCTTAGTCACTTCTTTTTGGATCTGTGGTTGATCAGATCCCCTCCCACCCTGTTTTTTGAGGGGTGGGGGTACGTTGTATGGGGCCCTGGGGGTTTTCGTTATGTTCAGGTGTGGTGTGTTGGTGTTATTCTTTGTCACAGATTTGGGGCGCTTTGGGCCCTTGCCAATGGTAAAAATGGGTAATAATTAGCATACCTGGGAACTTCCAGTTGAGGGCTTCCCGGAGGGGAGTCCTCTGTTCAGCAGGGGGTGTCAATAATGACGCTAATCACGTCAAAAAGGGGAGGGGCTTGATGCAAGTTGGGGGGCAGGGCTAAGAGGTGTCACACAGAAGGCTGAGGAAGGAGGAACAGCGGGAGAAAAAGCAGATGTGGCAGAGTTTCAATAGAAACTCTCCACATCTGGACAAATCTGCCTCTGCCCCGGAGACCCGGTAAAGCTCTGTCAAAACCGGAGTCTCCGGGGCAAATCTGGAGAGTTCCCAGGTATGCTAATTAGTTGTTATTGTTAAAGGAGATAGAGGCCAGCGGCCTAGGTACTAGAACTCCCCCGGACTGTGGTCGTGGGTTTTTAGCCATTGCCCCTTGAGTTGCACTGATCAGCTAATGGGGCGTGGAGTGGGTGGAGTTATGAAGGAGCTGAGCATAGGCTCAGGATGGGGTTAGGCAGTTTTACTGGCCTAACAGGTTTGGGATTGGCAAGGGTTTAAAGTGGGGTTTGGTTGTTTGGATGCAAATTAAATGAATAAAGCTGTGGCCTGATTTAAACCCATATATTATCTGTGTGTTTTACTTGAGTATTAACCCATGCCTAAGTAGGGTGACCACGGGTCCCGGAAGGTCCGGGACTGTCCCTTATTTGAATCCTATGTCCCGCGTCCCGGGTCATCTCCCACCGGGACAATGAAGTGTCCCGGAATGAAGCCAAGCCACCCACACAGCAGCACAAACAGTCACTCTCTCAGTGACCTCCCAGTGTTTGTTGTGTTTTTTTTAATATATGCCACCCTGGATGTCAGCCTGCAAGCGGTGTGTCACATTATGGACGCCGCGAAGGAGCGCTTGGTAGCATAAATCAGCGCTCCCTCGCGGCATCCATGATGTGACACACCGTTTGCAGGCTGACATCCAGGGCGGCAATCCAGCTGAGCCTGATCTCCTGGAGGCAAGCGCTCTAGTAATACAGAGCGCTGGGAGATGACATCATCTCCCAGCGCTCTGCATTACTGAGCACAGCACGCGGGAGCTTCAGCTCTGTGCCGGAGGAGGCACAGAGCACTTTCCACACCGCTAGACTACCAGGGACTCAAGGTAGGGCATCAAGGGGCAATGTGGAGATGAAGAGGAGTCGGGTGACCACATGTCCCGGAATAGCAGAATGGAAATGTGGTCACCCTATGCCTAAGACAAGTGAGTGGCAATGGCCAGGTCTGAAGGTGGCTAAGACGTCTTATCTAGGGGAACCTAAGATGTGAATCTGGTGTTGGGTTTATCTGGTATGCTGCTGTGTAAGTGCACTGTATATGAATGCTGTGAGAGTAAAGAATGGGCAGGGGATTATCTAATGGAATGGACAGGTTCTTTCTCTTCTTCTCTGGAAATATTCATTGCTCCTGACATGATCACAGTGCAGTGTCTTGCAGATTATTTTATGTAAACCATGAGGATATGTAACCATCAAAAATACAGCAAGAAATCTATTTGTACAGCTTCCTAGCGGCCTATGACAGCTGAAAGCCATTTATTGTAATGTCGGCATTTCCTCTATTTCATTTTTTTTTCCAAAGTACACAAATTCTTTCTCTAATAAATCATTTACACAAGAAAAACAGAGAGAAGCTTCTCGGTGAGCAACCTACTTCCTGCAGCGATCATTTGCGTTGCTTATTCTCATTTTTTTAACAGTTTGAGTGCCGGAAGGGTATGCAACGCATTGCAAGCCTTACGTACCCCTCTGGAACTCAAAGGGTTAATTTATTTCTCCAGAATGTTAAGTAAAAGAGCAGCTACAATAAGACTGAGTGCAAATGCATGAGCGATAGAGACACACACATACACATGAATGATTAACCCTTTGAGTGCTGGATTGGTGTGCAATGTATTGCACACCCCTCTGACACTCAAAAGGTTAAAGGAACACTAAGTTTTAGACAAAAATAACCCCCTACTTAATTGGGCAGACAATGCTAAGGGACATTATGAATTAATTTTTTTATGTACAGGTTCTTCAAAATGAATCTTTAGTTAGTGCAGGATTTTATGTGTATGGAGGCAGATTCTTTGTTGCCTGACCCCAGGACCCTAAACTCCTCCTACTGAATACTCCCGTTCTAAGAAGAAGACTTCAGGACACAGTTTAAGGAGTCCAGAGTAGACCACAAATTTGTGAAGTTTCCCCATATAAATCTATAAGCATTACTATGTAATCCTTCATTAACAGTGCTGGAATGTGAAAGAGCCTTTTTGAAAAAAAACCCTAAAACAAACACATACAATATTACCATGAAATATATTACAATTCACATATGTGTTATGTACGTAAAAATAACCATTTTATACATATAGCCCCAGGGAAGTAGCAATCACTTCAAAATGATACTTAATTGACTTAATTTGTTCTATCAAGCACCATTTTTACCATTTTAACTTCGGAAAAAGACATGTGAATGCTGTGTGTGTGCGTGTATGTGTGCATATGTATGTGTGTGTGTGTGTATCTCTGTGTGTGTTTGTGCATGTGTGCATATGTATGTGTGTGTGCATGTCTGTGTGTGCATGTGCACGTCTATATATGTGTATGCATGTGTGTTTGTGCATAAGTGCGTGTGTATGTGTGTGTGCACATGTGTGTGTGCATGCTTGTTTGTCTGTGTGCACATGGGTGTGTGTATGTGTATGTCGGTGCATGTGTCTGAATGTGCATGTATGTGCACACTTGTGTCTGTGTGTGCATGTGTGTGTGTACAATGCTTTGCATAACCCTCTGGTATTTAAAGGGATAGTAATACTTGGTTTTATCTTTATTTTATTTTGTAGGCATTAAAAAAACATGAAGAATTATATAAGTCTTATCTCTCAAACCTTTATGGTTTGAGAGATATTTACAAGCAAAGTTTCCCCTCCAACCCCTTTTACCTAGTGTAACCATCGCCTCTCAGGTGTGGAATGCAGTCCACAGACCAGACAGATAACAGCATGGGACAGTCTTCTTCCTATGAGAACAATGAAAGCCCTGCCCCCCTTGACAAGTTTTCCAGGTTTTCCCTTATCTTAATTGAAGATTGTCCCTCTCTGCAGTCTATCTGGGCACCTCCCTTCTGATCTGGCTGAACAGTGTTACATCAGTAAAAGGGGTGGGAGGGGGATACTTTGTCATTGAATTACTCTTGAACTACAACTCTGACAGAATTGAAATAGCACTCTCCAAAGTCCAAATACTATGATGATTAATTAGAGCTGCTTTTATTATGAAACATTACTATCCCTTTAAAGGGTTAATCAGGCTGTTAACCACTTTAATGCAGGAGACACCTTCAAATATTAAAAGTCCCATTTTAATCAAAGCAATTTTATTTTATTTTATTTTATTTTTTATTTCTAATTGGTTTATTCCAGAATTACTCCAGTTCTTGCTAATACATCTGACTCACTGTGCTATGAATACATTTTGACAAAGCCCACACACTGGGGACATTTTTAACAGCGCAATGAGCAATCGGTTTTGGCCTCGTACATAACTGATTAACATGCTGTACTGGAAATTTACATAATGTGTCATACTGTGCCATCAACACATCAGGGTTCATTTCTAAAATAAAAAATGTTTTACAGAAAAGTGGTTACTGCAACATATACTTACAATGTTGTGTATAAGGTAAATTACTATTGTATCGCAGGTCTTATTAAATCTGATATGAATATACCAAAAAAGAAATAAATGAGATTGAAAAAAGTAGTGGAAATTACACCTTATAGAAAAGACCCCTTTCTATACGATGTAAACCACTATTAAAGTAGTGAGTATTATATACATCTGTCACATACCAAAATATAGTTATTGGGGAAGATTCGCTAAACAGTGATAAGGAGGTAATAAAATGGAGATGATTTCTCCAGTGATATCACTTCTCCAGTTCCTATATTATTCTAGGGAACATATTCACTAAGATCTCCAAAGTTGAAGACATCTTAGGGCCGTATGTTCAAAGGGATAACGACAAAAATAAGTAATTGAATGCATGAAAGACATATTTCCTATAGAGTGTATGACAAAAAAACTAGTAATGTCTGTTGTGTACGACACAACTCTAGAATTTCTGGGCAAAGGGGCGTGGCAAGGGCGTGGCTAAACTATTCTCCAGTGTCGTATAAAGGACTTTGAAAAGTTGTTACAAACGACAAAAGCTATTTCGCTACTTCTTTGAACATATGGGTCAAAGTGTATAGGCTCCATAGAATAACATAGGAACTGGAGAAGTGATATCACTGGAGAAGTCATCTCTACTTTATCACCTCTTTATCATCTCTTAGTGAATCTCCCCCCCTTGTGTTAGACTGCCTACATGAAGTTTCGTGGTAGCTGAACCGAACAAGTATCATTGCACACTGATCATTGATAAATGAAATAACTATTAGGTAGACTTGTGCACGTCAAAAAATTTCGGTAAAATTCGATTTCGGACAAATGTTTTTTTTGATGTTCGGTGGATCCGCACCAGACCTGTTCGACTTGAACGAAAATCGGCAATAGTCCGAATTATTCGGCCAAATTTAACACACTTTAAAAAATGACTCTCCCTTGCGGTGACAATAAGGTACTAGGCCTGCCTACACAATTGTGAGACTGGCTGTGTCATTCTGAAAACTATTAAAACAAATTCCTAATATTTTGCACAGGAAAAAGATGACTCTCCCTTGCAGTGGCAATAAGGTACTCATGCTGGCTGCCTGCCTTTGATACCTGCCTGCCTACACAACAACTGGACTCTCTCTGTCTCCTTCTGCTCTCTCTGAGCTCCAACAATGGACTAACAGGAAATGCAGGCTGTCTGGGTGTCTGATGTGTCATAAGTCCAACGCCCATCAGGAAATGAAGAATCTAATTGGACGAGAGAGGGAGGGAAAGTACAGAGGGAAAGTATCACGCACGCGGGTAGCCGTCATCCGAATTTCCAAAATTTACACTGAAGATTCTTTTAACATTTTGTAAAAAATTAACAACTTTTTCCTTTCGGACTGCCCGAGTGAAGTTGAATGAGCCTTATTCGACCAAATTCCGAAAAATCAGCCGAATCGATTTGGTACAGGAGACTTGGTACACTATCGATGTAACGGATAGTACACTTTATCCTCTCACCTCTTATAATCATGAGATTTTTACAACCGCCAGATACAATTCTATCTATTCTATTTAATATTGTGCCTTTTGATTGGGGATTAATAAAGTTAGTGTTTTACTGGGAGATTGCTCTAAGATTTGTCACTCTACTATATGAGACCATTGTGAGTCCGTGATTACATAGTATTGAATGGGTCTTTTCTATAAGTGAGAATTTCCACCACCTTTTATCTATACTATCTCCTTTAAATGTTTTTTGGTATATAGTGCAACATACAGAAAGAAATGAACTCTCTAAAAAAAACTAAGATTTTTAGTGTGAGAAGCCCAGTTAAACCTTTTAATGACCAGATTGGTATAATTTACATTGCATACATCATTGATCCTTAACCCTCTAAGTGTTGCATACCCCTCTGGCACTCAAAGGGTTAATCAGTTAAGAGAATGCTTTGCATTTCCATATAAATAAACCTTTTAATGGTACACATTTCGTGTAAATATAGCAGGTGGAAAATGACCAGTGTAGGTTGTATACATTTATCTCAGGAATATTTTTTGAAAGCATGAAATTAAAGCAATCCACTCTTAAGTCCCATCAGTCATTTGAAGGCGTTAGTCTTGAAGTGTGACATTTTAGTAATGGATGATTAGATGTACTATATACACAGCAGTGTGTTTGCAATTACTTTTAACCTTTAAGATTTAAGAGAGGAAAAAAAGATTTCTCTTCTTCTATTTTTTTTTCCCTGACGCTTCCTCGTACAGACCTATGGGAAATGCTGAAATATTTATTACTATCATGAATTTTATTGTGTCAGGCATAGTTATATTGAGGTCTATGTACTAAGAAGTACTGTTGCGATTCTTGGGTGAATCTCCTGCACCCTCCTAGGGACAGAGGGGCCAATTGTTGAAACAGTTTTTACTTTTAATACTGTAAGAATTACTGACAACTACATTGTGTTAATGGCTTTAATGGAACCCATCAATGGGATTAAATGACGTGGATAGAAATCTCTGACAAATGTGACATTTTGAAGGCAACAAGGAATGGGTGAGCCCTTTGAATGTCAGAGGGATGCTCAACGCATTGCATCGAAATGCGTTGGCACCCCTCTACAACTCAAAGGGTTAAATTTGGAACTCGGAGGGAGATTATAAAAGTGGAGTTATTGGGAAAGAAGCTTTAAAATGGCTGTAAGATTGTCTCTGGTAGTTATAAAAGGATTAAGGACAGCTGAAGAGGACATAACGCCGTCTAGTATGTTTAATCCCTTAAAGGGATAGTAATACTTCATTTTAACTTTATTTTGTAGGCATTAAAAAAACATTAAGAATGATATAAGTCTTATCTCTCAAACCTTTATGGTTTGAGAGATATTCACAAGCAAAGTTTCCCCTCCCTCCCCTTTTACCTAGTGTAAGCCATCTCTTCTCAGATGTGGAATACAGTCCATAGACCAGACAGATAACAGCAGGGGACAATCTTCTTCCTATGAGAACAATGAAAGCCCTGCCCCCCTTGACAAGTTTTTCAGGTTTTTCCCTTATCTTAATTGAAGATTGTCCCTCTCTGCAGTCTACCTGGGCACCTCCCTTCTGATCTGGCTGAGCAGTGTTATATCAGTAAAAGGGGCGGGAGGGGGAAACTTTGTCATTGAATTACTCTTGCACTATAACTCTGACAGAATTGAAATAACACTCTCCAAGGTCCAAATACTATGATGATTAATCAGAGCTGCTTTTATTATGAAAGATTACTATCCCTTTAAGGACCGGGAACTTCTGGGCTGGTTTGCACTTAAAGTGGATGTGTCACCTATGGGCAACATCGCTTAAAATAGTTATCCTATATATCAAATAATACAAAAACGGTATTAATTTTTTTATTTACAGTTTTGATTTTGTCTAAATTTAACTTACAAAGTCTGGGATGCAGCTACGTCCGCATAGACTGCAGCCCGATGCTCTGCCTCTGCTCTCCTCCCTCCTCCGATGACGGAGGCTTCTGTCTGTAAGCAGGAGGGTTCTCATTGGCAGAGATTGATATCCAGCCAATGAGAGCGCTCCAACTTTCCAGACAGAAGCCTCCGTCATTGGAGAAGGGAGGCGAGCAGAGGCAGAGCGTCGGGCTGCGGTTACAGAGCAGGTAACTGCAGTCAACCGCAGTGTATGCTGAAGTAGCTGTAAGTTAAATTTAGACAAAACAAAAACTTTAAATAAAAAATGAATACCGTTTTTGTATTATCTGATATATAGCATAACTATTTAAGTGATGTTGTCCATAGGTGACACATCCACTTTAAAGGGATAGTAATACTTCGTTTTACCTTTATTTTATTTTGTAGGCATTAAAAAAACATGAAGAATGATATAAGTTTTATCTCTCAAACCTTTATGGTTTGAGAGATATTCACAAGCAAAGTTTCCCCTCCCGCCCCTTTTACCTAGTGTAAGCCATCTCTTCTCAGATGTGGAATGCAGTCCATAGACCAGACAGATAACAGCAGGGGACAATCTTCTTCTTATGAGAACAATGAAATCCCTGCCCCCCTTGACAAGTTTTTCAGGTTTTTCCCTTATCTTAATTGAAGATTGTCCCTCTCTGCAGTCTACCTGGGCATCTCCCTTCTGCTTTGGCTTGTGAATATCTCTTAAACCATAAAGGTTTGAGAGATAAGACTTATATCGTTCTTCATGTTTTTTTAATGCCTACAAAATAAAATAAAGATAAAATGTATTACTATCCCTTTAATTCTGAGCATTTTGACTATGTCTTTGTTCAGTTGTGTAAAGGAAACAAAAAGATGGAGGGGCACCTATAGTGTGTTATCCAGTGTATACTTTTACTTAACAAAGTATATAATCAGATGCACTCACATTATATAATTGCTGACTGCCAAGTATACGCTAGCAATCAACTTTTAAAGCTTGCAGGGTACTTTACCCGTCCCTGCTTGGGTACCGTTCTTCCTCTCCTCACAGAGTCTCAATTGGAGCCAAGTATATATTGATACTACAAAAATGAAATTATAAAAATAAAATAAAATAAAAATAATAAAAAGTTTGTAGCTGAATTGTATATAAAATACACATTTATTAAAATCAAATAGACAGGCTAAATGCCAATGGATGTTCATTTGTGTTTTCCCTCTAAGTCCTTTAAATCAGTGACACAATTTATATATCTTTTTTTCATGCACAAATATGGCTTTCTTTTGATATCACACTTACATAGATAACCCATCATTTATTTTAGTAAAAATAAAGAAGACAATAAAAAAAATGTAAAAAACCCACAATTTTTATTGGTTCACTTGAGATCATTTGTGCCCAATCAATGGGTTAATTTGTTATGGAGAGGGCATGAAAGGTATGATCGGTCATTCATACCTACAAAATTTGCTGTTTTATAGGGGTACTGTCCCTCTGGTGCGAAAATCCCGATGTCCCTCTTTTACTCCCTATTTTTTAACTTATGATTGTATGGTGTGTATAAGTGTATTACATTGCTCCACAACAGTAAAACTCCCATTAATTTTTGTTTAAACTTCAGTAGATGTATTTTTTATTAGTCTGTGTAATTCAATACTTTGGTCTTGGTCACATTTATTAAAAAAAATAAAACAAGAAGTTGCTGTTAGCAGGTCATGAAAGGACCTGCATTCATCTTGTCCAATGCTCCACCCCTGTAGGGGTTAATACCCTCAACTCTGGCCTCAATTTATTCCTCTGTTCTCAGCTTCTCTACCCCTTACTTTCATAGTATGGAAAAGAGAGGCAGAGAAAGTCCCAAAGGCAATGTATAAAACACATTGTCTTTGTGACTGAGAAAGCTAGTACACGTGACCACTGTAGGAGCGATCACCTGTACTGGCAAAACATAGTAACATAGTTGATGAGGCTGAAAAAAGACATGCGTCCATCAAGTCCAGCCCATGCCAAAAACAGCCCTGTTGATCCAGAGGAAGTCAAAAAAGACCTCTGGAGCAATTTCCAATTTAGCCCCAAGTGGGTAAAAAAATTCCTTCCTGACTCCAAATGGCAGTCAGATAGTTTCCTGGATCAACATCCTATCTGCTTAGAAGCCAACTGTCATAATTTTCAATATTGTTCTGCTCTAGATAGGCATTCATTGCTTTTTTGAAAGCAGTTGCATTATCTGCAAGTAGAACATCCCGAAGCAAAGAATTCCATAGCAAAGAAGGACTGAAACTGAGTGCTCCATTCCTGGAGCACTCAGTTTCAGCCTGTTCAGCATGATAGCAGTGAGCAACGAGGAGCGCTGCTATCATTTAACCCATGACGTACCAGGCCCGTCATGGGTCCTTATTGGAAGTTTACCCATGATGGTCCTGGTATATCATGGGTCGTTAAGGGGTTAAAAAAAGAAAATGGCGTAAGGAAGTTTGTAAAAAGTGGCTCAGCAAATTTATAAACAAATGTCTCTATTTGCAACAATTTAGCAACAGAATTTTCTCAAATATTTAAGTGTCTGACTTGTTCTTACTCTTTACAGTAACCACATTTATAAATGTATCTAGAATATTTTATAAAATACCAATACTCATAATAAGGACATTTTAAGGATTCATTCATAAAAATGAACAAGAACACTTTTTATAAATCTCCATCTTGGTTCCTATACCTGTGAGGACACTAACTATAGATTAAAAGGGTTTTATATTACCCTTTCCTGCTCCTTTAACCTCAACATTTCCCATCAATACAGTCACCTTGAGATCTTTAATTCTGTGATCAGTTTTTCAAAAATGTTCACCCATTGGGGTGTCTCTCTTGTTCACCCTGGATCTATGAGAATTCCTCCTATATGCAGTCATGTTTGGGGACATTTCACACACATGATGAGGTAGACAACATTACATAAGTCACAGGAGAATTTGCCTTTGATATTGTTGTTTCAGTGGGAATTTGGTATGGGCATGTTATCTGTGGTGCACATGTGTGGACAGGTTCTACACATCTTTTATAGACAAGGAGAAGTACCATTTTCAAATAGAAAAAAGAAAGAAAAGGCTCACACAAATCTAAGTGTAGGCTGTATTACTAAAATGTAACACCTCCACCTTCTTCAAACGTGTTCTCCTTCACCGTGCCGAAAACAACACCCTATGGATCTGTGTTAATTGCACTCACCTTTGCGTGAGGCAAAACTGGCCCTCAGTATTATGTGCCTTCACTGGATAACCCCCAGTGTCGGTTTCTGTAACACCAGTGTGCTGTTACAGGGATTATACTTTAATCCATCCTAGTTCTCGGTGGACCACAGAAGTGGAGTGGAGAACCATACTGGGAGCTGCATTCTGTAAAGAATCCGACACTGGGGGTTATCCAGTGAAGGCACACAATACTGAGAGGCCGGTTTTGCCTCACACAAAGGTGAGTGCAATTAACACAGATCCATAGGGTGTTGTTTTCGGCACGGTGAAGGAGAACATATTTGAAGAAGGTGGAGCTGTTACATTTTTGTAATACAGCCTACACTTAGATTTGTGTGAGCCTTTTCTTTCTTTTTTCTATTTTTTGCATGTACGTGAGGACTTAAGTACCAGAGTTCTTAGAGAAAACGGCTGCACCATCAAGTGGAAGACTTCCTTAAAGGACTCTATTATAATCAGGTGTTAATTATCATTGATGCTTAATTAGCTCTGTTGCAGTATTTTGGAATTGTTAGAAGTACCATGTTCTGCTGCATTCTTAAGAGATCTCTTCACCACCAATTGTTTCAGGTTAGAGGGCTGTTTATAGGAGAGGAGCGGATGTCTTGAGAATATTCTTTTTAATCTGCCATCAGTATGTAGTATTGCTTGGAGCTCTTTTGAGAATTTGCACAATAGTTCAAGTTGTGGGTTGTAGGTGACTACTAATGCTCCTCTTACTGTGGTTGTTTGTATTCCAGGAGAGTTCTTCTGGGTACAGCAGTGACTCTCTGAATTTGGATGAACATGACCTTGGCATTATATCCATGACTGATAAAATCTCTCCTGAGATGTTTAAGTTGTCAAACTCGGTCAGGAGTCTCAGGGCATATGCAATTATGCCTTAGGTACTGGCTGTAAACAATAGAGTTTTCTGTGTGTCTGGGATGGCAACTGTAATTTCTGAGTTAATTCGGCCTGTCTGTTGGTTTGAGGTACAGAGATGTCTGGATGGAGTTGTTACTAACACTGATAGTAGTATCAATAAAGTTAATTTGTGTGGGTGAATGGCTGCATTTGAGGTTAATGGTGGAATGGAAGGCTTTGTAATTTTCATCTTTGCAGGCAGTCCAATTCATTAGGATATCAACTATGTAGTGGCGTTAGACCAGAGTCTTTATTTGGCATGTGGACTAGAACTTCTCCTTCAATGTTTCGATGAATAGATCGGTGTATTATGGTGCCATTCACATTCCCATGGTAGTTTCAGTATTTTGTATGTACAGTTCTTGCCCACATATGAAATAATTGTGCTTTAGTATGAGGTATATTAGCTGGGTTACAGGTTCTTTGGGTAAGTCCTCTTCCCCTAGGAATGCTTTCGAGGATACAATGCCATCTTCATGTGGAATGTTTGTGTAGAGTGATTTCACATCCATAGTGGCTAGAATGGTCACCTTAGGGATGAAGCCAAGGTCAGTCAGTTTGTTTAAAAGGTTGGTTATTAGTGATGATCGAGCACCCCGATGCTCGGGTGTTCGGGTGCTCTGGCCGAGCGCCCCCGGAGGCTCGAGTGCTCGGCCGAGCACCCGAGCCCCATTGAAGTCAATGGGAGGACTCGAGCAATACACCAGGCACCCCCTGCTCTGATGAGGGGAGGGTGCCTGGTTCATAGGAAAAGGTCAGAAAATGATGGAAACACCACAGAAATGGTTCAGGGACAGCATAGGGAGGATGTCTGGATGCATCTTGGACTCCAACGTCGCTGCTGGGAACGATGTTTCGCCCGTAGTACGCCATTTTTACAGACTGACCGTAAAACACACAAAAAGGAAGATAAAAACGATTTTAGGCGAAAAATTGTTACCAAACAGTATTTGCTGTATATTTACTTGTATATCATCTGCAAATTCTGCAAAAAATTTCATCGATTTTTCGGAACTGGGGCCATGATTAAGAGGGAAACGTGCGCAGCGTAAAGCAGGTGTTCAACGTGGTTATGGCCCGGGTAAGGTACAGCATTCAGGAACGGAGGCCGCAGCTACCACAGGTTTTACAACATGTCCGTTTGCCCTTGTTAAGTCCAAAATTTATAGTCGGAACAGTGGGGTCTGATCCATTGAGTAAAAGTGACGAAGTGACTTAGTGGATGAAGCCAAGAACTACCTTCTGCTCTGTCGAACACCCCAGCCCTATTTAATTCAATGGGAGGACCTGAGGCACTCCGATACAACCTGTATATCACAAAATGGAGGGCCTCATTCACATTGTGGTACAATAGTTCAGGTAGTGGTCCAACACTCATAAAGCCTATGCACTAAGTGAAAGGGCTGCCAAAAATTAGACTGAAATGTCACTCCAATACACCCTTTATTACACATAAAGGAGGGCATCATACACACCCTTGAAAAATTAGGATTAATGGCCTGCTGGTGACCCTCTAAAACATTAGGGGCGAGGGCATGCCGCTAAGCTGACCATCTAAAACATTAGGAATGAGGGTCTGCTGCTGAGCCGACCATCTAAAACATTATGGGTGAGGGTCTGCTGTGGAGCTGACCATCCTAAACATTATATGCGAAGGCCCGCTAGTGAGCTGACGCTATAAAACATTATATGAGAGGGCCCACTAGAGAGCTGACCCAATAAAACATTATATGAGAAGGCCCGCTGGTGAGCTGACCTATACAAAAATTGTCAAACAGGGCCCGCTGGTGAGCTGGCCCTATATAAAAATTATATCACAGGGCCCGCTGGTGAGCTGGCCCTATATAAAAATTATATCACAGGGCATATGGAAGAGGAGGAGGAGGATGAGAAGATTAAGAGTCAACCATATACCCATTTTTTGGGTGGAAGGGGTGAATGGGAATACAGAGTATTCCCATCATTGTAAATAACATATCTAAAGTGACTTTATATTCACCCGGGGCTTATCTCCAGTGGAGTGGAGAAGTCAGGGGAAATCCAGGCCTTGTTCATTTTTATAAGTGTCAACCTATCAGCATTTTCGGTGGAAAGGCGGATACGCTTATCTGTTATGATGCCACCAGCAGCACTAAATACCCGCTCAGACAGAACGCTGGCGGCAGGGCAGGCCAGCACCTCCAAGGCGTAGAGTGCCAGTTCATACCACGTGTCCAGCTTGGACACCCAGTAGTTGTAAGGCACAGAGGGATCAGTGAGGACGCTGACACGGTCTGCTACGTACTCCTTCACCATCTTCCAAAACTTTTCCCTCCTTGTGACACTAGGCCGCGCATCAGGGTGAGGGTGCTGGCGGGGTGTCATGAAGGTGTCCCACACCTTGGAGAGTGTTACCCTGCCTTTGTCGGAACTGCTGTGTGCTCCCCTTTTCTCCCCTTCTCGGTTGGCCAAGGTAGCACGTACTCTGCCGCCAGCGTTGTCAGATGGAAAATTTTGGAGCAATTTTTCGACAAGAACCTTCTGGTATTGCACCATTTTGCTTGTCCTCTCCACCGGAGGAATGAGAGATGAGAAATTCTCTTTGTAGCGGGGGTCCAGAAGGGTGAACACCCAGTAATCCGTGTTGTCAAAAATGCGTATAACGCGTGGGTCACGGGAAAGGCAGCCTAATATAAAGTCAGCCATGTGTGCCAGAGTACCAACAGGCAAGATTTCGCTGTCCTCACCAGGAGGATGACTCTCAATCTCCTCATCCTCTTCCTCCTCTTCTGCCCACCCACGCTGAAGAGATGGAAATAAAGTTCCATGGCTACCCTCTGTAGCGGAGGCAACCGTGTCTTCCTCCTCCTCCTCCTCCTCCTCCGCCTCCTCCAATTGTCGCTGAGAAGACGAAGTGAGGGTGCTCTGGCTATCACCTTGTGTAAGCTCTTCCTCCCCCATTTCCACCTCTTCCACATGCAAAGCGTCGGTTTTAATTGTGAGCAGCGAGCGTTTCAGTAGACACAGAAGTGGGATGGTTACACTGATAATAGCGTTATCGCCGCTCACCATCTGTGTCGATTCCTCAAAATTGCGTAAAACCTCACAGAGGTCTGACATCCATTCCCACTCCTCACTTCTGATTAGAGGAAGTTGAACGGAGAGGCGACGACCGTGTAACAGCTGGTACTCCACTACTGCCCTCTGCTGCTCACAAAGCCGGGCCAACATGTGGAAGGTGGAGTTCCAGCGTGTGCTCACGTCACACAGCAGCCGGTGAGCTGGCAATTGTAAGCGCTGCTGCTGCGTCAACAGGCCGGCTGAAGCTGTAGATGACTTACGGAAATGTGCACACACGCGGCGCACGTTCGTCAAGAGATCATGCAAATTGGGGTAGGTTTTTAGAAATCGCTGAACCACTAAATTAAATACATGCGCTAGGCATGGTACGTGTGTGAGCTTGCCGAGCTCCAAAGCCGCCACCAAGTTACGCCCATTATCACACACAACCATGCCTGGTTGCAGGTTGAGTGGCGAGAGCCACTGCTCGGTCTGGTGACTAATCCCCTGCAACAGCTCTGAGGCCGTGTGCTGTTTGTCCCCAAGGCAGATCAGCTTCAGCACGGCCTGTTGACGCTTCCCCACTGCAGTGCTACACTGCTTCCAGCTACCGGCTGATGGGTGAGTGGCGCTGCGCGCAGAGAATTCGGAGGTGGAAACGGAGGAGGAGGAGCCAATAACGTAGGTGCTGGCGGAAACCCTGATGGAGGTAGGGCCCGCAATCCTCTGCGTGGGTAGCACCTGTGCCATCCCAGGGTCCGAGTCGCTCCCAGCCTCCACGACATTCACCCAGTGTGCCGTCAGGGAAATGTAGCGTCCCTGGCCACAAGCACTTGTCCATGTGTCAGTCGTTAAGTGGACCTTCCCAGTAACTGCGTTGGTCAGGGCACGGGTGATGTTAAGGGACACATGGTGGTGTAAGGCGGGGACGGCACACCGGGAAAAGTAGTGGCGGCTGGGGACTGCGTACCGAGGGACAGCTGCTGCCATCAGGCTGCGGAAGGACTCAGTGTCCACAAGCCTAAATGGCAGCATTTCGATGGCCAGTAATTTGGAAAGGTGTGAGGTTAGTGCTATGGCCTGTGGGTGGGTGGCTGGGTATTTTCGCTTGCGCTCAAATGCCTGGGGTAACGACATTTGGACGCTGCGCTGGGACAGGGAAGTGGATGTTGTCGCTGATGGTGCTTCAGATGGTACAGGTGCAGGGCGGGAGGTATGCGGGCCTGCGCCTTCGACAGGCGATTGGCCGGCACCGAAAACAGGGGAAGAGGAGGCAGTGGTGTGGCCTGCAGACACAGATTGGCGATCCGGGCGCTCCTCCCACTTATTACGGTGCTTGGATGCCACGTGTAGGATCATGCTGGTGGTGGTGAGGTTGCTAGTGTTCATGCCTCGGCTCATTCTGGTGTGGCACAGGTTGCAAACTACAATTCTTTTGTCGTCCGCACTTTCCTTAAAAAAACGCCATACCGCGGAACACCTAGCCCTTGGCAAGGGAGATTTACGCAAGGGGGTGCTCCGTGGAACATTTGCGGGCCGGTTTGGTGCGGTCCGCCATCTTTCTTTAGCCACACCACTGCCTCTTCCAGCCTGTTGCGGTGCTGCAGATGGCTCACCCTCAGGACTGCTGTCATCGCTAGGCTTTCCACCTTCCCAGGTGGGGTCAGTGACCTCATCGTCCACCAAGTCCTCCTCCACTTCCTCACTCTGATCATCCTCCTCATTTCTTGATCCCACCACATCCTCAGTCATTGACAACTGTGTATCGTCCTCCTCATCAAGGTCTTGAGACAGTAATTGTGGTTGATTTGATGGCAACTGTGTCTCATCATCATCATCCACTTCCTTTGACCTTAAATGCCGTTCCCCTCTGTCATCTTCTTGTGATTGGGTACCCTCTAGAGGTTGTGAATCAGGGCACAAGATCTCATGTTCCTCTGCAAGCGTGCTTGGAGAGAGGTTCAAATCAAGGATTGGTGATGAGAAGAGCTCCTCACTATATCCCAGTGTGGGATCACTTCTTTGGCCAGACCCTCTATGGTGGGAGGAAGGATGATCAGGGTGAGTATTATGTTGACCAGACTCTTGGCTAGTGAGAGTGGACTTGGTGGAAGACAGGGTGGTGCTTAACCGACTGGAAGCAGTATCAGCTGAAATTAGTGTTGAGCGAGCATGCTCGGCCGATGCTCGGATCGGCTCGAGCATCGCTCTGCTCGGCACATGGCGGTACTCGTACGAGTACCGCATGTGCTCGCCCGCCATGTTCGGGTCTCCTCCCCGCACGTTTTGCGGCTGCTGCGCAGCCAATAAACGTGCAGGGAGGCTCTGACATCGGTGTAATGCCAGCAGCCATGTTGGCTGCTGGCATTACACTGATTGGCTGGCCAGAACCCGTGGTCGGGTGCTGTATAGCACCTGACCATCGAGTTCGGCTCAGTCTGAGCCAGGGAGAGCTGAGGATAGGAAGGGAAAGGCAGTGTAGGGAGGAAAAAAAAAAAATTGTGAAAAAAAAGAACCAAAAGTCCTTTTTAGGACTACTGTGTGTGGGGGCAGCAGGTTATTTTGTGTGGGGGGAAAAAAAAAAAAAAAAAAAAAAAAAAATATTCTGTTTAGTTTGAAAAGTTGCAGATTAGAGCACATTCTGTTTAGTGTGCACAGTTGCAGATTAGAGCACATTCTGTTTAGTGTGCAAAGTTGCAGATTAGAGCACATTCTGTTTAGTGTGCAAAGTTGCAGATTAGAGCACATTCTGTTTAGTGTGCAAAGTTGCAGATTAGAGCACATTCTGTTAAGTCTTCAAACTAAAATATCAAAGTCACATATTCCATTCAGTGTGCGTCGCCGCAGTTTAGCAGCACATTCTGTGTACTGTGCAGAGTTGCAGAATAGGAAGAAATACTGTTAAGTCTTCAAACTAAAATATCAAAGTCACATATTCCATTCAGTGTGCTTCGCCGCAGTTTAGCAGCACATTCTGTGTACTGTGCAGAGTTGCAGAATAGGAAGAAATACTGTTAAGTCTTCAAACTAAAATATCAAAGTCACATATTCCATTCAGTGTGCTTCGCCGCAGTTTAGCAGCACATTCTGTGTACTGTGCAGAGTTGCAGAATAGGAAGAAATACTGTTAAGTCTTCAAACTAAAATATCAAAGTCACATATTCCATTCAGTGTGCTTCGCCGCAGTTTAGCAGCACATTCTGTGTACTCTGCAGAGTTGCAGAATAGTAAGAAATAGTGTTAAGTTTTCAAACTCAAATATCAAAGTCACATATTCCATTCAGTGTGTATCACCGCCGTTTAGCAGCCTATTCTGTGTACTCTGCACAGTTGCAGAATAGTAAGAAATACTGTTAAGTTTTCAAACTCAAATATTAAAGTCACATATTCCATTCAGTGTGTGTCACCGCAGTTTAGCAGCCTATTCTGTGTACTCTGAACAGTTGCAGACTAGGAAGAAATACTGTTAAGTTTTCAAACTCAAATATTAAAGTCACATATTCCATTCAGTGTGTGTCACCGCAGTTTAGCAGCCTATTCTGTGTACTCTGAACAGTTGCAGAATAGTAAGAAATACTGTTAAGTTTTCAAACTCAAATATTAAAGTCACATATTCCATTCAGTGTGTATCACCGCCGTTTAGCAGCCTATTCTGTGTACTCTGCAGAGTTGCAGAATAGTAAGAAATACTGTTAAGTTTTCAAACTCAAATATTAAAGTCACATATTCCATTCAGTGTGTGTCACCGCAGTTTAGCAGCCTATTCTGTGTACTCTGAACAGTTGCAGAATAGTAAGAAATACTGTTAAGTTTTCAAACTCAAATATTAAAGTCACATATTCCATTCAGTGTGTATCACCGCCGTTTAGCAGCCTATTCTGTGTACTCTGCACAGTTGCAGAATAGTAAGAAATACTGTTAAGTTTTCAAACTCAAATATTAAAGTCACATATTCCATTCAGTGTGTATCACCGCCGTTTAGCAGCCTATTCTGTGTACTCTGCACAGTTGCAGAATAGTAAGAAATACTGTTAAGTTTTCAAACTCAAATATTAAAGTCACATATTCCATTCAGTGTGTATCACCGCCGTTTAGCAGCCTATTCTGTGTACTCTGCAGAGTTGCAGAATAGTAAGAAATACTGTTAAGTTTTCAAACTCAAATATTAAAGTCACATATTCCATTCAGTGTGTGTCACCGCAGTTTAGCAGCCTATTCTGTGTACTCTGCACAGTTGCAGAATAGGAAGAAATACTGTTAAGTTTTCAAACTCAAATATTAAAGTCACATATTCCATTCAGTGTGTGTCACCGCAGTTTAGCAGCCTATTCTGTGTACTCTGCACAGTTGCAGAATAGTAAGAAATACTGTTAAGTTTTCAAACTCAAATATTAAAGTCACATATTCCATTCAGTGTGTATCACCGCCGTTTAGCAGCCTATTCTGTGTACTCTGCACAGTTGCAGAATAGTAAGAAATAGTGTTAAGTTTTCAAACTCAAATATTAAAGTCACATATTCCATTCAGTGTGTGTCACCGCAGTTTAGCAGCCTATTCTGTGTACTCTGCACAGTTGCAGAATAGTAAGAAATACTGTTAAGTTTTCAAACTCAAATATTAAAGTCACATATTCCATTCAGTGTGTATCACCGCCGTTTAGCAGCCTATTCTGTGTACTCTGCACAGTTGCAGAATAGGAAGAAATAGTGTTAAGTTTTCAAACTCAAATATCAAAGTCACATATTCCATTCAGTGTGTATCACCGCCGTTTAGCAGCCTATTCTGTGTACTCTGCACAGTTGCAGAATAGTAAGAAATACTGTTAAGTTTTCAAACTCAAATATTAAAGTCACATATTCCATTCAGTGTGTGTCACCGCAGTTTAGCAGCCTATTCTGTGTACTCTGAACAGTTGCAGACTAGGAAGAAATACTGTTAAGTTTTCAAACTCAAATATTAAAGTCACATATTCCATTCAGTGTGTGTCACCGCAGTTTAGCAGCCTATTCTGTGTACTCTGAACAGTTGCAGAATAGTAAGAAATACTGTTAAGTTTTCAAACTCAAATATTAAAGTCACATATTCCATTCAGTGTGTATCACCGCCGTTTAGCAGCCTATTCTGTGTACTCTGCACAGTTGCAGAATAGGAAGAAATACTGTTAAGTTTTCAAACTCAAATATTAAAGTCACATATTCCATTCAGTGTGTGTCACCGCAGTTTAGCAGCCTATTCTGTGTACTCTGAACAGTTGCAGAATAGTAAGAAATACTGTTAAGTTTTCAAACTCAAATATTAAAGTCACATATTCCATTCAGTGTGTGTCACCGCAGTTTAGCAGCCTATTCTGTGTACTCTGAACAGTTGCAGAATAGGAAGAAATACTGTTAAGTTTTCAAACTCAAATATTAAAGTCACATATTCTGTGTAAGATGAAGAAGGCGGGTAAAAAGGGACGGGGAAGTGGACGTGATCCTGAAAGTTCAGGGCGCGGGTCAGGACGCGGAGAAACTGTGCCTGGTGCCAGAGCACAAGAAAGAAAGACATCCACCATACCTAGCTTCATGTGTAATTTTACAGGGCGTCGCAGGACATCACTCTCGAGGTCCGACCACTGCGAACAGGTGGTCGGTTGGATGACAGCTGATACTGCTTCCAGTCGGTTAAGCACCACCCTGTCTTCCACCAAGTCCACTCTCAGTAGCCAAGAGTCTGGTCAAAATAATCCTCACTCTGATCATCCTTCCTCCCACCATACACGGTCTGGTCAAAGAAGTGATCCCACACTGGGATATAGTGAGGAGCTCGTCTCATCACCAATCCTTCATTTGACCCTCTCTCCAAGCACGCTTGCAGAGGAACATGACATCTTGTGCCCTGATTCACAACCTCTAGAGGCTACCCAATCACAAGAAGATGACAGATGTGAACGGCATTTAAGGTCAAAGGAAGTAGTGGATGATGATGATGATGATGAGACACAGTTGCCATTAAATCAACCACTATTTCCGTCTCAAGACCTTGTTGAGGAGAATGTTATACAGTTGTCAATGACTGAGTATGTGGTGGGATCAAGACTTGAGGAGGATGATCAGAGTGAGGAAGTGGAGGAGGACTTGGTGGACGATGAGGTGACTGACCCCACCTGGGAAGGTGTAGAGCCGAGCGATGTCAGCAGTCCTGAGGGTGAGCCATCTGCAGCACCGCAACAGGCTGGAAGAGGCAGTGGTGTGGCTACAGAAAGAAGGCGGACCGCACCAAACCGGCCCGCAAATGTTCCACGGAGCACCCCCTTGCGTAAATCTACCTTGCCAAGGGGTAGGTGTTCCGCGGTATGGCGTTTTTTTAAGGAAAGTGCGGACGACAAAAGAATTGTAGTTTGCAACCTGTGCCACACCAGAATGAGCCGAGGCATGAACACTAGAAACCTCACCACCACCAGCATGATCCGACACATGGCATCCAAGCACCGTAGTAAGTGGGAGGAACGCCTGGATCGCCCATCTGTGTCTGCAGGCCACACCACTGCCTCCTCTTCCCCTGTTTTCGGTGCCGGCCAATCGCCTGTCGAAGGCGCAGGCCCGCATACCTCCCGCCCTGCACCTGTACCATCTGAAGCACCATCAGCGACCACATCCACTTCCCTGTCCCAGCACAGCGTCCAAATGTCGTTACCCCAGGCATTTGAGCGCAAGAGAAAGTACCCAGCCACCCACCCACAGGCCATAGCACTAACCTCACACCTTTCAAAATTACTGGCCATCGAAATGCTGCCATTTAGGCTTGTGGACACTGAGTCCTTCCGCAGCCTGATGGCAGCAGCTGTCCCTCGGTACGCGGTCCCCAGCCGCCACTACTTTTCCCGGTGTGCCATCCCCGCATTACACCACCATGTGTCCCGTAACATCACCCGTGCCCTGACCAACGCAGTTACTGGGAAGGTCCACTTAACGACTGACACATGGACAAGTGCTTGTGTCCAGGGACGCTACATTTCCCTGACGGCACACTGGGTGAATGTCGTGGAGGCTGGGAGCGACTCGGACCCTGGGATGGCACGGGTGCTACCCACGCCGAGGATTGCGGGCCCTACCTCCATCAGGGTTTCCACCAGCACCTACGTTATTGGCTCCTCCTCCTCCGTTTCCACCTCCGAATTCTCTACACGCAGCGCCACTCCCCCATCAGCCAGTAGCTGGAAGCAGTGTAGCACTGCAGTGGGGAAGCGTCAACAGGCCGTGCTGAAGCTGATCTGCCTTGGGGACAAACAGCACACGGCCTCAGAGCTGTTGCAGGGGATTAGTCACCAGACCGAGCAGTGGCTCTCGCCACTCAACCTGCAACCAGGCATGGTTGTGTGTGATAATGGGCGTAACTTGGTGGCGGCTTTGGAGCTCGGCAAGCTCACACACGTACCATGCCTAGCGCATGTATTTAATTTAGTGGTGCAGCGATTTCTAAAAACCTACCCCAATGTGCATGATCTCTTGACCAAGGTGCGCCGCGTGTGTGCACATTTCCGTAAGTCATCAACAGCTTCAGCCGGCCTGTTGAAGCTGCAGCAGCGCTTACAATTGCCAGCTCACCGGCTGCTGTGTGACGTGAGCACGCGCTGGAACTCCACCTTCCACATGTTGGCCCGGCTTTGTGAGCAGCAGAGGGCAGTAGTGGAGTACCAGCTGTTACACGGTCGTTGCCTCTCCGTTCAACTTCCTGTAATCAGAAGTGAGGAGTGGGAATGGATGTCAGACCTCTGCGAGGTTTTACGCAATTTTGAGGAATCGACACAGATGGTGAGCGGCGATAACGCTATTATCAGTGTAACCATCCCACTTCTGTGTCTACTGAAACGCTCGCTGCTCACAATTAAAACCGACGCTTTGCATGTGGAAGAGGTGGAAATGGGGGAGGAAGAGCTTACACAAGGTGATAGCCAGAGCACCCTCACTTCGTCTTCTCAGCGAAAATTGGAGGAGGCGGAGGAGGAGGAGGAGGAGGAGGAGGAGGAGGAAGACACGGTTGCCTCCGCTACAGAGGGTAGCCATGGAACTTTAGTTCCATCTCTTCAGCGTGGGTGGGCAGAAGAGGAGGAAGAGGATGAGGAGATTGAGAGTCATCGTCCTGGTGAGGACAGCGAAATCTTGACTGTTGGTACTCTGGCACACATGGCTGACTTTATGTTAGGCTGCCTTTCCCGTGACCCACGCGTTATACGCATTTTAAACAACACGGATTACTGGGTGTTCACCCTTCTGGACCCCCGCTACAAAGAGAATTTCTCATCTCTCATTCCTCCGGTGGAGAGGACAAGCAAAATGGTTCAATACCAGAAGGTTCTTGTCGAAAAATTGCTCCAAAATTTTCCATCTGACAACGCTGGCGGCAGAGTACGTGCTACCTTGGCCAACCGAGAAGGGGAGAAAAGGGGAGCACACAGCAGTTCCGAGAAAGGCAGGGCAACACTCTCCAAGGCGTGGGACACCTTCATGACACCCCGCCAGCACCCTCACCCTGATGCGCAGCCTAGTGTCACAAGGAGGGAAAAGTTTTGGAAGATGGTGAAGGAGTACGTAGCAGACCGTGTCAGCGTCCTCAATGATCCCTCTGTGCCTTACAACTACTGGGTGTCCAAGCTGGACACGTGGTATGAACTGGCACTCTACGCCTTGGAGGTGCTGGCCTGCCCTGCCGCCAGCGTTCTGTCTGAGCGGGTATTTAGTGCTGCTGGTGGCATCATAACAGATAAGCGTATCCGCCTTTCCACCGACAATGCTGATAGGTTGACACTTATAAAAATGAACAAGGCCTGGATTTCCCCTGACTTCTCCACTCCACTGGAGGAAAGCCCCGGGGGAACATAAACTCACTTTATATATGTTATTTACAATGATGGGAATACTCTGTATTCCCATTCACCCCTTCCACCCAAAAAACGGGTATATGGTTGACTCTTAATCTTCTCATCCTCCTCCTCCTCTTCCATATGCCCTGTGATATAATTTTTATATAGGGCCAGCTCACCAGCGGGCCCTGTGATATAATTTTTATATAGGGCCAGCTCACCAGCGGGCCCTGTGATATAATTTTCATATAGGGTCAGCTCACCAGCGGGCCCTGTTTGCCAATTTTTATATAGGTCAGCTCACCAGCGGGCCTTCTCATATAATGTTTTATTGGGTCAGCTCTCTAGCGGGCCCTCTCATATAACGTTTTATAGCGTCAGCTCACTAGCGGGCCTTCGCATATAATGTTTAGGATGGTCAGCTCTGCAGCAGACCCTCACCCATAATGTTTTAGATGGTCAGCTCAGCGCACGTTTCCCTCTTAATCATGGCCTCAGTTCAATAAAATCAAGGAAATTTTTGGGATAATTTGCCTCTGTGCACGTTTCCCTCTTAATCATGGCCTCAGTTCTGAAAATCAAGGAAATTTTTGGGAGAATTTGCCTCTGCGCACGTTTCCCTCTTAATCATGGCCTCAGTTCTGAAAATCAAGGAAATTTTTGGGAGAATTTGCAGATGATATACAAGTAAATATACAGCAAATATTGTTTGGTAACAATTTTTCGCCTAAAGTCGTTTTTATTTTCCTTTTTGTGTGTTTTATGGTCAGTCTGTAAAAATGGCGTACTACGGGCGAAAGATCGTTCCCAGCAGCGATGTTGGAGTCCAAGGTGCATCCAGACATCCTCCCTATGCTGTCCCTGAACCATTTCTGTAGTGTTTCCATCTTTTTCTGCCCTTTTCCTATGGACCAGGCACCCTCCCCTCATCAGAGCAGGGGGTGCCTGGTGTAATGCTCGAGTCCTCCCATTGACTTCAATGGGGCTCGGGTGCTCGGCCGAGCACTCGAGCCTCAGGGGGTGCTCGGTCAGAGCACCCGAACACCCGAGCATTGGGGTGCTCGCTCATCACTAGCTGAAATCCAACCGACCACCTGTTCGCAGTGGTCTGACCTGGAGAGTGATGTCCTGCGACGCCCTGTAAACTGAGACATGAAGCTAGGTACGGTGGATGTCTTTCTTTCTTGTGCTCTGGCACCAGGCACAGTTTCTACGCGTCCTGACCCGCGCCCTGAACTATCAGGATCACGTCCACTTCCCCGTCCCTTTTTACCCGCCTTCTTCATATTAAACGGAATATATGCCGGTAATCTGCGGCTAGGCACACGAAACAGAATGTGACGCTAATCTGCGGCTAGGCACACTAAACAATATGTGACGCTAATCTGCGGCTAGGCACACTAAACAATATGTGACGTTAATCTGCGGCTAGGCACACTAAACAATATGTGACGCTAATCTGCGGCTAGGCACACGAAACAGAATGTGACGCTAATCTGCGGCTAGGCACACGAAACAGAATGTGACGCTAATCTGCGGCTAGACACAGTGAACGGAATATGTGATGTTAATTTGTGAATTTGCACACTAAACAGAATGTGACAATAATCTATGGCTAGGCACACGTTTAAAATGGCCCTTTTTGTCGCTGCGTTGTAAAATCATTGGCCCTGTGCACCTAACAGAATATGTCAGCTTGTCACTGCACTGTGAAATATTTGTCCCTGTGCACCTAGTACAATGTCACCTTAGAACATGTCCCCCCCACAAAAAAATGAAATTCTGCCACCCCCAAAAAAAATTAAATGCTGCCCCCACACACAACAGTCCTAAAAAGGACTTTTGGGTCTTGAAAGAGTTTCAACAATTTTATTCTCCCTACACTGACTTCCTGTGCATCTAGTATTATATGTCACCTTACAAATATCCCCCCCACAAAAAAAAGGAAATTGTGCCCCCCCAAACAAAATATAAATGCTGCCCCCACACACAACAGTCCTAAAAAGGACTTTTGGGTCTTTAAAGAGTTTCAACAATTTTATTCTCCCTACACTGACTTTCCCTGCCTAAGCGCATCTCTCCCTGGCTAAGAATGAGCCGAACTCGCGCGTTGGGTGCTATACAGCACCCGATCACGGGTTCTGGCCAGCCAATCAGTGTAACGCCAGCAGCCAACATGGCTGCTGGCATTACACTGATGTCAGAGCCTCCCCGCACGTTTATTGGCTGCGCAGCAGCTGCGAAACGTGCGGGGAGGAGACCCGAACATGGCGGGCGAGCACAAGCGGAACTCATACGAGTACCGCCATGTGCCGAGCAGAGCGATGCTCGAGCCGAACCGAGCTTCGGCCGAGCATGCTCGCTCATCACTATTGGTTATATTTTATATGTAGCTGGGAGTTTTTTTTACCATTAGTTTGGGAATATGCTGCACCCAGCCAGAAATATTTTCTGTGCGTATGTCATTTGCAGATATTATCAGCCTTCCAGGATTGCCTACCTTGTGTATTTTAGGAAGCATGTACAAGCATCCCATCCTTGGGTCTTCCCTAATGATGGCCTTCAGATGATCTCTAGTATAAGAAGGGAGCATTTTCATGATTTTTTGTAAGCTCTTTCGTGTATACAGATGTTGGATCTTCTTGTAGTTTGCTGTAGTATCTTTCATCCATAATTTGCCTGTGTGCTTCCTTTATATAGTCAGCTGTCTTCATAATCAGTACCATGCCACTTTTGTCTGCCATTTTAATAATTATGTTTTTGTTGCCATTTAATGAGTGTATCACTTTTTGTTCCTTTAATGAGTATATTGCTTTTTATTCCTTTAATGAGTGTATTGCTTTTTGTTCCTTGGTAGTTAGGTTGTGTGCTGGTCTGTATTGTTTGTCAAGTGTAGCTGATTTGACTCTATTTCTGAAGCTGTCTATATACATGTCCATTGTGCTGTAGCTTCCTGGTAGCAAGGTCCATGTTGATGTTTTTGTAGGTAAGATGTAGTGGAGTGGTGATTTTAGTTCTCTGCATTGCAGTCAAAGGGTTAGCTCTTTTTAATGTGATGCACACCGCTGTGGTCTTTAAAGTGTTAAGTCGGTTCACACATTCTGCCTGATTCAGTTTGGAAAAAGTGCCTGTGACTGTCATGTCCACCTCCATAGACGTGACTGAAGATGTTATCTCTTGAAACAAGGCACAAGGGCAAAATGTATTGCATCTTTAGGATTGCCTGGCCATAGTAAGATTAAATGGGGAAAAATATTAGGAGGTATTACTGCCTCTTTAAGAGGAGAATTTTCAGTGTAAATAATTAAATTAACTAAACTAAATAAAATGTCATACAGAGAATGTGAGAGGCTCTGAGGACAAACAAAAAGCACAATGGCCTGTTCTACATCTAGTCACCACTCAGAAGCATCACATTTTAGCTCTCTAGCGCCATTAGAGAGGAGAAATTTCCATGTACATATTAGACTAATCCAGTCCAAAAGGGAGGTCCAGTTCCAAAATAATGGCCAAGTCCCTTTTGCACTGGAACACCAGCTAACCCCAGACGTACATTTCAACCTTTTTGGACCTCGTCAGTGAGGTGCAGCTGGATTAACTAGCCACTGAGTGCAAGGGGTCCACTTCTGGATTACCCTTCACTCTTAGGGAGACTCCCTAAGAGTATTCAGAATACATACAGAGAATGAGAGTAGCTGTGAAGATGAACAACAGCACAATGGCCTGTTCTATAGCTAGTCACTGCTCAGCAGCATCATATTTTAGCTCTGTAGTGCCAGCACAGATGAGAAATTTTCACATACATATTAGATTAATCCCGCCCAAAAGGGAGGTCCAGTTCCAAAATGATGGGCAAGTCCCCCCTGCACGGGAACACCAGCTAACCCCAGACATACATTTCAGCCTTTTTGGACCTCATCAGTGAGGTGCAGCTGGATTCCCTAGGCAATGAGAGCAAGGGGTCCATGTTTGGATTACCCAGTGCCTAGGGAATCCAGCTTCACCTCAATGAAGAGGCCCAAAAGGGTGGTCCAGTTCCAAAATGACTGGTAATTCCCCTCTGCACTAGCTAACCCAGGTCTATGTTTTGGCCTTGTTGGGCCTCATCAGTGAGGTGCAGCTGGATTCCTTAGGCACTGAGAACAAGGGGTCCACATATAGATTACCCTTCACTCTTAGTCAGATACCCTAAGAGTATTCAAAATACATACAGAGAATGTGAGCAGCTGTGATGATGAAAAAAAGCACAATGGTCTGTTCTATAGCTAGTCACTGCTCAGCAGCATCACATTTTAACTTTCTAGTGCCATCACAGAGGAGAAATTTCCATTTACATATTAGTTTAATCCCGCCCAAAAGCGAGGTGCAGTTCCAAAATGACAGGCAAGTGTCCCCTGCATGGGAACACCAGTTAACTCCAGGTTTATGTTTTGGCCTTGTTGGGCCTCGTCAGTGAGGTGCAGCTGGATTCCCTAGGCACTGAGAACAAGGGTTCCACATTTGGATTACCCTTCACTCTTAGTCAGATACCCTAAGAGTATTCAAAATACATACAGAGAATGTGAGTGGCTGTGAGGATGGATGAGCAACACAACGGCCTGTCCTATGGCTAGTCACTGCTCAGCAGCATCACATTTTAGCTCTCTAGTGCCATCACAGAGGAGAAATTTCCATTTACATATTAGTTTAATCCCGCCCAAAAGCGAGGTGCAGTTCCAAAATGACAGGCGAGTCCCCCCTGCACGGGAACACCAGCTAACTCCAGACCTACGTTTCATCCTTGTTGGGCCCCATCAGTGAGGTACAGCTGCACCTCACTGTCGAGGTCTAACAAGGCAAAACATAAGTCTGGGGTTAGCTGGTGTTCAAGTGCAGAGCAAAGAGGACTTGCCCATGACTTTGGAAGTGGACTTCCGTTTTGGGCAGGATTGGTGATATGTACATGAACGTTTTTCCTCTGTGCTGGCACTAGAGAGCTAAAACGTGATTTTTCTGAGCAGTGACTAGCTATAGAACAGGCCATTGTGTTGTTCATTCATCCTCAGAAGCCGCTCACCTTTTGTATGCATATAAATAAAATGTCATTAGGCAAGAAAATCTATTCCTGCACATGTTTTTGTACAGAATCATATCCGTACACCCACCTATATTTCCAAAGTATTGGAAATATCTCTAGTATCCAAGGGGATGAAAACACGAGGCATTGTTCTGTATAAAATATGAAGAGATACAGAGATAAAAAACTACAAATAGAAAGTAAATGTTTCAGTGTTTGTCTAGCGAGTACCCCCAGGCAATGAGGATTATAAAAGAAAGAAAACATGTCTGAGCATGAAAATTAGATTAATAACAGAGAGGAGCAGAATGATAGATTATCTGATCATTCACACAGAGGCCGATATAGAAAGATTTAAATGGTGTTTTTAACCCCATGAAAGCATTGCAAAGTCTCTACTTAACCCCTTCGCGTCCTGTGACGTACCGGGACCGTCACCCTGGTCCGGCACTTAAGGACCAGTGACGGTCCTGGTACGTCACGTACTTTTATTCACCGCGCTCCTGCAGGAGTGGGGTGAGTAATACCGTGGACTGAAATTGATCGCTCCAAGACCGGAGCGATCTCTTTGAGTCCTCCTTCCGATGTGCCGCCCCACGTGGGACGGCACGCCGAACGCGTCTATCTGGTCCTTAAAGGACCAGACACCGAGGGATCGTCGGACCCTAAGGGGTTAAAGCAATTGAAATATAAATTTGTTTCCTCTGATGCAAATAGTTTTCCCCAGAATTACTCCAGTTCATCATGGTATATTCCCACTGCTGGGAGTGGGAGAATTTTCATTTGAAAGTTATTACAGTCGAAACATTGTTTATATTAAACTGTAATTCTTTATTGTGATTACTAGGTGGTGCTATTCCTATGACTTACTACTAATCTATGACTCAAGTTCTCTCATAGAGTGCATTGTAATAATAATGTCTTTAAGGACATGAGTTTACATTGATCCTAATATGCTTTGATATTAAAAATAATATACTTGAGTCATAATTACGGTAAAATCTCACCTATTATATATGCACAATTTTTGCCCCTCTTCACCTTATGTGAGATGGGGGGTACATATTATACGCGAGGGAAAAAATAAAAATAATAGCCACTGTCGCACTGCTTCCCTCCCTCCCCACTTACCCATGGCCGCCTATCCCCCTCCGTAGTCCAAAAACGTTATACTGACAGGGTCCCAGTGGGTGGCATGCTTGCATCTGCTGCTCTCTTCCAGAATTGCCCTGTCAGGTCCTTTTCTGCCTCGCCAATGGTAATGTCTTGCGAGGACCGCAAGGTCCTCACAGGGCAATACCATAGATCCAATGCGCATAGCTATGTGCATTGGATCTACGGTATTGTCCTGCGAGGACCGCAGGGTCCTCGCAAAACACTACCATTGGCTGGGCAGAGAAGGGTCTGACAGGGCCAAGTTGAAAGCAGGCGGCGGATGGAAGCATGCCACCCACTGGGACCCTGTCAGTATAACGTATTTGGACTACGGAGGGGGAGAGGCGGCCATGGGTAAGTGGCGAGGGAGGGAAGCAGTGCAGTAGTTTTTTTTTTTGGTTATTTTTCCCCTTGTGTATTGTACGCACCCCCCACCTCACAAGGTGAAGAGGGGCAAAATTGTGCGTATTATACGCAAGATTTTACGGTATTTATTACTCAAATATAGTATGTTTAAAATCAAGGATAACAAACATATTACTCTAAACAAATGTACTTTCTTTTCCAGATAATTAAAATCTGCCTGTGTCATACCTCCCAACATTTCAGATGGCCAAACAGGGACACTTGTGTTTTCGTTGGTGTTACTGAGGGTGTGGCTGCTGGGCAGGACATTACCAAGATATATTAAAGGGATAGCAATGTTTAGTTACTAAAGTACAGTCGAGTCTTCTTTGTACATTTTCATAACAATGTGTACAAGTATAAACTTCTAAAACGCTGCAGTTTTACTTTTATTCTATTAAAAAGTTTCCCACTCCTGCCCCTTTTGCTTCCCTCAAGCAGACTCCGCTCAGATCTGGAATCAGGTCCCGGGACCAGACAGATCGCAGCGAGGGGCAATCTTCTTTCTTTCAGTATAAGAAGGAAGGAGGACAGGTTTTTCTTTATGCTGAAAGAAGATTGTCCCTCCTCGCTATCCATCTGAACCAGCTTGCTGAGGCTGCTTGAAGTAAGTAAAAACGGGCAGGAGAGGGAATCTGTATTATAGAATAAAGGTTAAACGGCAAAAGTTTTCAAAGGGACATCACAGTGGGAAAGAGGGACAGAGGCATTTGGGTCTCAAAGAGGGACTGTCCCTCCTAAAGGGGAACACTTGGGCGGAATGCTATTTGTTGTGCTGTTGTGTCTGTAAAACAAATAGTTTTTAGAAAGGAACCTTTATGGTTTTACATTAACCCATTTAGTGCCAGAGGCTTACACAATGCACTGCTGAGCAATGTGTTGTGAACCCCTCTGGAACTCAAGGGGGTAAGCTAATTTCCAGCAGTGTATGCTGTTTAGTTATTTTCAAGGCCAATCATCTCTCACTGTGCTATTAGACACTCCCTCAGTGTGTGGCCTCTGCCTAGATTAATTTGTATCACAGAGAATGGCGAGATTTGACCAACATGGAAACTAATTTACATAAAGTGTCACACCGTAACATCCTATTATATAAAAGGCCAGATGTATGTTTGTCAGATGCAGTCATGCGCAGTAGAGGCTGCCCGGACAGACAAAATGCTCCATCTTCCTAGCAGCTCTCCCAGCCCTGTGTGCCATTTGTCAGTCCCGTCCTGGTGTGTGAGGGAGCCCTGGCCCCGGTAGAGTGGTGTCTAGCTGAGCCCGGAGGTGCGAGACGCGTTCATGAACCCCCTGCTCTGGGTCAAGGCGCGCTCCCACACTCACACCCGAGACTGACGAGGTAGAGGCGTGCTCCCTTTCCTGGTACCTCACATGCTACTTGTCACGGGAACCATCATGCCCTTGGCTCCTGGAGGGGCCTGGGGGCCGGCCACCTCCCACAAGCAAGTGGATTCCATGCCCAGGGAAGCTCCTTTGCCCACTTCAACGTTCCCTCTCGGGTCTAAGTCACCCTGTGCTTATTGGGGGCACAGGGTGACTGGGAACACCCAGTCTGGTCTGCCCTGGGCAGACCCAACAGACTCTGTGGACTGTGTTGTTACGTGTGTCAGGGGGTTTAGAGGTTGCCACTGCCCTATCCTCGGGCCTCAGGGCAGGGAAGCGTCCCATGCCCTGGAACTATACTTTCTTCCACTAAGGAGTGGAATTCACGGGGTGGAGGACAGCCAGCAGAACTAATCAAAAGCCCCATTGACTTTACATGGGGAAGTAGGCGGCTTCCTGATTGGCCAATGCCCTGGGTGACGAGTTTAAAGGTCCCCCATAGAGTTAACATGGGGGAAAGTAGGCAGCCCAGGGATTGGTCGGTTAGCTGCCCGCCTACAGAGTCTGATTGGCCGAGCTAGCCGTGACTAGAACAACCAGGATTGGTCAGCCTATTCTAGGCACTGGATTGGCCAGGGGTTGAAGCGGAATATTCAAAGATGCTTCAACCTCCTGGCCTTTGTTGTACAATGTGTATTCCAGCCCCTCAGCCCTTTGTCCCAGTGTTTATCCCACAACAGTCCCCTTTTGTCCAAATAATGCAATCATGTCTGGTCCATTGTATGATGTGTACACCAAATGTTTATACCATTGTGTGTTTTGTTCAGCCCACCATTGTATAGCCCCTCCACCCCTCTTGGCCTTTTGTGTTAACCTGTATAAATATGTGTGTCTTGGTTCCAATAAAGGCGTTCTTGTTTTAACCTGCACAAGTGTTGTCTGGTGAGGTTAAGCTGCTGGTATGCTGGGAGAGTTCTGGTTATCCTGACACTAGTCCTGCCTGGCGATTGGGATACCTTGGGAGAAGCTGGTGGAGTTTTCCTGTTCCAGAGCGAGGGAAGCGGCGACTAACGGAGTCACCCAAGGCTGGGTGGCAGCGGTATCCGTTACACTACTGTTACTGAGGCCGCAGGTGCATGGACTGGCAGGTGCTCGGCTATCTTAACCCTTTGAGTGCCAGAGGGGTACTCAACGCATTGCTCTGCAATGCATTGCATACCCCTCTGGCACTCAAAGAGTTAACCCATTCATTGTCATTCACTTTGGTCTGTGTACATGGGCTTTTACACTAGTCAAAAAATAAAGACTAATGTCTCAAAAACTATATATATTGCAAATACATGGCTAGTACAACACACAATCCGTTTTTAATTTTCTTTAAAATAAAACATTTTGTGGGGTGCTGAGTCCACTTTAAAATGACTATACCACTACGTGAGACTGGCCTTCTAAGAAGAACTTCATCCTAATAAAAATGGCCAACGATATAAATGGTGTTTTCAACCTCTTGTATGTTATAGATGTCTCCAGTGAAATTTGTCCCCTTTAGAGCAGTCGTATTGCACCAAAATTGCTCCATTTCTTAATTCATCAGCCTCAGTATGTGGTGTAACTAACGTACGAACAAAATCAATACAGACTTGAACAGCCTGATAAGTATTCCAATGAAGAATTTCCTTGCTCTCCCACAGGATCGTGCTTTATATACAGTGAGAAATCCATCTAGCCTCAGCTTCATTAAGGCAGCGCCACTTGTGCAAACCATTTCAAAAGGTGAGGTTAGAAAATGGCGAATGCCGAATGCAGATACTGAATAATGGAGTGCGTATATAGTTCAGCCAGACTCGGCACAGATGAACTAGCTAGTGTGGAGGGTGCACGATCGATATTTGCTCAATCAGATAAGATTTATACGGTACTGCAAGGCTCGGAAGAACACGCTCATTTTTTTTTTTTTTTTTACAAGCCAACAAAAAAAAAATCCAGTTATTTATTCATTGAATAATATTCTTTAGATTTTTTTTTTCCTTTCATGATTGTTACCCTTTTCTTTTAATTCAATTTGATGGCGGAACAACAGATCACACCTTCTGTCGATTATATGTTTTATTTATTGCTGAAAATATTATAGATGCTGCAGAGAAATATGCACAATCCAGTGAAGAGGCAGACAGCAACATATATCATTTTATTGATTTCATAACACCGGAACAGCACGTTTTCTATCAGGTTATTATTATTTTTTGTTGTTGTTGCATTTATGCAATCAGCAGTTCTAAAACAGAAATGGGGAGGCCAAGGTCCATGGGCCTTATTTACCGAGCTAGATAACAGCAATTCTGGATCACACCAACTGCATCATAGGGGGAAATGAAAATCCTTATTTATTAAAGGGATCTCTTAAAGGGATAGTAATGTTTCACAAAAACGGCATCTCCAATTAATCCTCATAGTATTCGGGCCTTGGAGAGTGTTATTTCAATACTGTCAGAGTTGTAGTATAAGAGTAATCAAATGTTAAAGTATCCCCCTCCCGCCACTTTTACTGATGTAACACTGCTCACTTCAGAGCAGCAAGACTGTCCGGATGGATCGCAGAGAGGGATAATCTTCACTGAGCATAAGGAATAACCTGAAAAACCTGTCAATGGGGGCAGGGTTTTCCTTATAATCACAGTAAGAAGATTGTCCCTTGCTGTGACCTGTCTGGTCTGTGGACCAGATTCCACATCTGAGGTGAGCAGTAGTGATGAGCGAGCATGCTCGGCCGAAGCTCGGTTTGGCTCGAGCATCGCTCTGCTCGGCACATGGCGGTACTCGTACGAGTACCGCATGTGCTCGCCCGCCATGTTCGGGTCTCCTCCCCGCACGTTTCGCGGCTGCTGCGCAGCCAATAAACGTGCGGGGAGGCTCTGACATCAGTGTAATGCCAGCAGCCATGTTGGCTGCTGGCATTACACTGATTGGCTGGCCAGAACCCGTGATCGGGTGCTGTATAGCACCTGACCAGCGAGTTCGGCTCAGTCTTAGCCAGGGAGAGATGAGGATAGGAAGGGAAAGTCAGTGTAGGGAGAAGAAAAGCGAGTTTGAAAAAAAAAAGACCCAAAAGTCCTTTTTAGGACTACTGTGTGTGGGGGCAGCAGATATATTTTGTTTTGGGGGGCAGAGTTTAAAAAAAAAAAACGTCACATATTCCGTTCACTGTGCCTAGCCGCAGATTAGCAGCACATTCTGTTTAGTGTGCAAAGTTTCAGATTAGCAGCACATTCTGTTTAGTGTGCAAAGTTGGAGATTAGCAGCACATTCTTTTTAGTGTGCAAAGTTGCAGATTAGCAGCACATTCTGTTCAGTGTGCAAAGTTGCAGATTAGCAGCACATTCTTTTTAGTGTGCAAAGTTTAAAAATTAAAAGTCACTTATTCCGTTCACTGATCCTAGCCGCAGATAAGCAGCATATTCTGTTTAGTGTGCAAAGTTGCAGATTATCAGCACATTGTTTAGTGTGTAAAGTGTAAAAATTAAAAGTCACTTATTACGTTCACTGATCCTAGCCGCAGATAAGCAGCACATTCTGTTTAGTGTGCAAAGTTGCAGATTAGCAGAACATTCTGTTTAGTGTGCAAAGTGTAAAAACTAAAAGTCACATATTCCATTCACTGTGCCTAGCCGCAGATAAGCAGCATATTCTGTTTAGTGTGCAAAGTTGCAGATTATCAGCACATTCAGTTTAGTGTGTAAAGTGTAAAAATTAAAAGTCACTTATTCCGTTCACTGATCCTAGCCGCAGATAAGCAGCACATTCTGTTTAGTGTGCAAAGTTGCAGATTAGCAGAACATTCTGTTTAGTGTGCAAAGTGTAAAAACTAAAAGTCACATATTCCATTCACTGTGCCTAGTCGCAGATAAGTAGCATATTCTGTTTAGTGTGCAAAGTTGCAGATTATCAGCACATTCAGTTTAGTGTGTAAAGTGTAAAAATGAAAAGTCACTTATTCCGTTCACTGATCCTAGCCGCAGATAAGCAGCATATTCTGTTTAGTGTGCAAAGTTGCAGATTATCAGCACATTCAGTTTAGTGTGTAAAGTGTAAAAATTAAAAGTCATTTATTCCGTTCACTGATCCTAACCGCAGATAAGCAGCATATTCTGTTTAGTGTGCAAAGTTGCAGATTATCAGCACATTCAGTTTAGTGTGTAAAGTGTAAAAATTAAAAGTCACTTATTCCGTTCACTGATCCTAGCCGCAGATAAGCAGCATATTCTGTTTAGTGTGCAAAGTTGCAGATTATCAGCACATTCAGTTTAGTGTGTAAAGTGTAAAAATTAAAAGTCACTTATTCTGTTCACTGATCCTAGCCGCAGATAAGCAGCACATTCTGTTTAGTGTGCAAAGTTGCAGATTAGCAGAACATTCTGTTTAGTGTGCAAAGTGTAAAAACTAAAAGTCACATATTCCATTCACTGTGCCTAGCCGCAGATAAGCAGCACATTCAGTTTAGTGTGCAAAGTGTAAAAACTAAAAGTCACATATTCCATTCACTGTGCCTAGCCGCAGATAAGCAGCATATTCTGTTTAGTGTGCAAAGTTGCAGATTATCAGCACATTCTGTTTAGTGTGTAAAGTGTAAAAATTAAAAGTCACTTATTCCGTTCACTGATCCTAGCCGCAGATAAGCAGCACATTCTGTTTAGTGTGCAAAGTTGCAGATTAGCAGAACATTCAGTTTAGTGTGTAAAGTGTAAAAATTAAAAGTCACTTATTCCGTTCACTGATCCTAGCCACAGATAAGCAGCATATTCTGTTTAGTGTGCAAAGTTGCAGATTATCAGCACATTCAGTTTAGTGTGTAAAGTGTAAAAATTAAAAGTCACTTATTCCGTTCACTGATCCTAGCCGCAGATAAGCAGCACATTCTGTTTAGTGTGCAAAGTTGCAGATTATCAGCACATTCAGTTTAGTGTGTAAAGTGTAAAAATTAAAAGTCACTTATTCCGTTCACTGATCCTAGCCGCAGATAAGCAGCATATTCTGTTTAGTGTGCAAAGTTGCAGATTATCAGCACATTCAGTTTAGTGTGTAAAGTGTAAAAATTAAAAGTCACTTATTCCGTTCACTGATCCTAGCCGCAGATAAGCAGCACATTCTGTTTAGTGTGCAAAGTTGCAGATTAGCAGAACATTCTGTTTAGTGTGCAAAGTGTAAAAACTAAAAGTCACATATTCCATTCACTGTGCCTAGCCGCAGATAAGCAGCACATTCAGTTTAGTGTGCAAAGTGTAAAAACTAAAAGTCACATATTCCATTCACTGTGCCTAGCCGCAGATAAGCAGCATATTCTGTTTAGTGTGCAAAGTTGCAGATTTGCAGCACATATTCCGTGTACTATGAAGAAGGCGGGTAAAAAGGGACGGGGAAGTGGACGTGATCCTGATAGTTCAGGGCGCGGGTCAGGACGCGTAGAAACTGTGCCTGGTGCCAGAGCACAAGAAAGAAAGACATCCACCATACCTAGCTTCATGTCTCAGTTTACAGGGCGTCGCAGGACATCACTCTCGAGGTCAGACCACTGCGAACAGGTGGTCGGTTGGATTTCAGCTGATACTGCTTCCAGTCGGTTAAGCACCACCCTGTCTTCCACCAAGTCCACTCTCAGTAGCCAAGAGTCTGGTCAACATAATCCTCACCCTGATCATCCTTCCTCCCACCATAGAGGGTCTGGTCAAATAAGTGATCCCACACTGGGATATAGTGAGGAGCTCGTCTCATCACCAATCCTTAATTTGAACCTCTCTCCAAGCACGCTTGCAGAGGAACATGAAATCTTGTGCCCTGATTCACAACCTCTAGAGGGTACCCAATCACAAGAAGATGACAGAGGGGAACGGCATTTAAGGTCAAAGGAAGTGGATGATGATGATGATGAGACACAGTTGCCATCAAATCAACCACTTTTACTGTCTCAAGACCTTGATGAGGAGGATGATATACAGTTGTCAATGACTGAGTATGTGGTGGGATCAAGACATGAGGAGGATGATCAGAGTGAGGAAGTGGAGGAGGACTTGGTGGACGATGAGGTGACTGACCCCACCTGGGAAGGTGGAGAGCCGAGCGATGACAGCAGTCCTGAGGGTGAGCCATCTGCAGCACCGCAACAGGCTGGAAGAGGCAGTGGTGTGGCTACAGAAAGAAGGCGGACCGCACCAAACCGGCCCGCAAATGTTCCACGGAGCACCCCCTTGCGTAAATCTCCCTTGCCAAGGGGTAGGTGTTCCGCGGTATGGCGTTTTTTTAAGGAAAGTGTGGACGACAAAAGAATTGTAGTTTGCAACCTGTGCCACACCAGAATGAGCCGAGGCATGAACACTAGAAACCTCACCACCACCAGCATGATCCGACACATGGCATCCAAGCACCGTAATAAGTGGGAGGAACGCCCGGATCGCCAATCTGTGTCTGCAGGCCACACCACTGCCTCCTCTTCCCCTGTTTTCGGTGCCGGCCAATCGCCTGTCGAAGGCGCAGGCCCGCATACCTCCCGCCCTGCACCTGTACCATCTGAAGCACCATCAGCGACCACATCCACTTCCCTGTCCCAGCGCAGCATCCAAATGTCGTTACCCCAGGCATTTGAGCGCAAGCGAAAATACCCAGCCACCCACCCACAGGCCATAGCACTAACCTCACACCTTTCCAAATTACTGGCCATCGAAATGCTGCCATTTAGGCTTGTGGAGACTGAGTCCTTCCGCAGCCTGATGGCAGCAGCTGTCCCTCGGTACGCAGTCCCCAGCCGCCACTACTTTTCCCGGTGTGCCGTCCCCGCCTTACACCACCATGTGTCCCGTAACATCACCCGTGCCCTGACCAACGCAGTTACTGGGAAGGTCCACTTAACGACTGACACATGGACAAGTGCTTGTGGCCAGGGACGCTACATTTCTCTGACGGCACACTGGGTGAATGTCGTGGAGGCTGGGAGTGACTCGGACCCTGGGATGGCACAGGTGCTACCCACGCCGAGGATTGAGGGCCCTACCTCCATCAGGGTTTCCGCCAGCACCTACGTTATTGGCTCCTCCTCCTCCATTTCCACCTCCGAATTCTCTGCGCGCAGCGCCACTCACCCATCAGCCGGTAGCTGAAAGCAGTGTAGCACTGCAGTGGGGAAGCGTCAACAGGCCGTGCTGAAGCTGATCTGCCTTGGGGACAAACAGCACACGGCCTCAGAGCTGTTGCAGGGGATTAGTCACCAGACCGAGCAATGGCTCTCGCCACTCAACCTGCAACCAGGCATGGTTGTGTGTGATAATGGGCGTAACTTGGTGGCGGCTTTGGAGCTCGGCAAGCTCACACACGTACCATGCCTAGCGCATGTATTTAATTTAGTGGTTCAGAGATTTCTAAAAACCTACCCCAATGTGCATGATCTCTTGACCAAGGTGCGCCGCGTGTGTGCACATTTCCGTAAGTCATCAACAGCTTCAGCCGGCCTGTTGAAGCTGCAGCAGCGCTTACAATTGCCAGCTCACCGGCTGCTGTGTGACGTGAGCACGCGCTGGAACTCCACCTTCCACATGTTGGCCCGGCTTTGTGAGCAGCAGAGGGCAGTAGTGGAGTACCAGCTGTTACACGGTCGTCGCCTCTCCGTTCAACTTCCTGTAATCAGAAGTGAGGAGTGGGAATGGATGTCAGACCTCTGTGAGGTTTTACGCAATTTTGAGGAATCGACACAGATGGTGAGCGGCGATAACGCTATTATCAGTGTAACCATCCCACTTCTGTGTCTACTGAAACGCTCGCTGCTCACAATTAAAACCGACGCTTTGCATGTGGAAGAGGTGGAAATGCGGGAGGAAGAGCTTACACAAGGTGATAGCCAGAGCACCCTCACTTCGTCTTCTCAGCGACAATTGGAGGAGGCGGAGGAGGAGGAGGAGGAGGAAGACACGGTTGCCTCCGCTACAGAGGGTAGCCATGGAACTTTAGTTCCATCTCTTCAGCGTGGGTGGGCAGAAGAGGAGGAAGAGGATGAGGAGATTGAGAGTCATCCTCCTGGTGAGGACAGCGAAATCTTGCCTGTTGGTACTCTGGCACACATGGCTGACTTTATGTTAGGCTGCCTTTCCCGTGACCCACGCGTTATACGCATTTTAGACAACACGGATTACTGGGTGTTCACCCTTCTGGACCCCCGCTACAAAGAGAATTTCTCATCTCTCATTCCTCCGGTGGAGAGGACAAGCAAAATGGTGCAATACCAGAAGGTTCTTGTCGAAAAATTGCTCCAAAATTTTCCATCTGACAACGCTGGCGGCAGAGTACGTGCTACCTTGGCCAACCGAGAAGGGGAGAAAAGGGGAGCACACAGCAGTTCCGACAAAGGCAGGGCAACACTCTCCAAGGCGTGGGACACCTTCATGACACCCCGCCAGCACCCTCACCCTGATGCGCAGCCTAGTGTCACAAGGAGGGAAAAGTTTTGGAAGATGGTGAAGGAGTACGTAGCAGACCGTGTCAGCGTCCTCAATGATCCCTCTGTGCCTTACAACTACTGGGTGTCCAAGCTGGACATGTGGTATGAACTGGCACTCTACGCCTTGGAGGTGCTGGCCTGCCCTGCCACCAGCGTTCTGTCTGAACGGGTATTTAGTGCTGCTGGTGGCATCATAACAGATAAGCGTATCCGCCTTTCCACCGAAAATGCTGATAGGTTGACACTTATAAAAATGAACAAGGCCTGGATTTCCCCTGACTTCTCCACTCCACTGGAGGAAAGCCCCGGGTGAACATAAAGTCACTTTATATATGTTATTTACAATGATGGGAATACATACCTTCCACCCAAAAAATGGGTATATGGTTGACTCTCTTCCATATACCCTGGGATATAATTTTTATATAGGGCCAGCTCACCAGCGGGCCCTGTGATATAATTTTTATATAGGGCCAGCTCACCAGCGGGCGCTGTTTGACAATTTTTGTATAGGTCAGCTCACCAGCGGGCCTTCTCATATAATGTTTTTTTGGGTCAGCTCTCTAGCGGGCCCTCTCATATAATGTTTTATAGCGTCAGCTCACTAGCGGGCCTTCGCATATAATGTTTAGGATGGTCAGCTCCGCAGCAGACCCTCACCCATAATGTTTTAGATGGTCGGCTCAGCGCACGTTTCCCTCTTAATCATGGCCCCAGTTCAGAAAAATCGAGGAAATTTTTGGGAGAATTTGCCTCTGCGCACGTTTCCCTCTTAATCATGGCCCCAGTTCAGAAAAATCGAGGAAATTTTTGGGAGAATTTGCCTCTGCGCACGTTTCCCTCTTAATCATGGCCCCAGTTCAGAAAAATCGAGGACATTTTTTGCAGAATTTGCCTCTGCGCACGTTTCCCTCTTAATCATGGCCCCAGTTCCGAAAAATCGATGAAATTTTTTGCAGAATTTGCAGATGATATACAAGTAAATATACAGCAAATACTGTTTGGTAACAATTTTTCGCCTAAAGTCGTTTTTATCTTCCTTTTTGTGTGTTTTACGGTCAGTCTGTAAAAATGGCGTACTCCGGGCGAAACATCGTTCCCAGCAGCGACGTTGGAGTCCAAGATGCATCCAGACATCCTCCCTATGCTGTCCCTGAACCATTTCTGTGGTGTTTCCATCATTTTCTGCCCTTTTCCTATGGACCAGGCACCCTCCCCTCATCAGAGCAGGGGGTGCCTGGTGTAATGCTCGAGTCCTCCCATTGACTTCAATGGGGCTCGGGTGCTCGGCCGAGCACTCGAGCCTCCGGGGGTGCTCGGTCAGAGCACCCGAACACCCGAGCATTGGGGTGCTCGATCATCACTAGTGAGCAGTGTTACACTAGGTAAAAGGGGCGGGAGGGGGATACTTTATCATTCAATTACTCTTGTACTACAACTCTGACAGTACTGAAATAACACTCTCCATGTCCCAAATACTATGAAGATTAATTGGAGCTGCTTTTATTGTGAAACATTACTATCCCTTTAACCATTTAAATGCTAGAGACGTCTCCTAGCATTTAAAGGGTTAGAAGCTCTATTTAAATCAATGGAAAATGTTGCTGAATTTTCACTTACCTCCTGTGATACAGGTGGTTTGCTCCAGAATTGCACGTATTTAACCCTTTGAGTGCCAGAGGGGTATCCGATTGTAAAGCAATGCATTGCACTCCTCTCTGGTCCTTGAATGGATACATAAATGTAAATTTTATTTTCTCCCTATGGTGCAGTTGGTTTGACTCAATTCACTCTTCTTATGTCTTTATCCATGTTTCCCTTTGATTCTAATGGAATAGTCCACGATATCAATATTATTTACAGGACATGGGGGAAAAAAACATTACCCAAAAATAATTCCAAACAATCAAAATATAAATTTTTCCTGTAATCAAAATACTTAATGGTTATTTTCTATTTATTACAGAGTAAACATATAGACTAATGTGCAAAAGTTTTAGGCAGATGTGAAAAAAATGCTGTAAAGTAAGACTGCTTTCAAAAATAGACATGGAATAGCTTATTTTTATCAATTAACAAAATGCAAAGTGAGTGAACACAAGAGATATCTAAATCAAATCAATATTGGGTATGACCACCCTTTGCCTTCATAACACCATCAATTCTTCTAGGTACACTTGCACACAGTCAGGGATTTTGAAAGCATATAATCAGGTGTGTGATTAAACAATTATACCAACAATTAAACAATTATACCAACAATCATCATTAAATTAATATGTAGGTTGAAACATAATTATTAACTGAATCAGATACTGCTGTGTAGGAGGAATAAAACTGGAAGAGGAACAGCCAAATTCAGCTAACAAGGTGAGGTTGCCAAACACAGTTTAATGTCAAAAGTCATACACCATGGCAAGACTGAGCACAGCAACAAGAAGCAAGGTATACTGCATCAGCAAGGTCTCTCCCTGGAAGAAATATCAAGGCAGACAGGTGTTTCAGATGTGCTGTCCAAGCTCATTTGAACAAGCACAGAGAAACGGGCAACATTGAAGACTGTAGTGGTCGGCCAAGGAAACTTAATGCAGTAGATGAAAGAAACATAATGCTTACTTCCCATCCCAACTTGAAGATGTCCAGCAGTGCCATTAGCTCAGAATTAGCAGAAAACAGTGGAACTCAGGTACACCCATCTAGTGTCTGGAGAACTCTGGTCAGAAGTGGTGTTTATGTTAGACTTGTTGACAAAAAGCCATACCTTCAAAGTGGAAACAAGACCAAGAAAAATGGCATGTCATAAGGGAATCTGCTTTCTATCACGGTCTGCCAGTGGAATATCTGATATCTTTATTAGAAATCTGTTTGAAAATACATTTCTTTCTATTTGAGGGTTCCTTTTTACCTGCAGGTGTCAGGTACCTCGAGAGGGGCCAGTATGGCCCCATCATATGCCAACGCATATATGTTTAAAATCGAAAAAGAATACATCCTTGACACATATAAGGACAAAATTGTGTTATACCATTGTTTTAGCAACAATCTTTTGATCCTGTGGAGGGGCACAGAAGCATCTCTTGTCTCTTTTGTTAATTACATTAATTCATTACATACTCCAATTTAATTTACCTTATCTTACAGTGATAAGGAGATCACATTCCTTGAATTAACAATCTTCAAAGATAATAATAAATTGGGATACTGCCTTTACAGAAAAGACATGGATTGCAACACCCTTTTATATAACACCAGTTTTCATCCTCCATCATTGAAAGCATCTCTTCCGAAATCTCAATTGCTAAGGGTCGTCAGGAATAACTTGTACAATGAGATAAAAGAGACACAACTTAAAGAGATGGTGGATCGATTTGTGTCCCGGGGTACCAGAGACTTAAAGTGGAAGCTATCTGCCATGTATTGCTCATTGAAGAAGCCTCTCAAATCAGCAACAGATAGATCCAACGGATAGATTGGTGATTACAACTAAATTCACCACAGGATCTACCAAGGTCCGCAAATGTATCAACAACAATTGGAATTTGCTACAAAAAGATAGACATCATCCTGAGTTTTTAAGCATCCTCCTCTTTTTGGATATAAATGTGGACCGAACTCGAGGGATCTTTCAGTCATTACTGATCCCGTGGACAGCTATACCAAAACAAAACAAACTCGGATTACGACAGCACCGTCTGGTTGCTATTGATGCCCTGGATGCACCACATGTGGCTCAATGCGCTCTGGGAAATTCTTTACCCATCCCCATACAAACAAAAATATAAAATTAAAAGCCATATGACTTGCACATTGGAGTATGTTATGTACCTTTTTAACGTGCCCCTGTGGTCTTGCTTATGTAGGGAAAACTGAAAGAACCCCACGTGAAAGGATGGCTGGACATCGTTCAGCCATCAAAGTAGCATTTCCAGATTCTTTTTCAGACAAACCTGTAGCTAAACATTATTTGATGATGAACCATTCAGTGACCCATTTCAGCTTCATAGTGTTACGGTATTCAGGCAAAGAAGGACAGACACAAGACACAGGATGATAGGCTGTACACTGCACTAATGTGAGCTACTGAGACTAGGAAAGAGGCTCGAATGGAACGCCAGTCTGAAGTGGCTAATATGTGTAAGTCCCACTTCGGTCTTGTGACCAGAGGCAACAGGGAGCGAGAGCAGGCCAAGCCACGGAACTCAGAAACTACAGGTCAGACAAGCTAGGAGTGCACGAAGCCAGTAGGCATTCAGAGCCACAGGTCAGACAAGCCAGACACTATACGGAGTGAGTAGTAGCCAGAGCCAGAGGTCAGACAAGCCAGGGAGTACATGGAGCGATTTAGTCAGCCAGAGCCATGGGTCAGAACCGATGTGGATAGTCAGACAAGCTGGGGTCATACACGTAGCGAGTTAGTCAGCCAGAGCCACAGATCAGAACCAGTGTGGGTAGTCAGACAAGCCAGGGTCATATACAGAGCATATTCTCAGATAGGTATGAGTCACAACGGAGTGCAAGAAGAACTAGTAGAAACACCACGTAAGGGCAATGACTCCTAGCCCCAAGGAGGTTAATAAAGGAGCAGACGGAGGCAGGATCCAATTAGGCCCAATAGAATAGACCCATAATCAGGTGTCCGTGCCAGTGCCTGCTTTATGACTTAAGCCATGTGGAAGTAACCACAATCATGCCGGCTGACACACCACAGAGGAAGGGAGCACAGGATAACTTAGGCCTCTAAGGGAGACTGTCATACATAGGCATTGAACAAGTGGCTAAAAACAAAAGAGGCGGTGATCATGCCAGAAGATTACTACAAAGTGAATGCTTCTGGATAAAAGAACTTAATGCCATTAACCCTCATGGGTTAAATGAAAAAAATAATCTGAGTTGTTTCTTATTAGAACAATAAAGTAGTTCTGTGTATCCATTATTTGATTACTTTATATCATCAGTGTCTTTGATTTTCCTCTTGTTTCTTCATCTTTAGTCACAAGGTGGCACTATGATGTATTCTCCCTTGGGTGCTACTGGGTTTATGGTACAGGTTCTTTCTATTGTTTTCCTCTCCTGTCCTTCTAGCATCATCACCGTGGGTCGTTGGGTGTGTACCATGTGAGTCTCTATTTGTGTTTATATATATATATATATATATATATATATATATATATATTGGCTGTCTTAGTTTGTTTAACATGTTTGCTTGACAAAGGTCCCAAATATGGACCGAAACATTGCTATGATTTTGTACCAGTGAAATTTGTTGTAAGAACACTTTCAAAAACAGAAAAATAGACAAGTTAATAGTTTATATTCATCAATTAACAAAATGCATAGTCAGTGAACAGAAGGAAAATCTAAATCTAGTCCATATTTGGTGCGACCATCTTTTGCCTTCAAAACAGCATCAGTTCTCCTAGGTACACTTTCACACAGTTTGTTAAGGAACTCAGCAGGTAGGTTGTTCCAAACATCTCGGAGAACTAACCACAGTTCTTCTGTGGATTTAGGCGCCTCAGTTGCTTCTCTCCCTTATGTAATCCCAGACAGACTCGATGATGTTAAGATCAGGGCTCTGTGGGGGCCATACTGTCACTTCCAAGGACTCCTCGTTCTTCTTTACTCTGTAGAGCTGAAGATAGTTCTTAATGACTTTGGCTGTATGTTTGGGGTTGTTGTCATGCTGCAGAATAAGCCAATCAAATGTCTCCTTGATGGTACTGCGTGATGTATAAGTATTTGCCTGTACTTCTCAGCATTCATGATACCATTAATTCTGACCAAATCTCCAACTCCATTTGCAGAAATGCAGCCCCAGACTTTCAAGGAACCTCCACCATGCTTCACTGTGGCCTGCAGACACTCATTCTTATATTGCTTTCCAGCCTTCAGTGAACAAACTGCCTTCTGCTACAGTCAAATATTTAAAATTTTGACTCATCAGTTCCCTTTGATTCAAATGGCACTTCTTTCTGTGGTAAAATTCCCAAGTAGATCTTCATGTAGTCAGGCTTTCAAGGAAGACTATTTTACCAATAGTGTATGTCTCATGAGCTAGAGATCCTATGTATAAGAAAGTCGATGGGCTCTTGCAGGTTTATGAATCTGAAACTACTTAATTTAGGTCTATTGTGGACATTACTTCTTTAGTCACATCCCAGAGGGAATGGCATGTTCAAACAGAAGAAGATATAATGAATATAGTCTCCACGTTGATAATCAAATTTGCAAGTAATTTTATGTGTGATGCTTCAGTGGACAATGGATGGATAGCTGCTAGATCTACTTCTCTTGCCACAGTAGGATGCAGTGCCCTATGGCACAAACAATGAGCGGCAGATTGATTATCTAAAAGTAATTTATATGTCACACTCTTTGAAGACCTAAATTCAATTCGAAAAAAATCTGGATGCAGTGGTAGAGATCGTTGGTCAAAAGTAGAAGCATCTTGTTTGTGATAAACAATTTAACCCTCATAAAGCCTTTTTTCATCCCTACAGAAGTTACAATAAGGAAGTCCACCCTCTAAACAGTTTTGTAGTTACTCAAATGCTTTGATATTCCTTAGAGACAAGTCCTTCTAAAGTTAGTGTAATACTTACAAGAATCCAAATTACTTGTTACTGTACCAAGACCAGGGATGGATTTACCAATAGGCAAAGTAGGTACTTCCCTAGATTGCCATATTTCTAGGGTTACCAGGCAGTTCCCTACCATGCCGACTGATCATACCCGTGTGAAAAAACTCTTTGTTGTGACTGACACTCAGAAAACATATGCAGAGTGAGGAAAGCTTAAATCCTGTCCAATCTCCTCGGTCTGGGTGATCCTCATGGTGAGAGATGAGTATGTATTCACACAGTCTGGCTAACCAACATGCCTGAATTTGTTGCTTACGTTTTTTGTGAGTAGTAATACTGTATGTGTGTCTCCCTGTGTCGAACATACTTCTTATCAGAAGTGTCCCCTTGTTTAACTATCCCATGTGTCAGTTACAGGGCTATAAGTTAGGGGGAAACATGTTATGGTGATCAGAAACCTTCAAGAAGCATCCTTTCCTGTTCTTGCTCACAAAGTCTGTCAACAACATCTAAGGATAGCCATCAAAATACGAGGAGCAATTAACATTTGCAGTTCACAGCTCTGCCCTTCAATCTGTCTTCATCTTCAAGAATATTAGCAAAAAATCTTGGTGATTGTTGTAGAGCATTGCTGTTATCTCTTATCTAGACAACTGGCCTTTACCACCTAGATTCTTCAGAATCATCTTTAGATGATGATTTGACATCTTTATCAGCTGGAATAATTGATCAAACAGAAATCAGACCTTTAGCTAGAACAGAAGATACTTTTAGGTCTCTTTCTGGATGCCTCAATAGGAAAAATGCTTTCCTGTCTCTGGACAAAATCAACAATTTACTTTCCCAAGTCTACCTACTCAAGCAAGCCTATTCAATGTCCTTAAGATAGTTGATATTTACACTAGGATATGTGATATGTGATATCCTCCATAGAATCAGTTCCATGTGCTCTGCTTCATATGAGGATCCTGCAACAAAGTATTATCAAGATATAGGACAAGAAAGACAGCTGTCTTGATTGTCAAGTACATGTCTCCTCAAGTCCAGATCTGGTGGTCCAGGGAGATCACCTTGAAAAGTTTACAATGGTCCTTTCTAAGCTGGTCAGTCACAACAACAGAAGCAAGAAAGCATGGGTGGAGAACAGTGCTTTGAGCAAGATCTTTTCAGGGCCTCTTGTACCCTTCAGAGGGATTATCGTATTTGCTTGAATATAAGGCGAGTTTTTTTCAGGCATTTTAGCCTGATGTCTTATATTTAAGGTCACCCTTTATTCAGACTGTCTGCTGCATGGGGAGATCATCCTATTTGGCAGACAGTCCAGGGCATCTCCCTCCCTCTACCTTCCAACTTCAATGATAGACCTGGCATTCTTCTTAGAGTGTGGTCTGCCTACACAGTGATGACACGCGATGCAGAAAGGTCCTTGAAGGCCCTTTAAATCAATGCGCAGACTCCATATGCATTTATATAATGGTCCTGGAAGGACCTTTCTGTGTAGCTCGTCATCAATGTGGAGGCGGACCTCACTGCAAAAAGACTGTTGGTTCCATTATTGACTCTTAAAGGTAGAGGGAATATAGTGGGAAGGAGTAGGAAGAGAATGCTTGAGAATTAGAAAAAATCTAGGGTGGTCACCTTATAATGGGTATTTTTTTCACACCGAACATTTGGGGGGGTCACCTTCTAATCTGGGTCAACCTGTATGGGGGCAAATACGGTACTCTACTCCTACTACCTCAAATTTTTACCATATGTAGAATATTGTAGGAAATAGCTTCCTTCATCAAAGGGCAAGCTATCAAGATCAGATCAGAATATGCAACAGTCATAACCTACCTCTGCAAGCAAAGAGTCACAAAGAGTGGGAATCTAATTTACCTTGCCAAGAAGATCTGTCATCAGGAAGGAGACAATTTGTGGGCAAAGTCAAATGTGAGTAGACAGTCATCAAGTAGACAATCCAATAGGAAATCTGGACCATCCATTCAGAAATATTTACCACTCGGACAAGCAAAAGATCCAATTATCCTCCCAGCTAAAAAAACATTCTAAATCAAGATCTAGTTGTCACGGTTTGTTATGACTCTCAGACACAAGTTTTAGGAAAACTCAATTTTATTGAAATAATAAATTGATAACGTAGGATGGCAAACACATGTATACAGATACATACAGAATATAACAAGTCAGAATGCAGACTCTACCGGTCCTGTCAATATACCGGACAGGACAGTCTGAAGAAGCAGAATGTTAGGCTCTACCGGCCTTGCCAATACCGGGTAAGGCAACCTGCAGATGGAATAGCATAACGGTTCTACCGGCCTTACCAAATTACCGGGCAAGGCAGCCTCAACAGATTCATAATGTAGGCTCTACCGGCCCTGCCAATACCGGGTAAGGCAACCTGCAGATGGAATAGCATAACGGTTCTACCGGCCTTACCAAATTACCGGGCAAGGCAGCCTCAACAGATTCACAATGTAGGCTCTACCGGCCCTGCCAATACCGGGTAAGGCAACCTCAGATGGAATATGACAAAAAGGTTCTACCGGCCTTACCAATACCGGGCAGGGCAGCCCAGAGATAATAGCAGCAGTCAGATGGTAATGGCAAATTGACAGGATCATAAGCAACCCAGTGTACATACACTGAGACCAACAGGGATAGTAAAGTCGCAAGACTTTGGAGCAAACCAGCGTCCACACGCTGGGACCAACACAGGATCGTATAGCCGCTAGGCTTTGGAGCAAACCAGTGACCGCACACTGGTGTAACAAACGAGTTTGTATAGCCGCAAGGCTTCGGAGCAAACCAGCGTCCGCACGCTGTGACCAACACAGAACTGTATAGCCGATAGGCTTTGGAGCAAACCAGTGACCGCACACTGGTGTAACAAACAAGTAGTATAGCCACAAGGCTTTGGAGCAAACCAGTGACCGCACACTGGTGTAACAAGTGTGTTTGTATAGCTGCAAGGCTTTGGAGCAAGCCAGCGTCCGCACGCTGGGACCAACTCAGGATAGTATAGCCGATAGGCTTTGGAGCAAACCAGTGACCGCACACTGGTGTAACAAACAAGTAGTATAGCCACAAGGCTTTGGAGCAAACCAGCGTCCGCACGCTGGAACCAACACAGGACTGTATAGCTGATAGGCTTTGGAGCAAACCAGTGACCGCACACTGGTGTAACAAACAAGTAATATAGCCGCAAGGCTTTGGAGCAAACCAGTGACCGCACACTGGTGTAACAAGTGTGTTCGTATAGCCGCAAGGCTTTGGAGCAAACCAGCGTCCGCACGCTGGGACCAACTCAGGAAAGTATAGCCGATAGGCTTTGGAGCAAACCAGTGACCGCACACTGGTGTAACAAACAAGTAGTATAGCCGCAAGGCTTTGGAGCAAACCAGCGTCCGCACGCTGTGACCAACACAGAACTGTATAGCCGATAGGCTTTGGAGCAAACCAGTGACCGCACACTGGTGTAACAAACAATGTCGCCGATGCGACCGAGCAAGAGGTCGCCAGGATACAGGAGACAGGCGATGCGATGACAGGAACCAGCAACGATCAGTCAGGTCAGGAAACAGCAGAGTTGAAGAACCGCAGGAACAGCAACACCAGAGACTAGGCTGGAACCAGGACTGGAACAACTCAGCAGGCAGGAAACACTGGAACAGTAGCGAACAGGTACTCAGGAACACATGAGATCAGGAACTCAGGAACACTGGAACAGAGGCCCAGCTATCACTAGCATAGTGATAGCAGGAAGGTCAGAAACAACACGAAAGGGCACCCAAAGGGTGCCCAATCCAGGTTTAAATAGGCAATAAAAGGTGGGCTATCTGCAGACAGCCAATAGCAGCCCCCTACTGGTGACAGACAAGGAACTGCAGCAATCACGGGCACCGTGATACTAGTACCACATCAGAAGGCATTCAAATTGAATCTGGAAGCCTGGTTTCTGACCCAATCAAGGCTTATCACAGGTGACTGAACTTTTCAGATCTTGGAAGAAAAGTATATTGAACCTGGAAGAATATATAGATCTTAGAAAGAGAAGCCTTCAATTCTGTGTCTACTAGAATTCCCTTTTGGATGGGTTCCACAAAGGTTGTGCGTAGAGCACTACAAGTTTAAGCCATTGCTTTAAGAAGCATTTTGGGTCATCTTTATGCTGATCATCATCCGATCAGCAGATTTCATCAAGTCAATCAAGAATTTTAGACGAAAATTATGACTTCATATCCTGTGGGTCTTGAATTTAGTCCTGACAACTTTCTAATGGGATATGCTTTTATACCCTTAGAGTGCTGTTCTCTGAAGCTCATCTCTTTCCTTCAAAACTAGTTTATAATAGACCTTACTTCTGTAAGAAGACAAAGAAAACACTTTTGATCTCCAAGTTTGTTTGAAGATGCCTCCAGAGTGTGTGTCTAAAGTCTTCTTCTCCTTCCACAGGAGTCAAGATATTTGTTTACCCACCTTGTTTCCCAATGCTCAAAATGCAAAAGAGGAGCTACAAAACTGAATGTGAAAAGATGTTAGAAAAAGTGCCTTCTGGAAAAGTTCTTCACTCTTTATGAACTATTTTTTTGTTTCATTTAAAGGTTTGAAAACTTCAAAGCCTACCAGCTGCTATTTCAGGAGCGTATATGTCACGAAGAAAACCTTCAAAGAAACTGAAAGTTCATGCTTTTATGGAGCGTATATGTAGAGCCATCACTCTGAGAAGCCTTAATACCATCACAAGACCTTACAGAATAGACCTTCAAACTTCCACAGAGTCTGCTTTTTACAGAATTTTGCCTCAAGCTGTTACAATACAGCACACTGCCCAGAAGACAATAAAAGTACACTTTATTAAAGAATTATAAACAACACACAAAAAAGGGGTAAAATATCAGCAGAACCATTCAAAAACTCCAATATTTGAGATGTACAGATACTGTGTCTATAATTGCTTTCTGTACATTGTAGACTTACCTTCTATGACTGCATTACGGTGCATATTATCTTTACATAGGTGTTAACTACTGCCTTTCCTTCATATTTGTAGCAGTGTCACAGTACTTTGTTTCCAGCGCCGCCGCTTCAGCGACGATCGGCGTCTTTCCACGCGTCATCTGCAGGCAAAAGGCTTCAAGCATGCTGCAGGCCTCTGTTTTATGTGTGTTTTTTTTCCTGTAGTCTCCTCCTACCTACTTCCTCCCTCTAGCTGCTCTGCATGTTGACTTCCTGTGGAGGAGTTTAAAGGGCAGAATGAGTCCTGACTCAGTCACCCTTACGTTGGTGTTCTGAGCAGTTCATTATCTAGTATTCCTGATTCCTGTGTATGATCCGGCTTGTCTGTCCATCCATTCTGGTGCTGACCTGTAGCTCTGTCTGACTATTCTCCTTGTGCGTTCTGATTTGGCTCAGATATCCTTTCTGGTGCAAACCTGACTGACTACCTGCTCTGTGTATGACCTAGGCTTGTCTGATTACCCACTCTGGTGTTGACTTGGGGCTCTATCCACTGCACATCCAGCATTCCACCACTTCAGTGGATATTCTATCTGGTGCAAACCTGTAGCTCTGGCTGACTACCTGCTCCGTGTATGACTTTGGCACGTCTGACTATCCTATCTGGTGCTTACTAGAAGGCCCTGTCTATTTGCTCCTAGGGTTGGTTCCGTTATTCAGACATCCTTCCTAGTATTGACCTGGGGCTAGCAGACTCCCAGCTACTGACTGCAGGATGAGCCAGTATCACTCTTGGGCGTTACCTTACCGCAAGACTCCAGCAGGCTGAGGCCTAGTCTCGGACATTGTGGTGGTGATATTGGGAGACTGCTATTCCTGATACAGTACTCGCCTTTTCGATCACCCACTGTGTGTATATATATTTATATTGCATGACTGTTATTATTCTTATAATAAAGGTTCTATTAACTATACCATCTGACTCCTGGTTTTGCTTGCCAACCGTAACAAGCAGCAGTCTCTGTTTTAAGGTATACAGCAGCAGTCTCTCTTTTAGTGTGTACAGCAGCAGTATCTCTTTTAAGGTGTACTTATGGGTGTTTTTGATAAGCTTTTCTGATGTTTTGTCTGCCATCTTGTGTGTTTTAGTAGAGTTCTTTAATGAAGTGTACATTTGTTCTCTTGACTCCTTATTAGGGTTTCACCCACTTATTTGGGTTCCTTTATTTGTTCATTAGTTTTTGATATTGCTCCTAGAGTGCATCTTAGCCCAAGTTGACAAGAAGATGTTATAAGCCATTTTATGAGCATATTTTCTACAGCTTATATATGTATTATGTTTGGAGTGAGTTCATGATATATATGATAGTTCTTGCATTCATAAAATACATAAAAAAACACTTCTTGTACTTTTTGGGGATGTGGTTGCCAGTGGTACAAAACTGGGGAATCAGACAATGTATGTGAGTTTCCGTGGCTAGCAGTGGAACAATGCTGGGTTGTCAGACAGTGTATGTGTGATTTTTATGACTATCGGTGGACATTGTAGGAAGGCTGAGGTGTACGTTCATGTGTGGTTCTGTGGCTAGTAGCGAGACAGTGTAACAAAGCTGGGGTGTCATGCAGTGTTTGTGGGGTTCTGTGACTGCCAGTGGACAGTGTAACAATGCTGGGCTGTCTGACAATCTCCATGTGTTTCAATGGCTACCAGTGGAACAAGGTAGAGGACACTGTGTAATAGAGTTATGCGACTACCAGTGGGACAGAATGGGGAGGTAGACAGTATATGTGGGATCTGTGACTACTAGTGGGCAGACAGTGGAACAAGACTGGGATGTCAGATGGTATATATGTACTCTGTGACTACCAATGGACAATGAAGCAAGGGAAACTGACACTGATTGTGTGCCAGTGGGGTGTCCAATAGAATCCAAATCAATGCATTGAACATACCTCTGGCATACACGGTGTGCTGTATATCTTATACACTCATACCTCATTGGGTGGCATCAGGGTCCCTCTTGATGCTTCCCCTGGTATTGCTCACCAATCCAAAGGACAAGAGGGAAGGAAAACAGTGAATGAATGGGGATCAAAAGCAGGGGGGCATCAGGACACTCATGATGCCACCCAATGAGGTCTGATTTTTTCCTTTCTAAATAATGGGAGAGAAGTCACATGGTTTTCTTAATTTCTGTGAAACAAGACGTGAGTGGATATTTTCTTACTCATCTTCAATTTCACATGTAAAGGACCTTTTTACAGTTTAGTAAATACTGGCCAGTGTTTTTCCCAGCCTGATAATAAACCATGCATGAAGCATCATATAAATCAAAGGGAAAGTAATATGCAAAAGTTATATTCCTCATCGTTTTTGCCAATGAGCAAAAAATGGGTAATCCTAGTGCAAGGAGATGTTTCATTCAAAAGTTATTACAGTCAAAACTTGTGTTCTTTATGCCACTTACCCCAGATAGCAGCATGTAAGTATTGGTGCTTTGATGTGTTCCGTACCTCTGTTCCTTATCCCACTTTGTGCAGTGTTGGCAGTATAGAAGCGCATAGTCATTTGGGCTGTTTCCTACCATGTGCTAACATTTGACAGGAGACACATTAGGGTTATACATTGTACCTGGGATTTTGTACTAAGTTTGCTACCATTGCAGTAGAAGTAGTATAATGTGATAATTTACGTTTAACCCTTTGGTTTCTAGACGGGTAACGCAATGCATTGGATACCCCTCTAGCACAAAAAGGGTTAACGGTGAAGGAGGGTATGAGCCACTATGCAGATGAGCAGCGGGGTATAACTAATAGGTGCCATTTTTAACCCCTTAAATGCTACAGAAGTCTCCACTGCATTGTATTGCAAACCTTTCAAGTGCCCAAGTGGTTAATCCCAGTTTTTTCAGCTTTAAAAAAAAACAAAAAAAACAACTTGTCCCTTATAACATCTGCAGCAATGCATCTGACATAAAACTCATATCTTTGGAACCCGTCTGTGCCTGAAGGCAATAAAGTTGATCATGTCTTCATTCTGTAGCATTAATCTCTATATTTTCAACAGCTATACGCATGGGCTTTATGAAGAGCAAAATACGAGCAAATTCTGGAACACGGTAATTGCACCATAGGGAGGAATTACATTTCCCCAAATTTCCATTGATTTAAAATAGTTTTTTTAACATTTTGAATGCTAGTGGTCTGCAAAGCATTGCTCATCTTTCGTTTGTTTTGTATAAGGCACGTAAAGGGGGATTGTGCTCATGAAATAAGTGGTTCATTATTTTATTTAAATCCTATGCATTTGTCAATATCATTTACACAAATACCTAACAAGGTCTACAAAATGCATACAGACAATTAGGAGCAAATTACATATATACACCAGTTAGAGAAAGACATGCTCTCGGTACACATAGCACTGGCCAGGGTGCATGTTAAAGGGATAGTAATGTTTCATAATAAAAGCAGCTAATTAATCTTCATAGTATCTGGGCCATGGAGAGTGTTATTTCAATACTGTCAGAGTTGTAGTTCAAGAGTAATTCAATGACAAAGTATCCTCCTCCTGCCCGTTTTACTGATGTAACACCGCTCAGCCAGATCAGAAGGGAGGTGCCCAGGTAGACTGCAGAGAGGGACAATCTTCAGTTAAGATAAGGGAAAAACCTGAAAAACTTGTCAAGGGGGTCAGGGCTTTCATTGTTCTCATAGGAAGAAGACTGTCCCCTGCTGTTATCTGTCTGGTCTATGGACTAGATTCCACATCTGAGAAGAGATGGTTTACACTAGGTAAAAGGGGGGGGAGGGGAAACTTTGCTTGTGAATATCTCTCAAACCATAAAGGTTTCAGAGATAAGACTTATATCGTTCTTCATGTTTTTTTTAATGCCTACAAAAGAAAATAAAGATAAGACAAAGTATTTCTATCCCTTTAAAGTTGTAGAGAAAGAAAGTCCATAAACAGTACTCGCTGGACTTTAAAGAACACAAAAAATAGTCAAAAATTTTTTTTTGTTTATTAAAGAATAGTCAACCATTCGGTGGTCACTTCCACCTTTATCAAGATATACAAGTTTTGATAAAGGTGGAAGTGTCCACCGAAAAAGTTTAAAGTCCAGTGAGTGCTGTTTACAGACTTTCTTTCTCTACATCTTTAAAGGTATAGTAATACTTGGAAATTACTAATCCCCATATTGTAGCTTTGTTAAAAAGAAAATTATTACTCCCAGTATCATCTCTCAAACCCTTATGATTTGAGAGATGATAGCGCTCAAAGTTCCTCCCTCCCTCCCCCTTCCCTGACTGAACGCTGACTGCAGGGATATCCGGTATTACTTGCATCAGGCGGCTCTGCAGCATTGCCGAGATCGCGTTTATAAAAAAGAAATCTTTCACTAAAACGGTCTTTTACGTGTTCTTGCAAACCAAGCACAAACCAAGCACACGTAGATGACTTTTTCAGTCAAAGAATTATTTTTAATAAATGCGATCTCGGCTCAGCTGCAGAGCCGCCTGAAGCACATAAAACTGTCGTACGACAGCTTCCCCTGCAGTCAGCGTTCAGTCAGGGAACAAAGCTACAATATGGGGATTAGTAATTTGCAAGTATTACTATCCCTTTAACATACACACTGTGTCTTTCTCTAATTGGTGTGTGTAATATATATATATATATATGTATATATATATATATATATATATATATATACATATATATATATATATATATATAGAGAGAGAGAGAGAGAGAGAGATAATTTGCCCCTAATTGTCTGTATGCATTTTGTAGACCTTGTGAGGTATTTGTGTAAATGATGTTGACATATGCACAAAGATGTCTTCTCCATCAAATCCCTGTGAATACACAAATACGCAGACATTGCCATGAATCCACAATACCTTTGACAACTTTACAGTTTTACAGTGGCTACTTAGACAATGCCTCGTTTGCATATTGAAATACAGTTTAATGAGCCATTGACACCATTCATGTTGGTGTGTTTATATGTTAATATGGCACATCTCCACATGCACTAAACTTCGCTAGCTTCCTATGCTGTCAGAGTTCACAGTCTCAACATCGCCAGCGTGAGACTGCCAAAGTTGGGTTCTCCCTGTAGCCTTCGGTATCCTATTGAAATGTCACCCTCTATGTGGCAAGCATGAAAACGTCAAGATCATAATGTTATATCAGAATGTTGTATGAAATAGTTCCTGTATTACGAGTGAGGCCCGAAGGGAGACGGGCCAATCTCTCCGAAAGCATGACTGTCAGTTGACTCTGATATCAGAGCTCTGACCACTACCAGACATGAGTGTAATTGATTCTATTATAACTATTTCACCATTGGCACCCCTTTTCATGTTTTATGTTTCTCTCCAAAACCACAGATGTACATTTCGGCCCATGTGGGCCTCTTTGGTGTAATGCAGCTGACTGCTTCTGGGCACATGGAGAACAAGGGCCCACGCCTGGTATACTCTTCCACTTAGGGAGACCTACAATAAACAAATGTTATGAGCACCCACTCTTGTTCTAAGGTATGGTGGCCTCTTAATGGTGATATAAATCACGATTTCCACTCCTATGTGCCATTTCAGAGAGGACATTTCCATATCCATATAAGACTGCTCCTAGGAATGAGTCGGTGGCAACTTCTCATGATGCTAATAATGTTTTATCTAGATTAGAGTTCGCTTTAGTTTTGATCAGAAGTTGGTGTTGAATTGTGAAGCTGGCACTTTAAAAAGATTGTCCTCATTCAAGTCATTGCTTCTGATGTTTCCTTGCAGAACTGATATGTGATGTGTTGTTTCTCCAGTGAATCCTGCTTCCCCCTCTCCTGCTCAAATCCTGTTTAAGTCCATCTTCACTTGGAATGCTTCTCTTACAAGGCTGTGCCCCCTCAATGAAAGTGTCACCCTTAAAGGAGCGGTAATCTTTTTTTTTTTATGAAAACACATATTTTATAGAGCATTTCCTTCTGAATAAAACAAGGTCACTCCCATCAATGTCAGATGTTTTATTCAAAATCTATAGCAGTTTAAATAACCAGGAAGTGAATTTATTGTGTTTACTTCCTGATAGTTCTAACTGACAGGAAGTGAATTTACTGTGTTTACTTCCTGATAGTTCTAACTGACAGGAAGTGAATTTACTGTGTTTACTTCCTGATAGTTCTAACTGACAGGAAGTGACTCAGCAGTTTCTGTCACATTCTATGGAGAACTGTATGACTTTTCTGACTTTCCTCTCCAATAGAATCTAACAGGAAGTCTAATTAGAATTTGACCACTAGAGGGCACTGCTAATGTAAAGAAACATGGGTTTGAACTGTAATAACTCTGGAAATATAAATCTCTCGGCAGTGGGAGTACACTTAATTTACTCAATAAGAAAATCCCTACAATATGTATTTTTTCATAAAAAAAGTTTACTGCTCCTTTAAGGGATGTCACCCTTACATTGGCCTTTATATAGAAAATAGTTGAACAGCCCGTTACACGGGCCACAGTGCCACTGCCACCCGGTCGCGAGCCAGTCACGCACAGTAGAGACTGCCCGCGCCACGACTGATACAGAGCTGGACGCTCCTTCGGAGCGCCCAGCTCTGTATTAGCTGTGGCGCGGACAGTCTCTACTGCGCAAGACTGCAGCACGCGCAGCAGTGTCTACTGCGCATGACGAGGCGTTACACACGATTTAGCTAATTATTATATAGAAATATTACTCGCATGAGGAGTTTGATATTGGCTAATTAACAAATAACAAGCTGACCAAATGTTTGATCAAAGTTGATTAACAATCTCTTTCATAACTCTGTGCAGTAAGAATTACCAATGCAGACTACAGTCAAAGAAGATGATGCAGGGGGAATTAAACAATATGCCAAGAAAGTGGATAATTAATAAGCAGGTGAAACAGATGAAACAGGGAGTTGAACAGTTTGTTCCCCTTTATGCTCTTTTCTCCAGGCCAAACATGCCTACTATGGAGATACAGCTGATCCTATGTGTACTTGGAGGTCTGCACTGGAGTATGGGAAGTTTATATACATTTCTTCAAATGGCTGCATTTCAATCCTTCCTACCCAGCAAGGCAGATGGGAAATGCTACTGTTTCATAGTAGGAATGTTGTACTAATACAGGCCCACAGTAAAATAGGTGCTGGCACCAATTTCTTACCCTGTTCTTGTCTAAAGTTACTTTACTAAGCTAGTTACACTGACAATAATCCTGTATGTGCTGCTATAGCCAAGGGGAACGTATTGGGAAAGTATATGAGTGTGTACCTTTTATCTGACTCTAATGTAATGTTATTTACTAACAAGATGAATAGGAAACTCATGAAATGTTACTCCATTTTTCCATGCATGCTATAGGTGCTTACTGGCAGTAACGTTTTGAGTGCCAGAGATGTATGCAACCAAGATCGGATTTACATCCAAGGCTCCTCTAGGCAAGGCAATCTAGGTGCCTTTAGCTCCGCCCATGTCCATACCCCCACAACTCACAGAACTCCCCTGTCCCGGCCACTGTTTCCAGTCACACAAAATACTCTTGGCCTATACCAAGAAAGAACAAAAAAAAAAAAAACTTTAACCCCTTGATTGCTATAAAGCTCTTCAAAGCATTGCTCCACAATGTATTGAAGATCTTGGTAGTGCCAAAGGGTTTAAATTATAGACTTTAATGCATATAAAGCTAGTACAGGGACATTCAAATTGTTCTGGCCACACCCACAAGAAAGAATATGGGTGTGCCCCTCAGAATTTTGAACTCTAGGTAGCTGCCTAGTCTGCTTATTGGAAAATCTGGCCCAGTGTCCAATGCATTGTCATCCATCGCGTTAGATACCTTTCTAACACTCCGTGACCGGCAGTTAAGGATCACAGGGCATTTTTTTTTCTCAGAGAGCCGTGCAGCCATGCGGGGACCCCTGAATTCCATGAAATGCCGTCACTGGTCCATAAGTGCAGAACCAATGTGATGGTCCTGACACATTTTGGTTCCTTAAGGCGTTAAAGTCTTAAAAGGATAGTAATGTTTCACAAAAAAAAACAGATCCAATTAATCTTCATAGTATTTGGGTCATGGAGAGTGTTATCTCAATACTGTCAGAGTTGTAGTTCAAGAGTAATTGAATGATAAAGTATCCCCCTCCCTCCCCTTTTACCTAGTGTAAGCCACCTCCCCTCAGATGTGGAGTCTGGTCTCTTGACCAGACAGATCACAGCAAGGAACAATCTTCTTACTGTGATCATAAGGAAAACTCTGCCCCCTTGACAGGTTTTTCAGGATCTTCCTTACGATCACTGAAGATTGTCCATCTCTGTGATCCATCCAGACAGTCTTGCTGCTCTGAGGTGAGCAGTATTACATCAGTAAAAGGGGCGGGAGGGGGACACTATCATTCAATTACTACTGAACTACAACTCTGACAGTATTGAAATAGCACTCTCCAAGGTCCAACTACTATGAAGATTAATTGGAGCTGCTTTTATTTTGAAACATTACTATCCCTTTAACAACGGCAGTGTGTACACCAGTTTGCACTAAAGCCATTATACATTCTAGTGTATACCCGAAGTGTAGGCACATGAGTAGGTAACAAACAACCCAACACAGAAATGAACTTTGGTATCGGATTTGTACATTCTCTGCATTACGTTCAGCATGGTAGGCACATTTGCACTTTGCCTACAAAAGTGTATAAATCAGGAAATATTTTCATGGTAAAAAAAAAAATAATAATTTTCAAAACCTTGCTCTCCTTTAGCAGAAAGCAGAAGAGATAATTAAACTAAATACGTAACATCCTAATTACTTGAATAAGGAGACTGATTATATTCATTTTTTGTAACAAATTCGACACATTAAGGACAGGGTAATTTGCATCTCCCGGGAAATGCTTTTATTTCACTCCGAGTCCATTTTTTTCCCTCTCCAGAACATTTTACTTCTTTCTTCTTTTATAATAGATTTTAAAATTATCTGTAAAATATTTTAGTTAATTAAATTAATGTGTTTTGTAACATGGTTGTCCTTTTTTATTATTTGTTGTACTTTTTTAATTTCTTCTCTGTGTATTTTAACGTTTGAAATTAATTATCCAACAAAGGAAACTAGACTAAGATTTGTAAGTGCTGACTTTTATTTTATAAAAAAAAAATTTAACGGAGCAGTATTATTATTATTTATTTATTTTTTTAAGAAGAACAAGTCCTAATAATAATCCTCTACTTAATTTACTATGGTCAGAAAATCCCAATGGCTGCTAGTCCTTAAAGGAGCAGTAAATATTTTTATGAAAAAATATATATTGTAGGGATTTTCCTATTGAGTAAAATAAGGGTACTCCCACTGCCAAGAGATTTATATTTACAGAGTTATTACAGTTTAAACCCATGTTTTTTTACATTAGCAGTGCCCTTTACTGGTCAAATTCTAATTAGATTTCCTGTTACATTCTAATGGAGAAGAAAGTCAGAAAAGTCAGAGACATACAGTTCTCCATAGAATGTGATATAAACTGCTGAGTCACTTCCTGTCAGTTAGAACTATCAGGAAGTAAACACAGTAAATTCACTTCCTGTCAGTTAGAACTATCAGGAAGTAAACACTAAATTCACTTCCTGTCAGTTAGAACTATCCTAACTAACCTTGAGAGTCCTTTCTTTTCATGAATGAGTTGATTTTTTGATGATCCACCATGGACTAGAACAGCTGATCAGCTGTTTCATGTAAAGAAAAACCTGGCAGAGAATCTGTTACATATATCTGCTTTTTTGGTTCTCCTTGTTTGTGAAGAAACTGTGAAGCCAGACAATGAATCGTTAATGTTATAACCCTTTCAGTGCCACTGGGGTGTGCAATGAATATGTATGTGGCAATAAGAGAGTTAAAGGAGGGCTGTCTTATTCTAAGAACTGAAGTCTGACAGTATCTCCTACTATCACCCACTTGCTTTGCCTAACACATAGCAATCATATTTATATAGTGATCTCTACTGAAGTCTGTCTGTAGGTTTTTTCCTTTTCTAAGCCCCACATCCTCACAACTAACAATGGGCTTCAAAACACCTGAATGACTCATATGCTACATTTACACAGGTCTTCAAGATGAAATCATATCAGAGTTTATTAACCAACTAGTATGAAAACCCATATACACGGGCTAAAGTGCACCCAGCTTCCCCAGAGCCGGGAGCAGAGACAGGATGTGAGCCGTCCAGAGAGGGGCAGCGCGTTCTGCGAGTCTCTGCTGCACATGTTTGCAGTCGCGCGCAGTAGAGACTCGCTGAACGTGCTGATCCTTAGCGGGGAGCTCCACACGGCTCACATCGATGCTCCCTGTGTGTGTGCGAAACCACACATGCACAGTAGAGACTCTCTACTGCGTATGTGCAGTTACGGCTCACAGTGAGCGACGCATTCTACCACTTTATGTAATAAGGATGATTATAACCTCTGAATTTATTTCTTCTTGAAGACCTGTGTGTGTTTATGTTCCCCTACATCTGTATTATATCTATATCGGTATTATATATAGAAAGCATGGGAGGGCTGGAAGCACTCACTCTTGTATTGGAATGGAATGGAATGAAGCACAATCCCAAGTGGATTACATATAAAGGTAAAAAGAGGGCAGCACCAGTGGGACTTAATGAAAGAGAAATGTTATTAATGATGGCAATGCAGGGTCAACGTTATGGTCTGGCATCGATCTTTATCAAGAAGGATTGGTTTTTCGCTCTGGCATGGACCTTTATCAAAATGGGTCAACGTTTTGCTCTTGCATGGACCTTTATCAATGCAATACACATGTCTGTGACAAACAAAGAGTTAAAGGAGGGCTGTGTTATTATAGGAACTGAAGTCTGACAGCATCTCCTGCTCTCGCCCACTTGCTTTGCCTAACACATAGCAATCATTATGCCATCCCTACATGCTAAAGATTACATTGTCTCCCTGCATAGCTAATTCTTAGCTCATAATTAGAAGTGTCCTATTCTCTGTGTGAAGTGATAGCCACACGTCACCAAACTCAGCCACTGCAACAAACCTTAGTGCAGGTCCTTAGTGCTGATTCCTATCACGTACTATGGAAGGCTCTCAAGGCTCTCCCATAGAATGTATTACTTAACTAAATTACCATTTCGGACACTAGTTGGCACTGTTGTTAACAGTTTGAAAATTTAAAATAATTTAACTGTAAATCAAATTAAGAATCTGTCAGCAGTGGGAGTACTCTTGTTTTCTCAGCCAGAAAAGCCCAATAACATTTAACTTTTCATAATTAAAGTGTTCTGCTCCTTTAACCACAAATGCTCAGACTGCACACAATGGAATTATTTAAAACAACATAATCTAAGGCAGGGTTGGGCAAACTGAGGACCCCTGGCTGTTGTTGAACTACAACTCTTATCATCTTCAGCCAGTCCATGGCCAACTCATAATTATGGCATGCAATGATAGGTATTATAGTCTGGCAGCAGCTGGAAGGATGCATGTTGCCTAACACTGTTAACCCTTTCCAACACATTGCAAGTGTTTCTTTTCATGTGAGTTGTCCTTTAAAAAGAATAAAAATCAGTGGTACTTCACAGCTGGAAAAATAAATAATTTAACTGAGTAAGCAAATCCAACCTTAAAGGGATAGTAATGTCCCACAAAAAATATTTTTCATATTGTAGTCCTTAAAAAGTTGAGCACAGCACAAAAAAAAACATATCTCTCATACCACTATGGTTTGAGAGATACAGACATTTAAAGTTCGTGATTTCCTGCTGTCAGCTGTAAAGCTGTCAGCAGGAGATCCGTGTCGGCCGACACGGAGGCTCTGCAGCAGAGCCGCAATCGCGTTATTTACAACAAATTACTTCACTGGAATGGTCTAAAAAGTGTGCTTGCAAACCAAGCACACTTTTTATACCATTCCAAACCAAGCACACATTCCAAACCAAGAACACTTGCAAACCAAGCACACTTTTTAGACCATTCCAATGAAGTAATTCATTGTAAATAACGCGACTGCGGCTCTGCTGCAGAGCCTCTGTGTAAGCCAACACGGATCTCCTGCTGACACCTTTACAGCTGACAGCAGGAAATCACAAACTTTAAATGTTTGTATCTCTCAAACCATAGCAGTTTGAGAGATACATTTTTTGTGCTGTGCTCAACTTTTTAAGGACTACAATTTGAAAAATATTTTTGTGGGACATTACTATCACTTTAAAATCTTGAAAAGGGGCTAGTTTTTATTGAAGTCTCAAAGTTATAAAAGGACAGTATATTCATGCACATGTGTCATTATCAGGGCTCATTGCAAGAATATCTCAAGAAAATGTCATTCGCTTTCATGACTTGCAAACTCTGGATTATTTTACCACGGAAAACGTTTCAAGCTCTGAAGCTGATTTTTTTTTATATATATACACCAATCAATATGCTGTTTGCTTGTACCCCTGGCAATCATTTATATCAATGTTGTTATATTCCCTCTGTCTGCCGTTCCAATAAAATTCACAACGATTTCTTGGTTATATTATTGAGCTTCAGGTTTTCAAAGCCATGAAAATGTCACCATCAACAAATGTGTGAAACAAAGAAAAGATCACTGAGTTTTATTGTAAAAAATGATGCTTCTGAATCCAGATTGTGCCTCGGAATGTCTTATATTGTGTGATTTCTTTTTTGGGGGGTTATTAAACTTTTGAGTGCCAGAGGGGTACGCAACGCATTGCAAAGCAATGCGTTGTATACCCCTCTGGCACTCAAAGTGGTAAAATGTACTGATTTATAAACACAAAAGTGGAACAAAAAACCCATAAGAAGTAAATTAAGATTCCAGTTGATTTAACTCTTTGAGTGCCTAAGGGGGTCCAACACACTGAGAAACAATGGCCTAGATTCACTAAAGGTCTATGCTGTGGAGATATGATTTTGTCAATGTGCTTGAAACACTTTGACATTTCGATGTACACACACATTGACGATTTCACTAAAATTTTCAGATGCAAGGGGAGGGTTGGAGAAGGTCCCTATTAGCATACAGGATTGTCGAAGTGCTGTTGATGTGGAAGGGATGACCTCCCTTCACACATCACCAACACGGACAATTCTGAATGCAAAGAGCATTCTCTATCTGCTTCCCTACTTGGCCAGTAGGGGAGAGAAGAGAATGCTTTCAGCACCATGGACAGCATCACTCCCTTATACGTTTGAGTGCCATAGGGAAGTACATTACTCACCCCTGTGGCACTCAAAAGGTTAAATACACCAAGCACCACACAATTATCCCCTTAGCTATGTATCATATATGATACATGTTGCGCACTCCCAGAGGAAAAAGGCTGGGGGTCAGGCAGCATCTATGGGTATTTGTGGCTACCACTTGCCCTCCAGCCTTGTTCCCGTGCCCAATGGTAGCCATCGAACCCCATATAAAAGCGATGCACTTTTCATGAATTAATCACCGGTCATTCACAAACTGCAACCGCATACCTTCCCTATTAACCCTTTGTGTTCCAGAGGGGTACGCAAACGTATTGCAAAATAATGCATTGTGTACCTTGCTGGTACTCAAAGGGTTAACTGTGGACTACATATGCAACTGAACAAGGGGTCAGCATGTCGAATTAAAAAAGGAGGGGGAAGTATGTCAGAGAGGGAAGCATGTAAAATTAAAAAAAGGGGGGGTAGTATGTTGGAGGGGGCAGCATGTCAAATTAAAAAAGGGGGGGTAGTATGTTGGAGGGGGCTAGCGAGTCGAATAAAAAAAAGGGGAGCTAGTATGTCGGAGTATGCCTGACACCCCCAGCCTTCTTTCCTTGCCCAGGCAGTGCCCGTGGGGATTTGTGATTAGCAGTAGGCAAGGGGAAAAGGCTGGAGAGGGTCAGAAAGTGTACATGGGGATCAGTGGCTACCAGAGGGCAAGGGAACAAGTGTGGGGGCCAAGCAGTGTACATGGGGCTCTATGGCCATCACTGGGCAAAGGAACATGGTGGGGGGCAAGTGGTAGCCACAAATTCACATAGATGCTGCCTGACCCCACAGCCTTGTTCCCCTGGAGTGTGCAACTTGTAAAATATATGAGCTAAAATATACAGAGCTAAGGGGAAAATTGTGTAGTGATTGGTGTATTTTCTTTTTCTTTAACCCTTTGAGTGCCGCAGTGGTGAGCAATGCACATCCCTATGCCACTCAAAGAGATAAGGGAGTGATGCTGTCCATGGTGCTGAAATTATTCTCTCCACTCCCCTACTGGACAAGTGGGGAAGCAGAGAAAATGCTCTTAAACTTCAGAATTGTCGTAGTGTTGGCGATGTGTGAGAGGAGGAAATCCCTTCCACATCAACAACAGTTCACAGGCCGCCCTGCTTGTGATTGATTGAGGGCTGTTACTGCATAGGAAAGTACAGGGAGATCCCAACTTCGCCAACCTCAGGTAGGTGGAGTTGAGACTGTCAATTCAGACAGCAGAAGCTGCTATCGGAGGTTAGTGAATGTGTCAAAGTGTCACATTAACATATCAACAACCCCCCTTGCATACAAAACTGAATTATTATTCAACATTTCCATATGGAAACAGGCCATTTTCGATGTGATGAATGAAAATTCATAAACCTGTTGGATGGATGTTGGTGTAGGAATACTTTTGTCGTAGTGATGGTGATATGATGCCGTAGACACTTAAGTGAATGCTATCGATGTACCTTCCACACTGCTCTGACAGGACATCTACATTTTCAGCCCTCTTCGACCTTTAACGCATCCAGGCCCAGGTGTTAGACATCCCTTCTGCACTCAAAGGGTTTCAAATGGTATTCTAATACCTGCAAATGCAAATTCAACAAATCTAATTAATGGGAACTATGCCCTAGGAATTAGTAGCTCTCAGTTTGTTGAACTAATCCTTTGATAGCCAGAGAAGAACCCAATACATTGTGTTGCAATGAGTTGCAAACCACTCTGGCACACGGATTCTCATCTGTGTATATATCCTTCACAGAGCAGTCAGGTTTAGCTGCCTATTATTTGTTTTGCATTTTATCTGCAACTTCTTTTACATAGTGATCTCTACTGAAGTCTGTCTCTAAGTTTTTTACTTTTCTAAACCCCACCTCCTCACAACTAACAATGGACTTCAAAACACCGGAATGACTCATAAGCTACATTTACACAGGTCTTCAAGATGAAATAAATGATTAATAAACTCTGATTTTATTTAATCTTGAAGACATGTGTGTGTTTATGTTCCCCTACATCTGTATTATATCTATATCTGTAATATATTTAGAAAGCACGGGAGGGCTGGAAGCACTCACTCTTATATTGGAATGGCCCAGATGCACAATCCCAAGTGGATTAAATATAAAAGGTAAAAAGAGGGCAGCACCAGTGGGAAATGAAATGGACGGGAAATGTTATTAACACTGGCAATGCCAGGTCAACGTTTCGGTCTGGCATGGATCTTTATCAAGAAGGATCGACTTTTCGCTCTGGCATGGACCTTTATCAAAATGGGTCAACGTTTGTGTTACGGTTCTCAAGCAAGACAAGGAGTCAGACTGTATAGTTAAAATCACCTTTGTTTTGGATAATAAACAATAGGCAATAAATGAATATATATATAAGCAGAGGGTGACTGGAGATGCTAGCTACTCTATTAGAAATAGGAGCCTGCTGACGGGTAGTGATGATCGAGCACCCCGATGCTCGGGTGTTCGGGTGCTCTGGCCGAGCGCCCCCGGAGGCTCGAGTGCTCGGCCGAGCACCCGAGCCCCATTGAAGTCAATGGGAGGACTCGAGCATTACACCAGGCACCCCCTGCTCTGATGAGGGGAGGGTGCCTGGTCCATAGGAAAAGGGCAGAAAATGATGGAAACACCGCAGAAATGGTTCAGGGACAGCATAGGGAGGATGTCTGGATGCATCTTGGACTCCAACGTCGCTGCTGGGAACGATGTTTCGCCCGTAGTACGCCATTTTTACAGACTGACCGTAAAACACACAAAAAGGAAGATAAAAACTAATCTGCGGCTAGGCACAGTGAACAGAATATGTGACGTTTATTTTTTAAACTTTGCACACTAAACAGAATGTGCTGCTAATCTGCAACTTTGCACACTAAACAGAATGTGCTGCTAATCTGCGGCTAGGCACAGTGACCGGAATATGTGACGTTTATTTTTTAAACTTTGCACACTAAACAGAATGTGCTGCTAATCTGCAACTTTGCACACTAAACAGAATGTGCTGCTAATCTGCAACTTTGCACACTAAACAGAATGTGCTGCTAATCTGCAACTTTGCACACTAAACAGAATGTGCTGCTAATCTGCGGCTAGGCACAGTGAACGGAATATGTGACGTTTATTTTTTAAACTTTGCACACTAAACAGAATGTGCTGCTAATCTGCAACTTTGCACACTAAACAGAATGTGCTGCTAATCTGCAACTTTGCACACTAAACAGAATGTGCTGCTAATCTGCAACTTTGCACACTAAACAGAATGTGCTGCTAATCTGCGGCTAGGCACAGTGAACGGAATATGTGACTTTTTTTTTTTAAATTTGTGCCCCCCCAAACAAAATATAACTGCTGCCCCCACACACAACAGTCCTAAAAAGGACTTTTGGGTCTTTAAAGAGTTCAAAAACACTTTTCTTCTCCCTACACTGACTTTCCCTTCCTATCCTCATCTCTCCCTGGCTAAGACTGAGCCGAACTCGCTGGTCAGGTGCTATACAGCACCCGATCACGGGTTCTGGCCAGCCAATCAGTGTAATGCCAGCAGCCAACATGGCTGCTGGCATTACACTGATGTCAGAGCCTCCCCGCACGTTTATTGGCTGCGCAGCAGCCGCGAAACGTGCGGGGAGGAGACCCGAACATGGCGGGCGAGCACATGCGGTACTCGTACGAGTACCGCCATGTGCCGAGCAGAGCAATGCTCGAGCCGAACCGAGCTTCGGCCGAGCATGCTCGCTCATCACTACTGACGGGTCAACCACGTCTGCTAGAGACTAGACCGAAGCCAACTGGTAGTCTCGGGGTAACAGGTGGAACGGACACAGAGCCTACAGTCTCCTGAATATAGCAACAAGAGAGACTACTGACTCACGCCTGCAGTCAGTAAGGAAGACCACGTCTCCAATAAGGATGGCAACAACGGAGACTACTAACTCATGCCTGCAGTCAGTCAGGTCGGAGTCTGCCAGAGCCCCAGGTCTGCACCAGGATGATGTCTGTGGGTAACGGAGCCACACAGCAGAATGAACAGACAGAGCCATGGGTCAGCATCAGTTAGTATAGTCAGACAAGCCAGACTCATACACAAAGTGGTTAGTCAGCCAGAGCCACTGGTCTGCACCAGATAGGATGTCCAATAGTAGTAGGCTACACTGGGAGGATAGTTGGACAGAACCCCAGGTCAGCTCCAGGTTGGATAGTCAGTCAAGCCAGGATCATACATGGAGTGGGTAGTCAGCCAGAGCCACAGGTTTGCACCAGATTGGATGTCAAAAGCCAAAGGAGTGCACAGGTAGAATGGTCAGACAGAGCCACAGGTCAGCACCAGAATGGATAGTCAGACAATCAGGGTCATACACAGGATACAGGAACAACAGGAACTAGAACTGCACTGAACACCAACGTAAGGGTAATTGAATAGAGATCCAGTTCCATTTTAAAAGGCAATCCAGGAAGTAGATGAGTGGAGAAAACAGCCCCAAACAGTAAAAAGCATAGGCCTGCACCAAATTGCAACCTCGTGCCTGAAAGTGACACAAGTCCATGTGTTGCGTCAAAACACTGATCCCACTCCAAGTCATTCTACGGAGCAGACCCGGTTCGCACGAGGACATGGACAGCTGCTGAGAAAACCAAGCACGCCTAGACCCAGTCCTCAGAATGACTCATGGGATGACGCTGTGGCGACATTTCAGACCATCAAATACCTGTGTCAACCCACCAGACGACACTGGATCTAAGCTAACTGTGACAGTACCCCCCTTTAAAGACTCCTCCTCCGAGGGCCTACCCGGGGTTTGTCAGGAAATGGGTATGAAACTTGCGCACCAACAGAGGAGCGTGCACATCACTGGCAGGTGTCCAGGAGCGCTCCTCAGGACCATACCCTTTCCAGTGAATTAGATACTGAAGGCTTCCTCTGACCCATCTGAAGTCCAGAATGCTCTGTACCACAAATTCCTCATGATTGCCAAACTTCACCGGAGCTGGCCTAACCGTACTGTTGGAATGTCGGTTACAAACCAGAGGTTTGAGCAAGGAAACGTGGAACACATTGTGAATGTGCATAGAAGCAGGAAGCTCCAGTGCATATGCTACAGGGTTAATTTTGTGAAACACAAGGAAAGGACCAACAAATCGAGGAGCCAGCTTATTACACGGCACCAGGATGACAGCCACACCCTCTCCACCACTTGGAAGGAAGGTGCCGGCAAACGTCTACGTTTGCATGGAACCACGTAGGGTATTCTGTACCCGAACCCAAGAGGAACAGAGTGCCCTCAAATGCTCATCAAGAGCTGGAATCTCCTGTGACTGAAAGACCTGGGGAAGAACAGAGGGATGATACCCATAACTAATCATGAATGGAGAACTCTGTGAGGAAGAGTTCATGGCACAATTCCGGGCAAACTCCACCCAAGGTAACAGGGTAGCCCAATTATCGTGGTGGTCATAGATATAACAACAGAGAAACTATTCTGGTTGGACTGTTCACCATTCGACTGTGGGTGGTAGGCGAAGGAGAATGCTAACTGAATCCCCATTTGGGCACAAAACCATCTCCAGAACCGAGACACAAACTGACTACCTCCATCTGAGACAATAACCCTAGGTATGCCATGGAGTCGAAAGACCTCTTTAGAGAAAACCCCCACCAATTCCTATGCAGATGGTAGGCCTTTGAGTGGTACAAAATGAGTCATCTTAGAAAATTTGTCTACAATCATTAGGATGACCGTGAAATCAGAGGATGCCAGTAGATCAACTATAAAGTCTATGGACAGATAAGACCACGGTCTTTCTCCATTGGCCACTGGTTGAAGAAGACCGACAGTGCAATTTTCGGATTGAAGGCTCAGCCACCAGAACAGTCTAGATAAGGATCAAATCAATTGTTCTCGCCCAATAAGGCCAGCAATTTTGGAGGAATGGTAAGTCTCAAGCAGTTTTATGCACAAATGAGCGGGGACAAAGCATTTCCCTCTAGGTTTCTCCATCGGATCGGATGTCTAAGTGGCCAATATTTGTTCTCCCAGTGGAGAAGTAATACATGTACGTAATGTGACCAGAATTCGATCAGCCAGAATAATCAATGTGGGAGGGACCTCCTCCTTGGATAACTTACAAAACTGGTGTATTAGGGCATCCGCCTTCATATTCTTAGAGCCTGGAAGGTTTGAAACCGCAAAATTGAACCTTGATAGGAACAACGCCCATCTACCTTGGCGTGGAGGCAGGCGTTTAGCCTCAGACAAGTAAGTGAGATTCTTATAATTTGTAAGAATCAAGACAGGAGAACTAGTACCCTTCAGGAGGTGTTGCCATTCTTTCAGTGCCAATATAATAGCCAATAATTCTCTGTACCCAATTTGGTACACCGTCTCTGCCTTAGACAGTTTCTTCGAAAAATACACGTAAGGGCGTAAGGACCCACTGGAACCGAGCATTGAGAAAGGAGGGCACCTACTCCAATCTCAGACGCGTCAACCTCCAGTGTGAAAGGCAGGGCGGGAATGGGATGCACCAAAATAGGAGCTGCTGCCTTGAGGTCTTCAAAGGCACATATGGGTCATATCGATGATAGGGTTGACAATAGAGGAGAAATTCTTAATAAACCTTCGGTAATAATTGGCGAAGCCCAAGAATCTTTGAATAGATTTGAGTCCCTCAGGAGGAGGCCATTGTAGCACAGCGGACAGTTTCTGGGGGTACATGGCCAACCCAGAAGAGGAAATGATGTAGCCCAGAAAGGTAACCTGGGGCTGACAAGGGGTAGAAGGGTCCTTCTTGATAAATGCCCATGCCGGAACAAAACAGCAACCTGACTTAATGCCATAATTAATAACATTTCTCTTTCATTAAGACCCACTTTTGATGCCCCCTTTTTCCATATATATATTAAAAAAATACAAATCGCTGTGTATTAGCGCTGTTCTATAGTCCTAAAACCCTTTCTATATTAACCAATGACCAGTCGGACTCAGTTCGCCACATCAGTTTCAGTCTCTTAGTGGGCAGATTAAAATATGAACCAAAAAGAAAACAAAGACTGGGTGCTCTGTGTCTCACTGGAAAAATGTTTTATTACACAATAGACATATATAAATAGAATGTAATACAAGGTAAAAATGACACCAAAATCAAATCTGCAATATACAAAAATGTTGAAACAAATATGTGGAAGCATAGATAAAACCCAGCAAGTGAATGAATGTTCAAAAACAACCCAAAGCGGGCAGGTGTGGTACCTGTTAAAGGCTATCTGTCCCGACCTTGTAACACAGTATCATTACTGAAATTGGGCAGATATATATATCTGCACCAGGACTATCTTCCCGTTAGCTTACCATTTAGTCTCACCGTAGATGAAATCATATTTCGGTGTATATAGCATTCAAAGTCCTTCCAGCTTGATCTTAACAGGTGACATGCCTCCGAGCTGTTTAACAAGGAAGCTGTAGTAATAGGTAGCGGGATGTAAACTCGGGCAGAGAGCCTACACAGGTGCGACCCTCCAGTCTATATTTTAAATACTTTAACTGGTTATATTCAAACAAAGTGATCCACACTGTTGTCCATTAAAAGTCTTAAAATCAACACGTTTCGTACCACTCTGTTGGGTACTTCCTCAGGATATAACAGCTATGTAACTGGGTGCCACATTTAAATCCTGTCTCCAACACGGGTGACCAATCAGATGACTCTTATTTGATAGTAGGATACGTATCCACTGGTTTTAAATTCAAGTTGATGAACTCTATCATTGCTGGACCAAATGATCCAAAGCACCTCTATACTGCTGTAGATATACTAAGAGGAATAGGGATGGGCAAAACTTTCCACCTCAAACTGAAATCGGCGAAAAATGGCACTTTCCGCTTGGCAAAAAATTTCCCACGAAAATCTTACACTTTTTTCACCCATTAAAATCAATGGGAACTAAGAAGTTACACACAACACATTACAAATAATATTTTATTTCCCAGAGGCACAGTATAAAAGGGGCATGAGGGTACCTGTGTTGGTGGGGTGTGGGGAAAGAATCAGGTGAACAGGGAATGTTTTTGGGGGGTTGTTTACTGGGATTGGGGGGAACTTACTAAAAAAGAAATCCTAAATAAAATAAAATAAAATAAAAACCATAAGACATGGTATAAAGGATCTGAGGAGGGTGCCTGTATTGGTGAATGAATGAATCATTTGAACAGGGAATTTGTTTTGGGGGGCTTTCTTGACTGCTATTTGGGGGACAGTTACAAAAATAAATACATAAAATAAAATAAAATAAGACATTTGTATTTAAAGTGACAGAGACAGGAACCCACTGACATAAGCTGCCATTGGGCTGGACTGATACTTGACTTGATAGAGTATTTTGTAGAGGATGATTTGTTGTTAGAGGCCTTTGTAGGACTTAGATTTATTAGAGGCCCAAACCCTGAAGAAACATTGGTTTGTAGGACTTAAGCTTGTTTGGCACAAGTCCTAAGGAAACATTGATTTGTAGGACTTAAGCTTGTTTGGCACAAGCCCTAAGGAAAGATGGATTTGTAGGACTTATGCTTGTTAGAAACAAAAATTGTTTATTTTTTGTAGGAGTACCTTTTATTTATTTATTTATTTATTTTTTATAAAACAAGCCCTGAGAAAAAAAATGCCCTACTGGCCTAATGCCAGCATGTCATGTTGGCCAGTGGATACTGTCAAATGTCCTCCTGAGCAGCAACTGCTGTTCGTACTGCTGCTGCTGAGTTGTTTAAGCAGCAGGATGATTAGGCAGCTGAAAGGGAATGTGATCAACAAGGGTCCACTTGCCACAACTGGCTCCAGTGATGAGCCTGAGGCAGTAGCAGAAGAATAAGTAGCCCCCAGTATTTGTGGAGTAAAGAACAAGTTGGCCATTCAATCTTCTCCACCTGCCCCTCCTCCAAAATCATCATGGGTGTGTTGTTATTAGAATGTATATTTTTCCCTTGAGAGCAGGATCAGTGGGTCTCCTCAGCAACTGCAATGTGTACAGTGTGTGTGTGTGTGTGGTAAATAACATCCGGGGGCACAACTGTATCCAAACACCATGACACCCGAAACCAAGTACTGCTTCTGTCACTGTACCCCTTGTCCAGACCCCGCCAAGGACACATGACAACTTGCTGACAGTTTAATAGTAATGATGAACCCTCCCTGCCTCCATCTTGGCATATTCTGCTAGATGGAATCTCCTCAGATGCCTCTTGATGACCTGACATCGATTCTCCTCTACCACACTGGCATGTGTGGTCAGTGCACCACACAGTGTGCATTAGGTAGAGATGAACTGCCACATCCTAACATCAACAGAGTGGCTATCATTTGGTGGGGGAGGTAACGATGAATGAGGTGGATTGGCAGGAGATGTACTTGTTACCCTAGAGGAAGAAGGTGATGTTGATGACGAGCTAGTTGTTTTGCTTGTCATGGAACTTCCAGTGTCTGTCTGGGTTTCTTTATTCTTCCTCCTCTTTGATCTCCACCTTTCTGGAGAGTCAGGGGGTACAATAACAGCGGTGCTAGATTTCTGTATCGGGTGTTTGGCTTTAACATGTTTGGAGTAAATGTCATGGTGTCTACGTTTCATGTGTGTTTTCAGGGAGGTTGTGCCAAGGTGTGTTCCCTCTTTTCCCCTTCTCACTAACTTGTCACAAATTTTGCACTGTACCGTTTTTGATGTTGATTGCACTGTGCCTGCTGGAAGAGAATAATAGTCCCACACCCATGACTTCTGGAGGGAGGGATAGGGAACAGGTGGAGAAGAATGGCCTCTTTCTTCTTCTTCTCCACATTCCCCTTCACTTTTTATGGCAGCGGATAATGTTGCTGCTACTGCCTCAGATTTAGTACTGCAACTGGGACCAGGAGTATTGCTGGTGCTCGCAAGTGGAACCTGTCCTAGTACTGCATTACTTGTTGACCCCATTCCCACTGTGTCCACGGTGGTCTGTGGCACACTAACCTGCTCCTCAGCACCCTGCTGCCCTTGCATCTCAGCAGCAGCACGAATTAAACCAGTTGCAATTTCCTCAAATTCCAAAAGCTGATTGCTAGTGGTAGTGGTGATGCCCATCCTCATCCCTGTCTCCCATTCCTTCTCACTTTCTGATAAAAAGGCCATCAATTTCTCTTTCACCCCAGCTTCTCCAAACCACCACCACTAGTCCCTACTTGATGCTGCTCTATTCCAGACATCTCACTGCTGCTTGGAGGAGGTGACGAGCAATGTGACAGAGGGTCCCCTGCTGTCACACTTGACATCATTTTCTCTTTCCCCCCTGAGTACTACAAGAAACACTAGCAGCAGGCAAAGTATTGGTGGCAGCAGGTTCAGCACTGGCAGCAGGTACAACACTAGTGGAAGCAGGGGCAACACGTCTGGCAACAGGTACAACACTAGTGGCTGAAGGTATAGCAATGGTAGCACTGCCAGCAGAGGCAGCACATCTTGAAGCAGGCACAGGCAGCTGACCTGTCCTGCTCTCACTAGTACTACCATTTTCTCCCTCCCTTCCCATTCCTTTTTCTCCCTCCCTACCCGATAAATCCCCCACGATCCCTTGGAGTGATTTAGGGGGACTGGACAGCATTGGTTCAGTACTGCTACTCACTTTCTCCTCCTCCTCAGCGGACACATCAGGGTCCTTCCAGCTTCTCCTTTGATTATTTTTCACCTTGCCCATAGTGATAGGAGTCACTATGAGCCTTTCCTGTCTCAATTTTTGCAAAATATCACAGCAGAACAACACAGCACGTCTATCTCACTCTGTAGCTGCTTCTATTGTGTCTGCCTTCAACGAAAAGGTCACCTTTTTATAGTGGAAGTGCGAAAACAATGTAAATCAATGGGCGGAAACTTTATAGCCACTGAAAAAATGGTGAAAAACTTTGGCCAATGGATTCGAAAATTTTAACCACTAATTTTAAATTGGATTTTCCCGCGAAAAAGCGGATAACAACGTGGTTTTCGAGAAATTTCACGCTGGAACGCGGCAACAAGTTTCGCCCACCCCTAAAGAGGAATACATTCACATAATAACATATATACACAAACAGAAAAAGCCATATAAATGTGGCAAATGTCAAATAACAGGAAGAAAACATATGTAATAAAACAATAAAAAATATAGTGAAGAAAATAAAAAATAAAAAATAAAAAATGAAAAAATAAACTTAAATATAAAGGTGAAAAGTAATAATCAAAAAATGTGTAAATAAAAATATATAAAAAAATATAAATATAAAATGTAAAAAATATATATATTTGACTAACTGTGTAAGATAGAGGCTGCCATATTACACTAAGAAGCATAATCTACCCTATAATAATACCAATCATAACTCTAAAACCCTATCTCTACAAAAAAAAAAATATATATACAGCCAAGTATGAGAATTTATGAAAAAAATAAAATGTCTATCACCGTAGAGGGCATAAGTCACATCACCACATATAAAATGCTGTGAAACAGAAAAGAAAAGGGGGGAGGGGGAAGGAGAACAGGCAAACATAGCTCTCAAATCGCAAGGTACCTGGGGCTCGATTTAAAGGCAACCGTTAGCCAAAAAAATCACTAACGGGTGCGTTAAGTGTCATGTTGCAATTCAAAGACCCGTCTAAACAACAGCTAACGGCAGTTGTAGAATCCTTACGGCCGATACACTTGCGTGCATTCAGACGCATGGAACAACATACCCCAGAGCTATTCAAAGGCTTGCGGTACTGGTAACGGCTGAAAAAAAGACACACCTAACGGCTAAAAGTTAAGACCCACTTTTCACACACGTTAGACACTTAACGGCCAAAACGAAACACCCGTTACAGAGGAAAAGACACAAAAGGCTTACCGCACAACCATGTAAATGGGAAAATTAACCCGTGCAATGCCAAAACAACACAAAAACATGCACACACAACACAAATCACTACACACACAACAACAACCAACACCACAGGAACAACGACACACAAAAAAACAACAACACAGCATGGCACGGAACAATGGGGGTTATCACACAAAGCGGACACCTGCAAATACAAGCTCACCTGGCCAACATCAACACGCCACCTGCACCCCACAAATGCACACCCGCAAATGGCACACACAGAACAAGCACAACACACCACATCTTATAACACACACACACCTGCTAACACTTACCTGGACAAAAACAACACACCATTGGTCAGCACTCACCTCATCACCACACCTACACAACGCCCTAGCAAGTACTTAAAGGGACAACTCAACACACTCACTTGTGGCTTGTTTTCCACTCAGGGAGGGAGAGAGAGAGAGAGAGAGAGAAAGAGACAGATAGAGACAGATAGAGAGAGCAAACAGTATGTTGGGTTACATATTGTTGCGAAGGCTGCGGAGAAGGCGTGCAAGGGAGAGAGCTGGGGAACATCAGCAACCTCCAAGCACGCCTCATCAACAGCCTCCACCTGTTGCAAGTGAGGAGGCTCTGGCTCAGCAGCCACACAGGAGCCCATCCCCACCCGGAGGACACCTGCCTGCAGATGCACAGCTGCAGCAACAGGATGCTCCCCAGCTGCCACAGGGACCCCTGCAGCAGCCCAGGATGCATAGACGACCACCAAGGCCCAGGGTATACCGCCCAAGGGTCACTCTCTTTGGAATGACCGATGACGAGGTTATTGATCGCTACAGGTTGAGGCCACACAGCATCATAGCCCTGTATGAGGTCATCAAGGAGCAGGTGGATCCCATATGCACCCATAACCATGCTCTAACTGGCCTTCAAAAACTCCTGTGTGCCATACACTTCATGGCAAGTGGCGCCTTTCAGTCGACAGAGGGTTACGCATCTGGCATGTCCCAGGCCACATTCTCCAGGGTGCTGGCCCAGGTCTTGCCAGCCCTCAAAGCCAAGGCCAGTACCTACATACATTTCCCCATCACCGATATGGAGTGGACACATCTGAAGCAGGGCTTCTATGCAAGGGGAGGCATGCCCAGGGTCATGGGTGCAATAGATTGCACCCATGTCCGTATCAAAGCACCAGCACGTCAGGGACATATGTTCCTGAACCGCAAAAACTTCCACTCCATGAATGTGCAGATGGTGTGTGACAGCAACCTGGCCATCATGAATGTCTGTGCGAAATATCCTGGGAGCTGTCACGATTCACATATACTCAGAAATTCATCTGTGCAGAGGGATTTCGAAAATGGGACCTATACAGGCGGATGGCTTCTGGGTGAGTTAACAGCACCAAATGACACCACATACACATGTGCTAGTACGTTCACCACATGAAACATAATTCACACAATATGTGCTCCTTGTCACACCATGTCACTCGCTTTCCACAGGTGATGCTGGCTATGGATGCAAGCCATGGCTCCTCACCCCGGTCGCCAATCCCCAAAACGATGCCCAGGAACGATATAACCAGGCTCATGCCAGAACACGGAATGCCATTGAGCGGACCTTCGGCCTCCTCAAGTCCCGATTCCGATGTCTGGACCAATCGGGGGGAGCATTGCAGTATGCACCAGGCAAGGTCTGCGACATCATCGTGGCATGTGCCATCCTACATAATATCGCGGTGGACACCAGACTCATCGACGATGTCCATCCCCCACCCAGACCTGAAGACCCTGTGGATATCGTTGAGTGTGAGGAAACCCCAACAGGGATGCAGACAAGGGACAGATTGATCAGGGATCACTTCTGCTGTGAGTATAATACATGTATGCACACAATCCATGCATACACACCCACCACAACACACATGTTCTGTTTCACCCCACAGGATCAGTGACACAGCCCTCACACTGGCTGCAGTATGGACCACCAGCATCAACTATTCCGTGGACCAGTCAGATTGGGCCTAGAGATTCCGAATACATCTGACAACCTGTCGTCCATGTTGATACTGCTACCTCAAGGATATCATGCATGCCCCCCCTGGAAACCAAGGTACAACACTTTAACCTTGTTCAGCATATCCCACAGCTCCCTAGGCACCAACTAAAGTGTTCTGCTAGGATCAGACCCATAGCAACCATGGTACCCCTGTAGCAAGGGAGTCTCATCCAAGCCAATGCATCGGATAGAACTCTGTCATATAAGGGGTTCAGGGGGCATTTGTGGGGACATGGGACCAGTAGCTTGCTACAGTTGAAGAAAGCAGCAGAGGGGTGGATCGACAGTAATAGTGTGTTACACAACATGGAGCTCATGAAATGTGGATCACATCTCCATGGACACCATGCTGCCCTGTGTGTGTGTGTGTGCAGTGATATGTGCCCCAGAAAGAAATACACACATTAACAAATATGTCCTACTAGCTCCATGAACCAAATATATTTGGCCTGTCTCTGACAGTGGCAGCCCAAATATATTGTTGTCAGGAAGCTATTAGGACATATTTGTTGATGTGTGTAACCGTGTCAGGGGCAAATATCCCTAAGGATGGTTAACATCCCCTTAGTTCCCCCCATGATGGTTCATAGACCAGTACACAACACATTACAAAGCAGTGGTTTGTGTAGACTTATGTAACGGGAAAGATTAAGAGGATCATGATGTTGTAGCTGTTGCATGATGATCACTTCGAGGGTGATGTTCCAAATCCTGTCCTCTTGTCCCACAGGCATCCATAGCACGATCCATCCTTGAACAGAGGAGTTTCCATATGACTGGACTGAAGTCTGGACAACACTTCCATGAAGCTCACCCCTTGGCGTTTCAAGTGATTGTGTTGGTGATGCAATATTTGACCTGATGTTCACAGCAACCTCTACTGGAACATTCACATATGGACACAAATTAATGTGTGTACTAACATCCAGGTATCAGACCTGTACAGTAAGACTGCTCATACACAGATGCCAAACTATGTGGACAACACATGAGCAGTTCACTAGCATTTCTAATGTATTCCTATTTAGTTCAGATGTACCTTTTTGTGCTCATACAAGTGTTTAATGCATATTGGCTAAATACACAAGAAACATCACTACTCAATCCGTGTCTGTATGAATGAATGTTGGATCAAACACCTGTCAATGTGGAACTGTACCCAAGGCTAGAGTATCCCTCATACAAAGGAAGGCATGATTTATATCACAGGAGTCCACTAGTTGCCTGACCATGAGTGGACTTTGTGATGTATACATGCAATGACATGATGGCAGTGATACACTGATGTGTGTTGTGAGTGATTAGCTGGTGATACAGGGGACACACTTCCACTGTGATGTGATGTCCATGGTTTGTGTGTTGCTCAATATAATCAATGTCCTGAGATTGCTGTAGGTTGTCATATCTCAGTACATGGGCTACATCAACAAAAACAACCATGTGGACAAGTGTTATCACTGGTGAAGTGTGTTATAACCTTAGTTAAACAACAACACAACTTAAAGGGATAGTAAACCCTGAAAATAAGTTTATTTCACATTGTAGCCCTTTAAAAAACATGAAAAATGATATCAGTCTTATCTACCAAACATATATGATTTGGGAGATAAGACTTATATCATTTTACATGTTTTTTTAAGGGCTACAATATAGAATGAACTTATTTTCAAGGTTTACTATCCCTTTAATACATAAGCCAATGCTCAGCCTAAGGTTCCAATGTGCGTGCTACACAATGAAATCTTAGGAAGATCATTGGGTTATGCAGTAAGTTAGGCTGTAATTCAAACTCCTGTTGTGCAACTGACTTGCTGGAGAACACAATGCTCACCCTAGGATCACAATGTGTAACACACACATTGAGATCCTAGGGTGTACATTGTGTTCCCCAGTATGTCAGCTGCACAATAGAATTTTGATTTAAAGACCATATTGATGCATGTTCAATCTGTCCTGCGTGTTATTTCCCTGCTAAGTCGCATAGCTGTTAGTTTGGTTTTCCCCTCAAACACAACAGTTGATGCAGACGAATGTTCAGTGTTGCACCAGTTGTTGTGCTAAGGGGCATGTTCTGATCAAATCTGACACACATCATGGCCATGTAACACTGTTGTGTTATATGGCTACAGGGATGGGTTGCCAGGTGAATTTGGACAACGGTGTGGGTGTGTGTGAACCCATGTTGTAACATCACACAAACATTTCCCCCAGGCAGGAGTTGAGTTCACTGCATTGTTTGGCAATGCATTGGAGACAACCCTGCCACCCAATCTATAAGTGAATACACAGCAGATCAGACAGGATTCAAAAGCACAATTTTCATTTATTGAGGGGGCAGATGACAGGTTGGGCCTTTCATTTCTTTTTTTTTTTTTGGGGGGGCCTTAGACTTGGTGCCAGAGGTGGATGCCCTGGCTGATTGCCTTGTCACCCTCTGTCCCCTAGGTGTGGCTTCTGGGGTAACACTGGAAGGGGTGGTGGGTGCAGTGGACCCCTCTGTGGAACGCAGGTTCTCCCTCTCCATCCTCAGGTTCTCCCTGGGTTAATCTCTCGCAACTCCACGAGCACCTGTGCAAACATGTCCATCATCACCGTATGGATCTGGTGGAGTTGTGTGTTCCCCCTGGCAACCTCTGACTCCAGAGCTTGGATTCTGGTCTCCAACCTGTTCGTGTTCCTCCGGGATTCCCTCCGGTTCCTCGTGAGGTTGTCGTTGGTGGCGTGGGTTGCCCGGAGCTGTCCTCTTTGAAGGGCCATGCACTCAGCCTCCAGATCTGGGGTGCGTTGACTGCTGGAGATGGGAGTGGCCGGTGACACATGTGCTGTTTCCCCAGCTTCAGCTGTCTCCTCAGCCTCTGTTTCCCCAGCTTCAGCTGTCTCCTCAGCCTCTGTTTCCCCAGCTTCAGCTGTCTCCTCAGCCTCTATCTCCCCAGCCTCTGCTGTCTCCTCTGCTGGTACTGGGTGTGCTGTGGCTGCTACTGCTGTTTGTGTTGGTGGAGTGGCTTGCACAGACGGTGTGTGGGTGCCCACCACATCAAGGGACCCACTGCTGCCCACTGATGTCTGTGCTGGTTGAGGTGGTGGGGTGAACAAGTCCCTTGGCTGAGGGCGCTGGGGCTCCCCAATCAGGCCCAGGTGTTGGTAGTCAAGTGGCCAAGGGTCATACCTTGGCCAGTGGTAGGTGCTTGGCCCCCACCTGGAATCATACCTGGGGCCATGCTGGGGAGCCATCCAGGAGGGTAGATCCATATCGGTGGAATATGGCCCATATTGGCTGGTGGCCACATTCCCGGGCAGCCATTGCCTCCCTGGTGGTGGTGGTGCTGCTGCTGGAGGGTAATAGCTCCCGGTGGTAGTGGGATGCATCCATCTCTCCCCCTGAATCCAGCCGCTGTACATCTGTGGAGCATCCTGTGGTGGGGCAGGCAGTTGAGGGGCAGGCAGTTGAGAGGCAGGCAGTTGAGAGGCAGGCAGTTGAGAGGCAGGCAGTTGAGAGGCAGGCAGTGGTGATGCAGCTAGTTGGGGAGGAGGTGTGGTACTTGTAGACGGTTCCCAGTGGCTAGTCCCCTCCTCTGTATCCTCCTCACTGGGTGGTGTGGTCGGCTCCTCCACGGGCTCCTGATGTGATGGAGGCCCATAAGCTGTGTGGAGAATTGAGATTGTGTGATTAGTAAACGTAGCCATGATGGGATTAATGGGATACTAATACATGAAATGCAGAAAGGGAAATATATGTTTTGTGGTTTATCACCCTGAGTGAAACAAGGGTACTCCCACTGCTGGAGGGGGTTTCTGTTCAAAAAGTCTCCCAGCTCAGAATAGAATTGCTTTGGTGCTATATCCCAGTGGCCTGAAGTTGTACATTGGCACTGTTGCTACATTATCCTATGATAATTTATTGCGTCTGGACGTAAGCTGTCCATAGGATGGTAGCAACATCGCCATTTTAGAGTTCCAGGACACTGTGATATTGCCCCTGGAGTAGTCAACTATGAGCTGTGCTACATTTTGAATGAAACACCTTTCAGCAGTGGGAATACCCTTGTTTTGCTCGGGGGATGAACCCTGCAATATATTTTTCTTTTCACATGTTAGGTATTACTATCCCTTTAACGGAATAGCAATGGTTAATTTCACCATGATGTAATATTGTAGGCATTGTAAGAGATAGGTGTGGATCGATGTTAGTCCTATCCCTCCAACCCACATGGTTAGACAGATATTGCTCTATTTGACAGTCATTTTGACATGTTTGACAGTCATTTCACCACACGGAGGCTCTTCAGCAGAGCCTAAATTGCCCCATTCAGAGATGTAAACTTCATTGGAATGGTGAACAGAGTGTGCTTGCAAACCTGGCACACATTGTTGACCATCTCAAAGATGTCTCCATCTCTGAATGGGGCAATTTAGGCTCTGCTGAAGAGCCTCCGTGTGGTCTAATGACTGAAATCTCCAGCTGTCAAATAGAGCGATATCTGTCTAACCATGAGGGTTGGCGGGATAGGACTAACATGGATCCACATGTTGGTGAAATTAACAATTGCTATGCCATTACAGTTACATACAAGGAGAAATGGTCATATATGCATGTGGATGTGTGCCTTTCATATGGATATGAATATATCCTTTCAAGATATGAAGCCAGAGATCATTTCAGTAGGTGTGATTGCCTTACTGGCTATATATGTGCACTAGTGATGAGCGAGCACCCCAATGCTCGGGTGTTCGGGTGCTCTGACCGAGCACCCCCTGAGGCTCGAGTGCTCGGCCGAGCACCCGAGCCCCATTGAAGTCAATGGGAGGACTCGAGCATTACACCAGGCACCCCCTGCTCTGATGAGGGGAGGGTGCCTGGTCCATAGGAAAAGGGCAGAAAAGGATGGAAACACCACAGAAATGGTTCAGGGACAGCATAGGGAGGATGTCTGGATGCATCTTGGACTCCAACATCGCTGCTGGGAACGATCTTTCGCCCGTAGTACGCCATTTTTACAGACTGACCATAAAACACACAAAAAGGAAAATAAAAACGACTTTAGGCGAAAAATTGTTACCAAACAATATTTGCTGTATATTTACTTGTATATCATCTGCAAATTCTCCCAAAAATTTCCTTGATTTTCTGAAGTGAGGCCATGATTAAGAGGGAAACGTGCGCAGAGGCAAATTATCCCAAAAATTTCCTTGATTTTCTGAAGTGAGGCCATGATTAAGAGGGAAACGTGCGCAGAGGCAAATTATCCCAAAAATTTCCTTGATTTTCTGAAGTGAGGCCATGATTAAGAGGGAAACGTGCGCAGAGGCAAATTATCCCAAAAATTTCCTTGATTTTATTGAACTGAGGCCATGATTAAGAGGGAAACGTGCGCTGAGCTGACCATCTAAAACATTATGGGTGAGGGTCTGCTGCAGAGCTGACCATCCTAAACATTATATGCGAAGGCCCGCTAGTGAGCTGACGCTATAAAACATTATATGCGAAGGCCCGCTAGTGAGCTGACGCTATAAAACATTATATGCGAAGGCCCGCTAGTGAGCTGACGCTATAAAACATTATATGAGAGGGCCCGCTAGAGAGCTGACCCAATAAAACATTATATGAGAAGGCCCGCTGGTGAGCTGACCTATATAAAAATTGTCAAACAGGGCCCGCTGGTGAGCTGGCCCTATATAAAAATTATATCACACGGCCCGCTGGTGAGCTGGCCCTATATAAAAATTATAGCACAGGGCATATGGAAGAGGAGGAGGAGGATGAGAAGATTAAGAGTCAACCATATACCCGTTTTTTGGGTGGAAGGGGTGAATGGGAATACAGAGTATTCCCATCATTGTAAATAATATATGTAAAGTGAGTTTATGTTCCCCCGGGGCTTTCCTCCAGTGGAGTGGAGAAGTCAGGGGAAATCCAGGCCTTGTTCATTTTTATAAGTGTCAACCTATCAGCATTGTCGGTGGAAAGGCGGATACGCTTATCTGTTATGATGCCACCAGCAGCACTAAATACCCGCTCAGACAGAACGCTGGCGGCAGGGCAGGCCAGCACCTCCAAGGCGTAGAGTGCCAGTTCATACCACGTGTCCAGCTTGGACACCCAGTAGTTGTAAGGCACAGAGGGATCATTGAGGACGCTGACACGGTCTGCTACGTACTCCTTCACCATCTTCCAAAACTTTTCCCTCCTTGTGACACTAGGCTGCGCATCAGGGTGAGGGTGCTGGCGGGGTGTCATGAAGGTGTCCCACGCCTTGGAGAGTGTTGCCCTGCCTTTGTCGGAACTGCTGTGTGCTCCCCTTTTCTCCCCTTCTCGGTTGGCCAAGGTAGCACGTACTCTGCCACCAGCGTTGTCAGATGGAAAATTTTGGAGCAATTTTTCAACAAGAACCTTCTGGTATTGCACCATTTTGCTTGTCCTCTCCACCGGAGGAATGAGAGATGAGAAATTCTCTTTGTAGTGGGGGTCCAGAAGGGTGAACACCCAGTAATCCGTGTTGTCTAAAATGCGTACAACGCGTGGGTCACGGGAAAGGCAGCCTAACATAAAGTCAGCCATGTGTGCCAGAGTACCAACAGTCAAGATTTCGCTGTCCTCACCAGGAGGATGACTCTCAATATCCTCATCCTCTTCCTCCTCTTCTGCCCACCCACGCTGAAGAGATGGAACTAACCGTGTCTTCCTCCTCCTCCTCCTCCTCCTCCTCCGCCTCCTCCAATTGTCGCTGAGAAGACGAAGTGAGGGTGCTCTGGCTATCACCTTGTGTAAGCTCTTCCTCCCCCATTTCCACCTCTTCCACATGCAAAGCGTCGGTTTTAATTGTGAGCAGCGAGCGTTTCAGTAGACACAGAAGTGGGATGGTTACACTGATAATAGCGTTATCGCCGCTCACCATCTGTGTCGATTCCTCAAAATTGCGTAAAACCTCGCAGAGGTCTGACATCCATTCCCACTCCTCACTTCTGATTACAGGAAGTTGAACGGAGAGGCGACGACCGTGTAACAGCTGGTACTCCACTACTGCCCTCTGCTGCTCACAAAGCCGGGCCAACATGTGGAAGGTGGAGTTCCAGCGCGTGCTCACGTCACACAGCAGCCGGTGAGCTGGCAATTGTAAGCGCTGCTGCAGCTTCAACAGGCCGGCCGAAGCTGTAGATGACTTACGGAAATGTGCACACACGCGGCGCACCTTGGTCAAGAGATCATGCACATTGGGGTAGGTTTTTAGAAATCGCTGAACCACTAAATTAAATACATGCGCTAGGCATGGTACGTGTGTGAGCTTGCCGAGCTCCAAAGCTGCCACCAAGTTACGCCCATTATCACACACAACCATGCCTGGTTGCAGGTTGAGTGGCGAGAGCCACTGCTCGGTCTGGTGACTAATCCCCTGCAACAGCTCTGAGGCCGTGTGCTGTTTGTCCCCAAGGCAGATCAGCTTCAGCACGGCCTGTTGACGCTTCCCCACTGCAGTGCTACACTGCTTCCAGCTACTGGCTGATGGGGGAGTGGCGCTGCGTGTAGAGAATTCGGAGGTGGAAACGGAGGAGGAGGAGCCAATAACGTAGGTGCTGGCGGAAACCCTGATGGAGGTAGGGCCCGCAATCCTCGGCGTGGGTAGCACCCGTGCCATCCCAGGGTCCGAGTCGCTCCCAGCCTCCACGACATTCACCCAGTGTGCCGTCAGGGAAATGTAGCGTCCCTGGCCACAAGCACTTGTCCATGTGTCAGTCGTTAAGTGGACCTTCCCAGTAACTGCGTTGGTCAGGGCACGGGTGATGTTACGGGACACATGGTGGTGTAATGCGGGGATGGCACACCGGGAAAAGTAGTGGCGGCTGGGGACCGCGTACCGAGGGACAGCTGCTGCCATCAGGCTGCGGAAGGACTCAGTGTCCACAAGCCTAAATGGCAGCATTTCGATGGCCAGTAATTTGGAAAGGTGTGAGGTTAGTGCTATGGCCTGTGGGTGGGTGGCTGGGTATTTTCGCTTGCGCTCAAATGCCTGGGGTAACGACATTTGGACGCTGTGCTGGGACAGGGAAGTGGATGTGGTCGCTGATGGTGCTTCAGATGGTACAGGTGCAGGGCGGGAGGTATGCGGGCCTGCGCCTTCGACAGGCGATTGGCCGGCACCGAAAACAGGGGAAGAGGAGGCAGTGGTGTGGCCTGCAGACACAGATGGGCGATCCAGGCGTTCCTCCCACTTATTACGGTGCTTGGATGCCATGTGTCGGATCATGCTGGTGGTGGTGAGGTTTCTAGTGTTCATGCCTCGGCTCATTCTGGTGTGGCACAGGTTGCAAACTACAATTCTTTTGTCGTCCGCACTTTCCTTAAAAAAACGGCATACCGCGGAACACCTACCCTTTTGCAAGGTAGATTTACGCAAGGGGGTGCTCCGTGGAACATTTGCGGGCCGGTTTGGTGCGGTCCGCCTTCTTTCTGTAGCCACACCACTGCCTCTTCCAGCCTGTTGCAGTGCTGCAGATGGCTCACCCTCAGGACTGCTGTCATCGCTCGGCTCTACACCTTCCCAGGTGGGGTCAGTCACCTCATCGTCCACCAAGTCCTCCTCCACTTCCTCACTCTGATCATCCTCCTCATGTCTTGATCCCACCACATACTCAGTCATTGACAACTGTATAACATTCTCCTCAACAAGGTCTTGAGACGGAAATAGTGGTTGATTTAATGGCAACTGTGTCTCATCATCATCATCATCATCCACTACTTCCTTTGACCTTAAATGCCGTTCACATCTGTCATCTTCTTGTGATTGGGTAGCCTCTAGAGGTTGTGAATCAGGGCACAAGATGTCATGTTCCTCTGCAAGCGTGCTTGGAGAGAGGGTCAAATGAAGGATTGGTGATGAGACGAGCTCCTCACTATATCCCAGTGTGGGATCACTTCTTTGACCAGACCGTGTATGGTGGGAGGAAGGATGATCAGAGTGAGGATTATGTTGACCAGACTCTTGGCTACTGAGAGTGGACTTGGTGGAAGACAGGGTGGTGCTTAACCGACTGGAAGCAGTATCAGCTGACATCCAACTGACCACCTGTTCGCAGTGGTCGGACCTCGAGAGTGATGTCCTGCGACGCCCTGTGAAATGAGACATGAAGCTAGGTATGGTGGATGTCTTTCTTTCTTGTGCTCTGGCACCAGGCACAGTTTCTCCGCGTCCTGACCCGCGCCCTGAACTATCAGGATCACGTCCACTTCCCCGTCCCTTTTTACCCGCCTTCTTCATCTTACACGGAATATGTGACTTTAATATTTGAGTTTGAAAACTTAACAGTATTTCTTCCTATTCTGCAACTGTGCAGAGTACACAGAATAGGCTGCTAAACTGCGGTGACACACACAGAATGGAATATGTGACTTTAATATTTGAGTTTGAAAACTTAACAGTATTTCTTCCTATTCTGCAACTGTGCAGAGTACACAGAATAGGCTGCTAAACTGCGGTGACGAACACAGAATGGAATATGTGACTTTAATATTTGAGTTTGAAAACTTAACAGTATTTCTTCCTATTCTGCAACTGTGCAGAGTACACAGAATAGGCTGCTAAACTGCGGTGACGAACACAGAATGGAATATGTGACTTTAATATTTGAGTTTGAAAACTTAACAGTATTTCTTCCTATTCTGCAACTGTGCAGAGTACACAGAATAGGCTGCTAAACTGCGGTGACGAACACAGAATGGAATATGTGACTTTAATATTTGAGTTTGAAAACTTAACAGTATTTCTTCCTATTCTGCAACTGTGCAGAGTACACAGAATAGGCTGCTAAACTGCGGTGACACACACAGAATGGAATATGTGACTTTAATATTTGAGTTTGAAAACTTAACAGTATTTCTTCCTATTCTGCAACTGTGCAGAGTACACAGAATAGGCTGCTAAACTGCGGTGACACACACAGAATGGAATATGTGACTTTAATATTTGAGTTTGAAAACTTAACAGTATTTCTTCCTATTCTGCAACTGTGCAGAGTACACAGAATAGGCTGCTAAACTGCGGTGACGCACACTGAATATAATATCTGACTTTGATATTTTAGTTTGAAAACTTAACAGTATTTCTTCCTATTCTGCAACTGTGCAGAGTACACAGAATAGGCTGCTAAACTGCGGTGACGCACACTGAATATAATATGTGACTTTGATATTTTAGTTTGAAAACTTAACAGTATTTCTTCCTATTCTGCAACTGTGCAGAGTACACAGAATAGGCTGCTAAACTGCGGTGACGCACACTGAATGGAATATGTGACTTTAATATTTGAGTTTGAAAACTTAACAGTATTTCTTCCTATTCTGCAACTGTGCAGAGTACACAGAATAGGCTGCTAAACTGCGGTGACGAACACAGAATGGAATATGTGACTTTAATATTTGAGTTTGAAAACTTAACAGTATTTCTTCCTATTCTGCAACTGTGCAGAGTACACAGAATAGGCTGCTAAACTGCGGTGACACACACAGAATGGAATATGTGACTTTAATATTTGAGTTTGAAAACTTAATAGTATTTCTTCCTATTCTGCAACTGTGCAGAGTACACAGAATAGGCTGCTAAACTGCGGTGACGCACACTGAATATAATATGTGACTTTGATATTTTAGTTTGAAAACTTAACAGTATTTCTTACTATTCTGCAACTGTGCAGAGTACACAGAATAGGCTGCTAAACTGCGGTGACGCACACTGAATATAATATGTGACTTTGATATTTTAGTTTGAAAACTTAACAGTATTTCTTCCTATTCTGCAACTGTGCAGAGTACACAGAATAGGCTGCTAAACTGCGGTGACGCACACTGAATGGAATATGTGACTTTGATATTTTAGTTTGAAGACTTAACAGTATTTCTTCCTATTCTGCAACTCTGCACAGTACACAGAATGTGCTGCTACACTGCGGCGAAGCACACTGAATGGAATATGTGACTTTGATATTTTAGTTTGAAGACTTAACAGTATTTCTTCCTATTCTGCAACTCTGCACAGTACACAGAATGTGCTGCTAAACTGCGGCGAAGCACACTGAATGGAATATGTGACTTTGATATTTTAGTTTGAAGACTTAACAGTATTTCTTCCTATTCTGCAACTCTGCACAGTACACAGAATGTGCTGCTAAACTGCGGCGACGCACACTGAATGGAATATGTGACTTTGATATTTTAGTTTGAAGACTTAACAGAATGTGCTCTAATCTGCAACTTTGCACACTAAACAGAATGTGCTCTAATCTGCAACTTTGCACACTAAACAGAATGTGCTCTAATCTGCAACTTTGCACACTAAACAGAATGTGCTCTAATCTGCAACTGTGCACACTAAACAGAATGTGCTCTAATCTGCAACTTTGCACACTAAACAGAATATATTTTTATTTATTTATTTATTTTTTTTTCCCCCACACAAAATAACCTGCTGCCCCCACACACAGTAGTCCTAAAAAGGACTTTTGGTTCTTTTTTTTCACAATTTTGCTTTTTTTCCTCCCTACACTGACTTTCCCTTCCTATCCTCAGCTCTCCCTGGCTAAGACTGAGCCGAACTCGCTGGTCAGGTGCTATACAGCACCCGACCACGGGTTCTGGCCAGCCAATCAGTGTAATGCCAGCAGCCAACATGGCTGCTGGCATTACACTGATGTCAGAGCCTCCCTGCACGTTTATTGGCTGCGCAGCAGCCGCAAAACGTGCGGGGAGGAGACCCTAACATGGCGGGCGAGCACATGCGGTACTCGTACGAGTACCGCCATGTGCCGAGCAGAGCGATGCTCGAGCCGATCCGAGCATCGGCCGAGCATGCTCGCTCAACACTAATGTGCACCCATCAAAATATACATTGGATTGATATGATGGATATGAACATACCTCGTATATCCCATCTACGTAGGGTGGGATATACTAGGTATGTGTATTTGGATGGTATCAATGTATGTTAGTTTCTGATGGATGCACATATCTGGCTAGTAGGGCAATCACAGGCAGTGAGATGATCTCTGGGTTCACATTGTGTTGCGACATATTTGGAGCCATTTGAAAGGTACATATCTGACCATTTTCCTTTGTGTGCATATGTTTTTTGAACAGATGTGCAGTGGGAATCAAGTGTTATTCAACCCTATCTTCTTAGCTGATCCCGTCCAATTCACAATTTTTCATTACTTGACAGGTGACTCTCTGGTTGTCAGGATCATATCCTATGCATTGCATTGTAGGGCATGGGATACCACCCTGGCAATCAGAGATTGATGAACTGGACAGGATCCTGTCCATGTCGTGTGTTCCAGTTGAATCCTGAAGGGCAACAATCACGCCAGTAGTGAGAGATATCTCTGATTGAGGCCTGTTTTTCTTTGAGTATGAGCCCATCCATCCTTCTGAGTGAGGCAACCGTACTCAATCCGAGATATCTATCATTCATGGCCTGTTGGTGACCAAGGTACAATGGTTGATATTTGGTTCCCATGTGTATCCTGCAAACAGTGTCTGGTGTACCATGCATCCATGGCATCAGCACCCCTGAGGATCCATGTGGGAATCAGATGTGAGATATGTCATTTGAAGTTAGAGTAAATGATTGCAGACACAACACCAAGGCCTACTTTTTCCCCCTTTAATTCTGGGGTATTGTTTGAGGTCTGTGTGTTGCACATACAAGCAGTTATTCTCAGTGCCACTGTGATGTGTGACCTGCTCCATCCTTTTTGTGATTCAGTAAGCGGTGTTGTCGACATGATGGAGTGTACATGATGCTGACTTCTCCAGTGATCTCATTTCCCCATTTCCAGTGTTTTCTATGGAGTGTATACAATGGGACCTTAGCAACTTGATTCATGTTATTGCATATTCTCCACAGGCTAACACTGGTATTGGTGAAATGAGGATGTGTAAGGGTGAATTTCTCTCCACCATGTGTTTGTCACCGCTTAGTGAATGTCCCCTGTGTAGCATGTGATCGTTGGCCTATTGACTTGATTGTTGTCTGGTTAACCCTTTGAGTCCCAGAGGGGTTGCCAAAGCATTGTTGATCGATGCATTGATGATCCCTCTAGCACTCGAGGGGTTAAGTGCTGACATCCCAGTGGGGACATGGGTGACATTGTGTGTGAACAGTGATGACATTCGACATTTTGAACAGCATGGTTTGTGTATTGTGTGTGATGAGCACAGCGACAGGAGGGTTGAAGTAGGACTTGGACAGGTTTGTTCCAAGTTGGACCTTAATATCTGTCCTTGTGTTGTGTCCTGTTTTTAACCCTCAGGGTGCTGTGTTGGTGCAGTTGTGTGCATGAATGATGGGCATGTGTTGAGGTGTGAGTGTGTGTGCAGCTGGTGTTGGTTGCTGTAGTGTGTTGTTCTGTAGTGTTGCACTTACCGGTAGTGTGGAGGGTCCTCTCATCCCCAGTGTCAGCTCCTCCAACAACCCCCTCGATCAGGGTTGGGGACATATTCTGGCGCACCATCTCCTCCCAGCCGCAGAAGGTGATAGGGACAGGTGGGCCACCTCCAGTGCCTCGGGCGTGCTTGGCGAGTTCGGAGAGCTTGTTCTTGACCACCCTCCGGCAGTCGCCCCATCGCTTTTTGATGGACTCCACGTCCCGCCTGCATGGAGCCACCGCGTTGACCCAGCTGCAGATCTGGTTCCAGGCTGCCTTCCTCCTCGCTGACAGGCCAGGGACCTTCGCTGTCGGGTGGAGAACACTCTGCCTCTCCAGGACAGCTTCCACAAGAGCCGTGTTCTCCTCCTCTGTATACTTTGGGTCTCTGATCCTGGCCTCGTCAGCTCTGGCATGGGATGACTCAGAGCCGGAGTGCCCTGCCTGGTCTGACCCTGACTGTGTGGGGTGCTCCCCAGCAACTACCCCTCATCCCACTGCAGGTTCTGTCCCTGTCCTGCGTGTTCCTGCTCTTGTGGGCCGGGTCCCTCTCCGCCCTGCGGATCTCCCTCTCCCACCCCTGCTCTGCTGAGGGATCCCCTCCTGAGCTTCCTCCTCCTCCACTACTCTCCCCATCCCTCTCTCCTGTCCTCCTCTCCTCGCCATCACTCACCCAGTCACACCCAGGCACTCCCACAGGCCCTCACAGACACACTCGATCCACTCACTCTCTGTCACACACTTTCACTCCCAGATTCACACTGTCAAAAATAAAAGTAAAATGTGTGAGGTGTTATAAAATAAAAGGACTATGTGTATGTATGTGTATGTGTTTGTGTTTGTATGTGTGTATGTAATATGTGCAAAGGTGTGCTATGTGTCGTATTCTGTGCAATGCTCTCCTCTCTCCAAACTCCAAAACTCCTCTACCTCCAATGAACGCTCCTGTCTCCCTCTCTCTAATGACTATCCTCCGCTCCTGGGTCCTGATATCTGGCTCTGAAGAACTCGATAACAGACAGTGTGTGCCGGTTATTTTTGGGTATATATAGGTGTATTTGAAGTTATTTGATACATTGGGGCTTTGTGATTGGCTGTGTGTTTGAATTTGTTTTGGCATCAATCATGGTTGCTTGACAACGGCAGCCGTTATGTTAGATGTTGTTTTGAGCTCAGTTATCGTGTGATTTGGCCGCCCGTTGTGCATTAACATGAGCGACAACGGGTTTTGTGTTACGTGTTTTTTGTGTGTCTACGCTCGATAGCTATTCTCGTAGAGTACCTATTGAATCTGCCGTAACTCCTGTGTTATTTGCGAGCGATGTGCCTTTTTCACTTAGCGGCTGGTTTAACGGTTGCCTTTAAATCTAGCCCCTAAAGTCTAGATATATGTACTCACATCTAGCTTATCATTGTGTCCCATCAGTGCCAAAGTATTACAGTGATATATCCAATAACATTCTCTCTGGCACAGCCTCTGGAGTCTCAGACCTGGTGCTAAACTAGGGGGTATCTGCTCTAGAGGCAATATCAAAGTATCAACCATACAGCTATTATGAAATTGTTTATAATGAACAGCTAATGGGTATTTAGGATCAACTGTTAAAATGGCTCTCCTATGTTCCAGAAATCTCTCCTTTAATTTGTGCTTAGTCCTTCCTATGTAGCTTTTATTTTATAGACAGGTAATTCTATATACAACATGATTCTCATTACAGGTCATATGTTGTTTAATCACATGTTGTATATTATTACAATCTACAAAAACCTTAGTTTTGTGTGCAATAAATTGGCAAGTGATGCATAGACTCATACTACATCTAAACACTCCCGTCTGAGTTAAAGGGATAGTAATACTTTGCTTTATCTTTACTTTATTTTGTAGGCATTAAAAAAACATGAAGAAAGATATAAGTCTTATCCCTCAAACCTTTATGGTTTGAGAGATATTCACATGCAAAGTTTCCCCTCCCACCCCTTTTAAGCCATCTCTTCTCAGATGTGGAATACAGTCCATAGACCAGACAGATAACAGCAGGGGACAATCTTCTTCCTATCAGAACAATGAAAGCCCTGCCCCCCTTGACAAGTTTTTCAGGTTTTTCCCTTATCTTAATTGAAGATTGTCCCTCTCTGCAGTCTACCTGGGCACCTCCCTTCTGATCTGGCTGAACAGTGTTACTTCAGTAAAAGGGGCGGGAGGGGGATACTATCCCTTTAAAAAGGTTTTCCCTTTATCTAACGGCCTGGGTTTCCTCTTGGACAAGATGTTCTTGTTTTTGATTCTTTGTATAAATGATTGTTGGTTTTGAATCTATACATTGGTTTAATATGGGATCTTGTAAAAGAATATGCCAATGTTTACCAAGAATATTATTTTTTTTGTGTATATATTTTTAACTTTTTTCACTTTTATTATATAGATATATGTTTTACTACATATGTTTTCTTCCTGTTATTTGACATTTGCCACATTTATAGGGCTTTTTCTGTTTGTGTGTATATGTTATTATGTGAATGTATTCCTCTTAGCATATCTACAGCAGTATAGAGGTGCTTTGGATTATTTAGTCCAGCAATGATAGTTAATCAGCCTGAATTTTCAACCAGTGGATATGTATCCTACCATTAAATAAGAGTCATCTGATTGGTCACCCATAGTGGAGACAGGATTTAAATGTGGCGCCCAGTTACACAGCTGTTATATCCTGAGGAAGTACCCAATAGAGTGGTACTAAACGTGCTGATTTTAAGACTTTTAAAAGTATTTCAAATTTAGACAGGAGGGTTGCACCTGTGTAGGCTCTCTGCCCATCTGATTACTCAATGGAATTTTCTATACTGAAAATGCTTTACCTTTATTTTTGGAACATCACGTTGACTTCCCTCAGATCCGAAAGTCAGTCCGGATCGCAATGAGGGACAATATTGTGTCTGGCAGTGTAAGGAAAACTCTGACCCCTTGTTGAAGGAGGGCAGGTTTTTCCTAATGCTGACACAATATTGTCCAACGATGTGATCCTCCCGGACCGGCTTCTGATCTGAGGGAAGCAAGTGTGACATCCTGAAAAGGGGTAGGATGGGGAAACTTTTAATTGGATTTTAAAGCCAAATATAAAGGATTTTCAGAACATAGTATTCAGTATACAAAATGACATTAAACAATTGGATGGACATTTATTTTTTGATATTACTATCCCTTTAAGAGACAATTATTCCAAAAGTTTGGTTCTCTTTTAACCCCTTAGGGTCCGACGATCCCGCGGTCTCTGTTCCTTTAAGGACCAGATAGACGCGTTTGACGTGCCGTCCTACGTGACTGATCACGTGGGGCGGCACATCGAAAGGAGGACTGAAAGAGATCGCTCCGGTCTTGGAGCGATCAATTTCAATCCACGGTATTCCTGCAGGAGCGCGGTGATTAAAACTACGTGACGTACCAGGACCGTCACTGGTCCTTAAGTGCCGGACCAGCGTGACGGTCCGGGTACGTCACAGGACGCGAAGGGGTTAAGGTACCACAGGTATTAGGGTTAAGCTCTCCAGCTGTAGGAGACTACTGTTCTCATCATCATCATAAGAGTTGTAGTGTCTAACAAGTGAAGAGATAAAGGTTGCCTACCCATGAATAAATGGATTCCACCAAGTAAAAGGAGTCTGATAAACATTGGCCTACAGAACAAGAAGATTGCTCTGTGTGTGTGTGTTACAGCTTACCTTAGTTTCAGCGTCATCTACAGACGCGAGGCTTCAAGCATTCAGCAGGCCTCTGTTTTATGTGTTTACTTCCTGTAGTCTCCTCCTACCTACTTCCTCCATCTGCGCTGCTCTTCCTACCTACTTCCTGTGGAGGGGTTTAAAAGGCAGACTGAGTCCTGACTCAGTTGCCCTTGAGTTCTTGTTCATAGCAGTTCTATTACCTTGGGCTCTGGGTATGATCTGGCTAGTCTTTCATCCAACCTGGTGCTGACCTGTGGCTCTGTCTGACTATTCTTTTGCTTATCCCTATTGTGGACACCCAACGTGGTGCAGATCTGTGGCTCTGGCTGACTACCTGAACTGTATATGACCTGGCTTGTCTGACTACCCCTCTGGTGCTGACTTGTGGCTTTGCCTGACTACTCTTACGTTTGTTCCTTGTACCTAGCAGACTCCCCACCTAGTGCGGACCTGGGACTCTGGTAGACCAGCTCTGATTCTGACTGCAGGCAAGTCAGCTATCTATTTCCCATTCTAACTGCAGGCGTAAGTCAGAGTTTGCTCCATTCTGACTGAAGGCGTGAGTCAGATATCGCTCCCTACTGACTGCAGGCTTGAATCTGTATGCCAGCTACGACGGATTATGATCCTGTGTTCCTGTTCCTGCTCCTGGCTCCAGCAGAGACTACCAGTGGCTTAGGCCTAGTCTCCATCAGATTGGTCAGGTCCGGCAGCCTACTATTCCTGATAGCAGAGCTCGCTGGCCTGTAACCATCTGCTTGTTCCTGCTGTATATACTGTATATATTTTGCTTACCTTTCGGTTGTCAATAAATTGCATTTAACTATACCATACTGACTCTTGAACTTCTCTGGGAACCATGACAGTGTGTCACAGACAGAACTGCAGATACCGACTTCCAAAGATAACCAAAATCATTTTTACGGACAGCAACTTTGTAACAATGATAAGTCTTTGAAGGGAAAAACTGCAAATTGTCCATAAAGGTCAGTTAAAAGAAGAGTTTTGCAAAGAATATTAAATGATGTATCGGTTGCATGATAATAACGACATTTGCTAATGAGATGGAAAATTCTTTTTCATGCTTGAAATGCTAAATACTAAGTGGTAATACAACAGATGCTTTGATGTGTTATACACAATGAGGCTGCAAAGTATTTGCACCACAATGAGCAAATAAAACTCTTCCAAATTTCCACTGATCTAAAGGGGCAGGGCCACATAGCATGGAATTCAGTTAAGTATTGTAGCATGTTAAGGGAAGGAAATAAATCAGTTCTCTGTTACTATTTTTGTTTTAGCATCTCTTTTTCACATAAATGTATTAACAAGCTTCTTGTGTTGCTACGGCAACAGTGAAAGTATCGACTCTCAATTTCTTCTGACCTGAGAATGTCACTGGAGGAGGCTAGTTGAGTAAATCTGATACTTTTATTTCCTAATTGAGAATGCAAGCTTTCAAGACCACTTAGACATCTATGTCAGGCATGTCCCAGAGACCTAAGTGGTCTTGAAAGCAGAGGCGTAACTAGAAGCCACGGGGCTCTGGTGCAAGAATTGCCATGGGCCCCCGACCACATTGGCCACCTCCACATTGCCCCTCAATCTCCACACTGCCCCTTCCACAATGCACCTCAGTCTCCACATTGCCCCTTCCACAATGCACCTCAGTCTCCACATTGCCCCTTCCACAATGCCCCTCAATCTCCACATTGCCCCTTCCACAATGCCCCTCAATCGCCACATTGACCCTTCCACATTGCCCCCATCTCCACATTGCCCCTTCCACAATGCCCCTCAATCTCCACAATGCCCCTTCCACATTGCTCTAAATCTCCTACCTCCCAGCGCTCTGCATTATGAGATTGCCGGTCTGCCGGAGGGAATACTGATCTCCCTCTGGCAGACCGGCACTCTCGTAATGCAGAGCCCCAGCGCTCTGCATTACTTAATTGCAATTGCGGGAGTCAGGCGAGGGGGTCGCAGGGGGAGGCTGGGCCCCTGGAGTGACGGGCCCGGTTACAGGTGTGACCCCTATAGTTACGCCACTGCTTGAAAGCTTGCACTCTAAAGCTACTCAGGAAATAAAAGTATCAGTTTTACTCTACTAGTCTCTTGCTTTATCCAGAGCTAACACTGTTCCACTCTTTACCTGTAAGGGAATATCAATGGCTCATTACCCACTCAGCCTTCTCAGCTCATGCTGTTTGTTTGGGTTTCCTTGAGTGGGGTTGTCTTTGTCAGTGGATTTTTGAAAAGGTGAAAATAGGAGGAGAGGAAACCAGCTGAAATTAGAGACCTGGGAGAAATGTAAATATTGAAGAAAATAGCAAACAGATTGACTTTACTTTTTAAAGTTTTCTGAGGCCCTTTAAACGTTTCAAGGACAAGCTCATAAATGTCGTGTTTCTTAAGGAAAGTATTTTTTTCGTCCTTTGATAGACAATAGACTTTACAGCAATGTGCATTGTCACTCAGCTACTGAAGGTGCCAGTAGGGTACTATGCTGTATAAAGAAGGGTATAGATGCGAGTATGAACATAATTCTAACTTTATATAAATCCTTGGTTAGGCCTCACCTGGAATATGGAGTACAGTTTCTGGGTGCCAGTTCTTAAAAAAGACATTACTGAACTTGAAGAAGTGCAGAGATATGCAAAAAAAAAAAAAAAAAAATGTGATTGGAGGATCTGAGTTATAAAGAGAGACTAGCCAGACTGGGTTTGTTTACATTAGAGAAGACACATCTAACGGTTGATATGATGACCATTTACACACATATTGGAGGTCAATACAAAGAACTCTCTAAAAATCTATCTACACAAAAAAAAAAAAAAGTCATCCAGTAAGATTAGAGAAAATGTACCTTTGACCAAAACAAAGTCAGGGATGCTTTTATAGTAAGGGCAGTAAAGTTATGGAATTCTTTGTCTTGGGATGCTGTTCTTGCAGATTCTACATTTGCTTTCAAAAAAGTAAAATATTTCTTTCTAGCGCAGGCCAATACTGAGATTTTTGACATTTGGATTCAAAGCTGATAGGATGTTGATCCAGGGAACTATCTGACTTCCATTATTTTACCCACTTGGGGCTTAATTGGAATTGGCTTCAGGGTTTGTTTATTTTTTTGCTGGATCATCTGAGGTGATATGGCATGGACTGAACTTGACAGTCTTTTTTCAGCCTCATCAACTATTTAACTATGTTACTATGTTATTAGGAGGAGCTGCCTATTTTTAAATGGGGTGTACTGTTTACCTCCTTGAATGATACAGTGATTTCCAGCTTGGCAACACTCTATATTGCATCTTAACGTTAGTCCTTTGGAGAAAACCAACAGGTCAGCTTTTCAAGATATCCCTGCTTAATCAAAGGTGGGGGATGGGTGGATCAGTCATTGTTATGGAACTGCCTGTGGTTACTTAGGGATATGCTGAAAATCTTCCCTGTTTGTGTATCCCGAGGACTAATGCTGGTAATCACTGCTCTATAAACTGAACTTATCTAACTAAGCAGTTCTCTAACACATAATAAATGTATGATACACATACACAAAAACACAATCTACAATACAAAAGTAGAGTTTGTTTCCCTATAATCACAGTATTTAAAGGAGTAGTAACACTTAAGATGTAAAATGTATACCGTAAAATCTCAGGTATAATATACACCTGTGTGTAATACGCAGTTGTAAATTATAACCAAGGTTTTAGGGGAACACAAGAGTGCCTATGTATAATACACACCCTTGTTTTCCCCGTCTACACACAAAAACGAAATACATTTTTGGTGCTGATTTCCTCCTTCCACTCCGCCCCCAGTTTGTCGTGCTTCCATTCACCCCTCCGGTTCGGCCGTTATTATGATATCTATATATATATATATATATATATATATATATATATATATATACCGTAAAATCTCACTTATAATATGGTCCATCTTCACCTTATGTGAAGTGTGTGGGGTGTATTATATGCCAGTCAAAAAAAGCCAAGTAAAAAAGTATATTTATATCTGCTCCCACCAGTGAAGTCGGCTTCCAGTTTCCACTCACCCCCTCAGGTTCGGCCGTTATTTCTGCACAGTGGGCGACATGCTTGCATTTGATGCCCACTTCCAGCAATGCCCTGTGAGGACCTTTTCATGGGAGCCAATAGTAATGGCCTTTGAGGGCCTCATGGTCCTAGCAGGGCAATACCATAGATCCAATGCACAGTGGCTCTATGGTATTGCCCTGCCACGAACTTGAGGTCCTCAAAGGGCATTACCATTGGCTCAGATGAAAAGGTCCTCACAGGGCATTGCTGGAAGTGGACGTCAAATGCAAGCATGCTGCCCACTGTGCAGAGATCACAGCCGAACCGGAGCGGGTGAGTGGAAACTGGAAGCTGACTTCACTGGTGGGAGCAGATATATATATATTTTTAATTTGGCTTTTTTTGACTGGCATATAATACACACCCCACACACTTCACATAAGGTGAAGATAGATAAAGTTGTGAGTATTATAAGTGAGATTTTACGGTGTATATATATATATATATACATATATATATATCTCATAATATCATCTTCAGCCGTTGTCGATCCACTGCAGAATGAAGGCCTCTTCAGCAACCCCCCAGCAGCTTCGGCCCTGTGCCTTTTGATGCCACTGTGTACCAAGAAATTTCATCTACCCATCTTGCCTTTAGCCTTTTTCTAGGTCGTTTAGTATTGAGTGGAAGCCATTCCCAAATTCTATGTCTACTAGTAATATTATCATGGCATTGCCCGCGCAGTTAATAAAACAATGAGTGGCTTGCTGTATTTTCAATGCTTAGTCCTTTCAGCTCCAAAAAGGTGCACAATGCATTGCAAATCGCTTTTACACAACTCTCCATCAGTGAGCGTGAGCATGTGTGTGTGCGAGTGAACCTGCTTGTGTGAGCGTGCGTATGAACTTGCTTGTGTGAGCATTCATGTGAGCATGAGTGTGTGTGAGAGCATATGAGCAAGCGGTTGCGAGTGAGATCATGTGTTTTGCATGCATTGCGTTTTGCTTGTACTGTGTTTTGCATATAGCATTTTTTCTTTTGAGTACAGCGTTGTCGTTTTGCATACAACGTATTGTGCATAGCGTTAAGAGTTTGGCGTATTGTGTTTGGCATATTGGCGTATTGCGTTTTGCATATTGTGTTTTTCATTTTGCATTTGGCATATTGATTTTGGTGTATGGTCTTTGGCCTGTGGTATATGGCTACATTGTAGGGTTTAACCTCCTAAGTAAAACAAGTATATTCCCACTGCTGAAAGACATGAGTCCATCAAGTCCAGCCCATGCCAAAACACCCCTGTTGATCCAGAGGAAGGCAAAAAAAAACCCTCTGAAGCCATTTCCAGTTTAGCCCCAAGTGGGTAAAAAATCCCTTCCTGACTCCAAATGGCAGTCACATATTTCCCTGGATCGACATCCTATCTGCTTTGAAGCCATCTGTCATAGTGCTCAATATTGTTCAGTGCTAGATAGGTAGCCATTGCATTTTTGAAAGCAGTTACATTATCTGCAAGCACAACATCCAGGAGGAAAGAATTCCATAGCTTTACCGCCCCTTACTGTAAAACATCCCTGCCTTTGGTTTAGTTGAAAGTGCCTTTCCTCTAGTCTTAATGGATGACCTCTCGTTCTTAGCTCAGCTCTTTAAATAAATAATTCATAGGAGATCTCTTTGTATTGACCTTGAATATATATGTAAATGGTAATCATATCACCCCTTAGATGTCTCTTCTCTAATGTAAACAAACCCAGTTTGGCTAATCTCTCTTTATAACTCGGATCCTCCAATCTCTATATCACTTTTGTTGCACGTCTCTGCACCTTTTCCAGTTCAGTAACGTATTTTTTAAGAACTGGTGCCCCAAAACTGTACTCTTTATTCCAGATCAGGCCTAACCAAGAATTTTTATAGAGGTAGGATAATATTAGCATTCCTTGCTTCTACACCTCTTTTTATGTAGGATAGAACCCTATTTGCTCTTGCAGTAGCTGAGTGACTCTGCACATTGCTCTGGAGTCTATTGTCTATCAGTACGCCTAAATCTTTCTCTAATGAGGATTCCCCAAGTTGTTTCCCATTTAGAATGAGGGAATGTAGGTCTTAGACAAAGTGTCAGCACCGACATACCTTAATTAGCATAATCTCTTTCAAAAATCACTTAAGTAGTTTTTGGGTAATTAGGTCCCTATAATACCTCGGATGCATTGGCGATATATCTGGCATCCAAGGGTTAAAGGAACACATCACAAGTATTCTTAACCTCCACATTGTCTCCTACTGTTCTCCAGCTGTATATTTTGCACACTGACAAATTGCTGTTCCCGATCATGTTCTCAGCTGGTAATGAGTTCCACAGAGAGCATTTTTCAGCCCTAAGAACAGTCACCACAAACCGCTGCAGACTCACTGTGAATCGCTGACACTGTTTCACCCTTTGCAAAAAGAAAATTCATGACAGCAAATGGAACATTGTGTTGCCCTCCAATTGTAATTGAAAGCATTATTACACTGTGCGCCTCATTCATCAAGCTAACCATGTGTGATTCAGGAGGAGCAGTCCAACTACAGCATAGGGAGGAAATTAAAATTTTGCAACATCCTATCGGTTTAATCAGACCTTTATACCCTTTGAATGCCAGAGAGGTATCCAACGCATGCGTTGGATACCTCTCTGGCATTCAAAGGGTTAATCCATTACATTTAACCCTTCACGTGCTAGAGGGGCAAACAAAACATTGCTCTGCAATGCCTTGAATGCCCTGCTGCCACTCAAAGGGTTAATCAATTAACTGCAGCCAGTTTTCTCCAGTATTTGTTCAGTTTGATGAGTAAGGCCCTAGAACTGCAGAATGCTAAAGCAGATCGTATTTCAACTAACTCCACTAATGTATGACAATGACAAGCTACGTATGTACCATAGGAGACAGCATATACAGAAACATAGGGGCGCCCAATCATGAAGTACAGTTAGATACACAACAATGGAAAAATGGTACAATGGGTACTCACATATGTAGTTGTCAGCAGGATTCTACCTGACAAATGCTCATTCAGGGAGTTTAAAGGGATAGTAATGTTTCATAATAAAAGCAGCTCTAATTAATCATCATAGCATTTTGACTATGGAGAGTGTAATTTCAGTTCTGTCAGAGTTGTGGTTCAAGTGTAATTGAATGATAAAGTATCCCCCTCCTGCCGCTTTTACTGATGTAACACTGCTCAGCCAGATCAGAAGGGAGGTGCCCAGGTAGATTGCAGAGAGGGACAATCTTCAATTAAGATAAGGGAAAAACCTGAAAAGCTTGTCAAGGGGGGCAGGGCTTTCATTGTTCTCATAAGAAGAAGACTGTCCCCTGCTGTTATCTGTCTGGTCTATGGACTGGATTCCACATCTGAGAAGAGATGGCTTACACTAGGTAAAAGGGGTGGGAGGGGAAACTTTGCTTGTGAATATCTCTCAAACCTTTCTGGACTTATATCGTTCTTCATGTTTTTTTAATGTCTACAAAATAAAATAAAGATAAAACGAATTATTACTATCCCTTTAATCCACATCTCCATTCTGGTAACTCCAAGTTTGCAGTACAGAAAAAGTATCTAACAACGGCTTCACTTATAAAAAAGTATTAAAACAGAATACTACTACCACTTCTATTACTACTATTACATCGCTAAAATCTTTTTATTTTGCTCTTTAATTCCACAACCACTCTCTCTATCAACTCAGACCCTGCAGCATGGTGGGAAGTTCCAGGTTTTCAGAGCATTGCAGCAGGAATTCTATCGACCATAGAACGCATAGGCCGAAACTGCTAGGTTTTCCCTGGATTTTCATTGCAGCGATAAAACTGACATTTCAATAGAATTTCCATGAAACTTCACGCAAGATGAAAACAGGATTTTTCATCCATCACTACTTTTGAACATTCCTGTCTAACCAAAAAAAAAACACAAACAAAACAAAAAAAAGGTGATAAGCAAATTGATAAACTTAGATCAGAATTTCAAAGCAGATGTTTTTTTTAACATAGAGGCCCTTATAAACATAGTAAAGTAATGAATTCAAAGGATTAAAATCCCATTTATATAAATGGTAATTTTTAGTTTTTGCCTATAGTGCAGTTGGTTTGCTATAGAGAGGCATCATTTTTCGTAGCGTATCCATCTCACTGGTTCTCAGCTTGTGGATTTCATGAATACAGGCGAGTCAATCAGTGGTTCTGTTCTACTGATTAATGCACTTGGAGTCAAACAGGGACACCAATTATTCCTGGATACAATGTAACATAACTTGTTTGTCACTCATCGATCTGAAGTTATAACAATGTACTTAGTGGAAAGATGAGCTGATCCATCCATAGCTTAAGGAATTAAAGAGAAATCCACTGCACTCACAGTCTCACTCATTACTCTAGAGAAAAGACGACTAAGAGGAGATCTTATCACAATGTACAAGTATATGATAGGTCAATACAAGGATCTCTGCGGTGAGCTATTTATTCCAAGGCCTGATCAGGTGACCAGGGGACACCCCTTGAAATTAGAGGAAAGGAGGTTTAGAGTTCAGCAGAGGAAGGGTTTTTTTACAGTAAGGTCTGTTAAATTGTGGAATTAATTGCCCAAGGAGGTGGTTATGGCAGATACAATGGATACATTTAAGTGAAGATTAGATACATTTCTTTCAAAAGGGAACATACAGAGTTATACTGTTTATCAGTAGGCAAATCAGGAAGGTCTGATAAAGACTAAGTTATTTGGTAGCAGGAAAGCTATAAAATTACTGGGGTATGAGGAGAAGGTTGAACTTGATGGACTAGTGTCTTTATTCAACCTAATTTACTATTTACTATGTTTCGCACAACAGTGCTTACTCACAGACTGTTGTGCGAAACGCGTGAGACTGTGATGCCCTAGTGCCTGTGTTCCATTTATTGAATAAAGAAGGTGATTTTAATGGGGAATAGTGATGATCGAGCACCCCGATGCTCGGGTGTTTGGGTGCTCTGGCCGAGCGCCCCCGGAGGCTCGAGTGCTCGGCCGAGCACCCGAGCCCCATTGAAGTCAATGGGAGGACTCGAGCATTACACCAGGCACCCCCTGCTCTGATGAGGGGAGGGTGCCTGGTTCATAGGAAAAGGTCAGAAAATGATGGAAACACCACAGGGACAGCATAGGGAGGATGTCTGGATGCATCTTGGACTCCAACGTCGCTGCTGGGAACGATGTTTCGCCCGTAGTACGCCATTTTTACAGACTGACCGTAAAACACACAAAAAGGAAGATAAAAACGATTTTAGGCGAAAAATTGTTACCAAACAGTATTTGCTGTATATTTACTTGTATATCATCTGCAAATTCTGCCAAAAATTTCATCGATTTTTCAGAACTGGGGCCATGATTAAGAGGGAAACGTGCGCAGCGTAAAGCAGGTGTTCAACGTGGTTATGGCCCGGGTAAGGTACAGCATTCAGGAACGGAGGCCGCAGCTACCACAGGTTTTACAACATGTCCGTTTGCCCTTGTTAAGTCCAAAATTTATAGTCGGAACAGTGGGGTCTGATTCATTGAGTAAAAGTGACGAAGTGGATGAAGCCAAGAACTACCTTCTGCTCTGTCGAACACCCCAGCCCTATTTAATTCAATGGGAGGACCTGAGGCACTCCGATACAACCTGTATATCACAAAATGGAGGGCCTCATTCACATTGTGGTACAATAGTTCAGGTAGTGGTCCAACACTCATAAAGCCTATGCACTAAGTGAAAGGGCTGCCAAAAATTAGACTGAAATGTCACTCCAATACACCCTTTATTACACATAAAGGAGGGCATCATACACACCCTTGAAAAATTAGGATTAATGGCCAGCTGGTGACCCTCTAAAACATTAGGGGCGAGGGCATGCCGCTAAGCTGACCATCTAAAACATTAGGAATGAGGGTCTGCTGCTGAGCCGACCATCTAAAACATTATATGCGAAGGCCCGCTAGTGAGCTGACGCTATAAAACATTATATGAGAGGGCCCGCTGGTGAGCTGACCTATACAAAAATTGTCAAACAGGGCCCGCTGGTCAGCTGGCCCTATATAAAAATTATATCACAGGGCCCGCTGGTGAGCTGGCCCTATATAAAAATTATATCACAGGGCATATGGAAGAGGAGGAGGAGGATGAGAAGATTAAGAGTCAACCATATACCCGTTTTTTGGGTGGAAGGGGTGAATGGGAATACAGAGTATTCCCATCATTGTAAATAACATATCTAAAGTGACTTTATGTTCACCCGGGGCTTTCCTCCAGTGGAGTGGAGAAGTCAGGGGAAATCCAGGCCTTGTTCATTTTTATAAGTGTCAACCTATCAGCATTTTCGGTGGAAAGGCGGATACGCTTATCTGTTATGATGCCACCAGCAGCACTAAATACCCGCTCAGACAGAACGCTGGCGGCAGGGCAGGCCAGCACCTCCAAGGCGTAGAGTGCCAGTTCATACCACGTGTCCAGCTTGGACACCCAGTAGTTGTAAGGCACAGAGGGATCAGTGAGGACGCTGACACGGTCTGCTACGTACTCCTTCACCATCTTCCAAAACTTTTCCCTCCTTGTGACACTAGGCCGCGCATCAGGGTGAGGGTGCTGGCGGGGTGTCATGAAGGTGTCCCACGCCTTGAAGAGTGTTGCCCTGCCTTTGTCGGAACTGCTGTGTGCTCCCCTTTTCTCCCCTTCTCGGTTGGCCAAGGTAGCACGTACTCTGCCGCCAGCGTTGTCAGATGGAAAATTTTGGAGCAATTTTTCGACAAGAACCTTCTGGTATTGCACCATTTTGCTTGTCCTCTCCACCGGAGGAATGAGAGATGAGAAATTCTCTTTGTAGCGGGGGTCCAGAAGGGTGAACACCCAGTAATCCGTGTTGTCTAAAATGCGTATAACGCGTGGGTCACGGGAAAGGCAGCCTAACATAAAGTCAGCCATGTGTGCCAGAGTACCAACAGGCAAGATTTCACTGTCCTCACCAGGAGGATGACTCTCAATCTCCTCATCCTCTTCCTCCTCTTCTGTCCACCCACGCTGAAGAGATGGAAATAAAGTTCCATGGCTACCCTCTGTAGCGGAGGCAACCGTGTCTTCCTGCTCCTCCTCCTCCTCCGCCTCCTCCAATTGTCGCTGAGAAGACGAAGTGAGGGTGCTCTGTCTATCACCTTGTGTAAGCTCTTCCTCCCCCATTTCCACCTCTTCCACATGCAAAGTGTCGGTTTTAATTGTGAGCAGCGAGCGTTTCAGTAGACACAGAAGTGGGATGGTTACACTGATAATAGCGTTATCGCCGCTCACCATCTGTGTCGATTCCTCAAAATTGCGTAAAACCTCACAGAGGTCTGACATCCATTCCCACTCCTCACTTCTGATTAGAGGAAGTTAAACGGAGAGGCGACGACCGTGTAACAGCTGGTACTCCACTACTGCCCTCTGCTGCTCACAAAGCCGGGCCAACATGTGGAAGGTGGAGTTCCAGCGCGTGCTCACGTCACACAGCAGCCGGTGAGCTGGCAATTGTAAGCGCTGCTGCAGCGTCAACAGGCCGGCTGAAGCTGTAGATGACTTACGGAAATGTGCACACACGCGGCGCACCTTCGTCAAGAGATCATGCAAATTGGGGTAGGTTTTTAGAAATCGCTGAACCACTAAATTAAATACATGCGCTAGGCATGGTACGTGTGTGAGCTTGCCGAGCTCCAAAGCCGCCACCAAGTTACGCCCATTATCACACACAACCATGCCTGGTTGCAGGTTGAGTGGCGAGAGCCACTGCTCGGTCTGGTGACTAATCCCCTGCAACAGCTCTGAGGCCGTGTGCTGTTTGTCCCCAAGGCAGATCAGCTTCAGCACGGCCTGTTGACGCTTCCCCACTGCAGTGCTACACTGCTTCCAGCTACCGGCTGATGGGTGAGTGGCGCTGCGCGCAGAGAATTCGGAGGTGGAAACGGAGGAGGAGGAGGAGGAGCCAATAACCTAGGTGCTGGCGGAAACCCTGATGGAGGTAGGGCCCGCAATCCTCGGCGTGGGTAGCACCTGTGCCATCCCAGGGTCCGAGTCGCTCCCAGCCTCCACGACATTCACCAAGTGTGCCGTCAGGGAAATGTAGCATCCCTGGCCACAAGCACTTGTCCATGTGTCAGTCGTTAAGTGGACCTTCCCAGTAACTGCGTTGGTCAGGGCACGGGTGATGTTAAGGGACACATGGTGGTGTAAGGCGGGGACGGCACACCGGGAAAAGTAGTGGCGGCTGGGGACTGCGTACCGAGGGACAGCTGCTGCCATCAGGCTGCGGAAGGACTCAGTGTCCACAAGCCTAAATGGCAGCATTTCGATGGCCAGTAATTTGGAAAGGTGTGAGGTTAGTGCTATGGCCTGTGGGTGGGTGGCTGGGTATTTTCGCTTGCGCTCAAATGCCTGGGGTAACAACATTTGGACGCTGCGCTGGGACAGGGAAGTGGATGTGGTCGCTGATGGTGCTTCAGATGGTACAGGTGCAGGGCGGGAGGTATGCGGGCCTGCGCCTTCGACAGGCGATTGGCCGGCACCGAAAACAGGGGAAGAGGAGGCAGTGGTGTGGCCTGCAGACACAGATTGGCGATCCGGACGTTCCTCCCACTTATTACGGTGCTTGGATGCCATGTGTCGGATCATGCTGGTGGTGGTGAGGTTGCTAGTGTTCATGCCTCGGCTCATTCTGGTGTGGCACAGGTTGCAAACTACAATTCTTTTGTCGTCCGCACTTTCCTTAAAAAAACGCCATACCGCGGAACACCTAGCCCTTGGCAAGGGAGATTTACGCAAGGGGGTGCTCCGTGGAACATTTGCGGGCCGGTTTGGTGCGGTCCGCCTTCTTTCTTTAGCCACACCACTGCCTCTTCCAGCCTGTTGCGGTGCTGCAGATGGCTCACCCTCAGGACTGCTGTCATTGCTCGGCTTTCCATCTTCCCAGGTGGGGTCAGTGACCTCATCGTCCACCAAGTCCTCCTCCACTTCCTCACTCTGATCATCCTCCTCATTTCTTGATCCCACCACATCCTCAGTCATTGACAACTGTGTATCATCCTCCTCATCAAGGTCTTGAGACAGTAATTGTGGTTGATTTGATGGCAACTGTGTCTCATCATCATCATCCACTTCCTTTGACCTTAAATGCCGTTCCCCTCTGTCATCTTCTTGTGATTGGGTACCCTCTAGAGGTTGTGAATCAGGGCACAAGATCTCATGTTCCTCTGCAAGCGTGCTTGGAGAGAGGTTCAAATCAAGGATTGGTGATGAGAAGAGCTCCTCACTATATCCCAGTGTGGGATCACTTCTTTGGCCAGACCCTCTATGGTGGGAGGAAGGATGATCAGGGTGAGGATTATGTTGACCAGACTCTTGGCTAGTGAGAGTGGACTTGGTGGAAGACAGGGTGGTGCTTAACCGACTGGAAGCAGTATCAGCTGAAATCCAACCGACCACCTGTTCGCAGTGGTCTGACCTCGAGAGTGATGTCCTGCGACGCCCTGTAAACTGAGACATGAAGCTAGGTATGGTGGATGTCTTTCTTTCTTGTGCTCTGGCACCAGGCACAGTTTCTACGCGTCCTGACCCGCGCCCTGAACTATCAGGATCACGTCCACTTCCCCGTCCCTTTTTACCCGCCTTCTTCATATTAAACGGAATATATGCCGGTAATCTGCGGCTAGGCACACGAAACAGAATGTGACGCTAATCTGCGGCTAGGCACGCTAAACAATATGTGACGCTAATCTGCGGCTAGGCACACTAAACAATATGTGACGTTAATCTGCGGCTAGGCACACTAAACAATATGTGACGCTAATCTGCGGCTAGGCACACGAAACAGAATGTGACGCTAATCTGCGGCTAGGCACACGAAACAGAATGTGACACTAATCTGCGGCTAGGCACAGTGAACGGAATATGTGACGTTAATTTGTGAATTTGCACACTAAACAGAATGTGACAATAATCTATGGCTAGGCACACGTTTAAAATGGCCCTTTTTGTCGCTGCGTTGTAAAATCATTGGCCCTGTGCACCTAACAGAATATGTCAGCTTGTCACTGCACTGTGAAATATTTGTCCCTGTGCACCTAGTACAATGTCACCTTAGAACATGTCCCCCCCCACAAAAAAATGAAATTCTGCCACCCCCAAAAAAAATTAAATGCTGCCCCCACACACAACAGTCCTAAAAAGGACTTTTGGGTCTTGAAAGAGTTTCAACAATTTTATTCTCCCTACACTGACTTCCTGTGCATCTAGTATTATATGTCACCTTACAAATATCCCCCCCACAAAAAAAAGGAAATTGTGCCCCCCCAAACAAAATATAAATGCTGCCCCCACACACAACAGTCCTAAAAAGGACTTTTGGGTCTTGAAAGAGTTTCAACAATTTTATTCTCCCTACACTGACTTTCCCTGCCTAAGCGCATCTCTCCCTGGCTAAGAATGAGCCGAACTCGCGCGTCGGGTGCTATACAGCACCCGATCACGGGTTCTGGCGAGCCAATCAGTGTAATGCCAGCAGCCAACATGGCTGCTGGCATTACACTGATGTCAGAGCCTCCCCGCACGTTTATTGGCTGCGCAGCAGCTGCGAAACGTGCGGGGAGGAGACCCGAACATGGCGGGCGAGCACATGCGGTACTCGTACGAGTACCGCCATGTGCCGAGCAGAGCGATGCTCGAGCCGAACCGAGCTTCGGCCGAGCATGCTCGCTCATTACTAATGGAGAACATTTGAATGCAGTGGATTTCTCTTCAATTTGTCAAACAGGGACATCCTCAGTCCCTAGCCTATTAGTGGGCCCTGAGGGCACAAATTGAGAACCATTGTTAACCCAATCGGTTGAATACCTCTCTGACACTCAAAGTGTTAATTGAACATATCAACAATCTGTAATATGTAAAAGTGTGTCTGTAATCAAGCCTACTGAAGAGTATAATATACATAGTATAAAAAAGAATAGACATGTATTTACTGTTATTAAATGAGTTCTCCGAATATATTTCATTTCTCCTGTGCATTGCCAAGCAATGTACTGAGTACCCCTGTGGCAAGCAAAGGGTTAAAGGGATAGTAATACTTAAAATGTAAAAAAAAACCATGTTGTAGGGTTTATCCAGCTGAGTAAAACAAGGGTAATCCCACTGCTGAAAGGTGTTTCATTCAAAAGTTCTTAATTTTCAAAATTGAATTTTTTAAGTGCAATATCACAGTGGCCTGAAATTGTACAGTGGCGCTGTTGCTACACGATCCTATGGACAGCTCTGGTCCCGGGACCATAAATCTCCATAGGATGATGTAGCAACAGCGCCACTGTACAATTTCAGGCCACTGTGATATTGCACCTAAAAAATTCAACTTTGAAAATTAATAACTTTTGAATGAAACACCTTTCAGCAGTGGGAGTACTCTTGTTTTACTCAGGGGGATAAACCCTACAACATATTTTTTTTTACATTTTAAGTATTACTATCCCTTTAAGACGCAGTGAAATAATTAACCTATGTTAACCTGTAGCTAAGGGGACACCAGTTGTTGGACCACCAGCTGATTTTGGTTCAAAATCAGTTAACCCTTTGAATGCCAGAGGGGTACGCAACGCATTGCAAAGCAATGCGTTGCGTACCCCTCTGGCACTCAAAGGGTTAATGTCACTTTTAATGATTACCAATACTGTATAAAATTAAAGTAACATGCACTTTTGCCTAGACTGATTTGTCAGACTAGGGTGATAATTGATGTTCTGCTTTATTAGATGAAAAAAAGTAATTTTTACTAAAAGGAAATTTGAATTTGCAGCACACAAAAGATCTTTTGTCATCCCTTTCTCACACAAGAATTTGGGTTTTGTTTACAATGTCTCCAATTTTCTCTTTCTGTTGTGAGTGTTCCTGGTGTAAGTGCACGAATGAAAAACCTGCAGTTATTTTCCTAACGACTATTCAGTCAAGAGTTATATTATTGCATAAAGTCTATCTCGGTGTCTCTAAAACTGTATTCCGTGGCTGCCCGTGGCTCTATGAAGAAGTACAAGGGGTTCCAAAGGTTAAACCTTTTTTGAGTGATAAAGGGGTATGCAACACATTCTTTTACATTGCTTTGCATACCCCCTGGCATTCAAAGGGTTAAATGTCAGTAATTATGGAGAACATAATAAGACTGCTGTTCCAGACAGTGTATGTGTGGTACTGTGACTTCGATTCGGTAATGGAATAAGATTTGTGTGTCAGTCAGAGTATGTGTGGTTCTTTGGTCAACAGTAGATAGTGCATGTGTGGCTTTGTGACTATAAGTGAAAAATAACTGCGATGTCAGACAGTGTATGTGTGGTTTTGTTACTGCCAGTGGACAGTAGAAGAAGGCCGGAGTGTAAAGCAGTGCATGTGTGGTTCTGTGAGTAGCAGCGAAACAAGCCTCGGATGTCAGACAGTGTATGTGTGCTTCTGTAACTACCAGTGAACAGTGAAACAAGCCTGGGATGTCAGACAGTGTATGTGTGCTTCTATAACTACCAGTGAACAGTGAAACAAGCCTGGGATGTCAGACAGTGTATGTGTGCTTCTGTAACTACCAGTGAACAGTGAAACAAGCCTGGGATGTCAGACAGTGTATGTGTGCTTCTATAACTACCAGTGAACAGTGAAACAAGCCTGGGATGTCAGACAGTGTATGTGTGCTTCTGTAACTACCAGTGAACAGTGAAACAAGCCTGGGATGTCAGACAGTGTATGTGTGCTTCTATAACTACCAGTGAACAGTGAAACAAGCCTGGGATGTCAGACAGTGTATGTGTGCTTCTATAACTACCAGTGAACAGTGAAACAAGCCTGGGATGTCAGACAGTGTATGTGTGCTTCTATAACTACCAGTGAACAGTGAAACAAGCCTGGGATGTCAGACAGTGTATGTGTGCTTCTATAACTACCAGTGAACAGTGAAACAAGCCTGGGATGTCAGACAGTGTATGTGTGCTTCTATAACTACCAGTGAACAGTGAAACAAGCCTGGGATGTCAGACAGTGTATGTGTGCTTCTATAACTACCAGTGAACAGTGAAACAAGCCTGGGATGTCAGACAGTGTATGTGTGCTTCTATAACTACCAGTGAACAGTGAAACAAGCCTGGGATGTCAGACAGTGTATGTGTGCTTCTGTAACTAACAGTGAACAGAGGAACAAGGCTGGGGTGTCAGACAGTGTATGTGTGCTTCTATAACTACCAGTGAACAGTGGAACAAGGCTGGGCTGTCAGACAGTGTATGTGTGCTTCTATAACTACCAGTGAACAGTGGAACAAGGCTGGGCTGTCAGACAGTGTATGTGTGCTTCTGTAACTACCAGTGAACAGAGGAACAAGGCTGGGATGTCAGACAGTGTATGTGTGCTTCTGTAACTACCAGTGAACAGAGGAACAAGCCTCGGATGTCAGACAGTGTATGTGTGCTTCTATAACTACCAGTGAACAGAGGAACAAGGCTGGGCTGTCAGCCCAGGGTCTACAGGTGTATAGTGGAAGAATGCTGGGTGCAAGATAGTATATGTGTGGTTCTGTGACTATCAGTGGAACAAGGGTGGTCTTTCAGACTGTGTATTTATTCTTTTGTGTCTACCATTGAATAGTGGAAAGGGGCTGGGGTATATTCAATGCATGTGTGGTTCTGTGAGCAATACTTTAGGAATGGGCAACTGCACCAGTAAGAGACTATTAAGAAGTCTCCCAATATATCACAAAATAGTAAGGTGTATTGTAGGGGAATACTCAACATACAGAATATATAATGGGCACATGAGCCACAGAAAAGTGGCTGAGGTGTACCCTTATAGAAACCATATAAGTGAGGCACTTTAGAGCAGGTTAGCCAACCCTGGTCACAATGAGCTACCTACAGTCCATGGTTTCAGGCTGTCCCAGTTGGAAGTGTGACACTTGAATACCATCTTGCATAATCTGCCTATGCTTCCACAATGGGGCATTCGGGAGGGTTGTTATTTTATTTGGGGAGGTTTTTTTTTTGAGGGGGATGTTGGAATTACTGGATTTGTAACCCAAAGATATCCGTGTTCTTTTTTTTTTTTATTAGACCTTATCCATTGTTGAATGTAAGATGAAATTAAATTGATACTTGAAAAAGCCTGTGGAATCCTATGGTAGAACGTGATATGTCTCTTTATTATAATTCATTTTGTTAACTCTGATATAGCTCACTTGGCCAATGTAAAACATTTTTCTCCCTTATCTGCCTCATTCACTACATTTGCCCAACAACTTACTTTTTGGGGTGCCAAAACCTGTGTTTTGTTTGTCCTGGGATGACATTCTATCTCTCTTTTTTTGGAGACATACTATGTTCACAGACTTGTAAAAAATGTTTTACTGTTGTTGCGACAACGTCCCAACTGAGCAACCCAAGAGAGGCCAAGCCTGTTTTGTTTGCCCTGGGACAACTTCTATTTCTCTCTTATTGGTCTTAAGGATTCTGGTCTAAAACTGAGCAACCCCGAGAGAGAGTTTGAGGGTGAAAACCTGTCTCGACAGCAACACCTCAACTGATGATCCACCAAGCAGTTGGGTTTTGCAGCATTGTCTTGTTAGGGAGTAAGACATGTATGGTGGAGGTACACAAGGCAGTGTAGGGGCATATAGTCCACTGAAATCAGTGTCAAGGTATGGGAGAGGATAGGAATCCTTCTTAATTCCAACCCAGATTTTTTTACTAACTCGTGGCTGGTTCTTCACCATGCTGTATCAATGTTTTGCCACCTCATCTATAAGGGCAATACTGATGATCTTATCTGCCCCAGTCCCAATCTGCTTATTCATCTGACTGTACTTGTCAACCTTACCAAGAATCAGCCTAAACTCTTGAGCTGAAATGTTCCCATCAACAACGGAGGCAGACATGTGATCTGTGATCGTGTTGAGTTTTGCCTCAGCTACCACATGACTGTCGTCATGCTTTTTTGCCCTTAAGGGTGTAGCATCTACTAAAAAATGTGTCAGCCACAGTCTAGAGCAGCTGGTTCCTGGCTTAGAACAGCAGGAGTGGCAACAATGGAAGAGAAGAGGCCATTGCCACTGATATCCATTCTCATACTAGAAACTTATACTGATGTGTTCACTGCATCAGTTGTATTGACACAGCAATGGCACGTTTTGTATAAAGTGGCCAACTTGTCCAGTTCCCCCTATAGTAGATGCTTGAGAACTCTTATCTTCTGTGGTCTGTATAGATCATCAGGGACCAGGGTCTCGACTGTCCGATCGGGGTACAATGTAGTAATTCCTGTACAAGCAACTGGTCTAACCTTTTTTTGCCAGTGCATTGAAGTAATCAGTTACTACCTGTAGGATCTCCAGTTTAAGATCTCCTGGAATGACATGCATATTGCTGATAGTCTCTTCATCAGCTGGTTCCATCATCTCAAATCTTGAAAGCCTTGAAAATGCAAGATTATTTGTAAAACTGGTCTCCTTGATTATGTTGTATACAATATTATAAACTAGCACCACACACTTAATATTACTTTACTGATGGTTCAGTGATGGAAGAAAATAAGTACCCAGAAATTAATTCTGTATATTCAGGCCTACCTCGGGAGATTGTCTGATTCAGTATACTTGAAAGAAATGTGTGAGAACAGAAAAGGAGTACAATTGAAAAACTGCCAACGTTTGTTAGACATACTAAAATGAAATTATCATAAAACTGATAACAACCACTGGGCGAATGAGTTTAAGCAATCCCTCAACTGTAATGTAGAAGAATCAATAGCAGATACTAACTCAGCTTCATAGCATAGAAACAATCCTGTAGCAAACTATGAAATTAGCCAATGCCCCTCTGCCTAAGGAAGGTGGGGCATGAGGTCTCATGAGAGAAAGTAAACTATAAATGCTTACACTGGCCAAATATATGACGTGGAAGAATATGAAATAATCAAATGGTATAAACTGGTAGCATTAAAATAATTGGTTCAAATATACAAAGTATAAGGAATGGTTAAAGGGATAGTAATGTTTCACAAAAACAGCAGCTCCAATTAATCTTCATAGTATTTTGGCCATGAAGAGTGTTATTTCAATACTGTCAGAGTTGTGGTTCAAGAGTAATTGAAGGATAAAGTTTCCCATCCCGCCCCTTTTACCTAGTGTAAGCCATCTCTTCTCAGATGTGGAATCTGGTCCATAGACCAGACAGATAACAGCAGGGGACAATATTCTTCCTATGAGAACAATGAAAGCCCTGCCCCCCTTGACAAGCTTTTCAGCTTTTTCCCTTATCTTAATTGAAGATTGTCCCTCTCTGCAGTCTACCTGGGCACCTCCCTTCTGATCTGGCTGAGCAGTGTAACATCAGTAAAAGGGGCGGGAGGGGGATACTTTATCATTCAATTACTCTTGAACTACAACTCTGACAGAATTGAAATAATACTCTCCAAGGCCCAAATACTATGATGATTAATTAGAGCTGCTTTTATTATGAAACATTACTATCCCTTTCATACCAAAGTGAGTGTCCCTGGATACCAAAAATCCAAGATCTCAAAAATATAATATAACCAAACAACGAATGAAAAGTGAAAAATAAGAAATTACTTATCCTGTTTTATTCTACATGGTTTAAATGGTTCTCAGATGAAAGATGAAAAAGAATTCTTACAGATGATGACCAGGACAAGATGAAAAATGAATGATGAATTGGATGATTCAATGATAAATTACACTTGTAAATTACAGTATATCTTCAAAAGAATTCATGCTGCTTCTATGTGTCTCTACAGAATCCCACCGGAGATGAAGATAATGCACAAGTAAAAGAAAAAACACCGCACAAACAGAAAGCGTGCTCAAAGTTTAGCATATGTAATTGATTATGTTGTCTGCTGAGGTTTCATAGTCTCTGGTGTGAACTTGGAAAATCAAGTGGAACGTTAGTCATTACTACATAAATTGCCAGATTCATTAAAGCTGGATCAACATGGCTTTTTTGTAAGATGGATAGAAGCTGAACCAATACAGGTGCCTGTGTGAACTTTTTGGGGTTAAGGGCTTTTGACAAAGTATGGTCAAATCATGACCAAGCTGAATGTGGGGGCAGGGGATGGGGATGTGGAAGTGGTAAAAGACCATAACAGATGCCAATGGCAACAGCTTGTATACTCCTCCCTAATTCATGCTACTGACAGGCCACATGGAGCAATAATAGTCGACCCTTGGAGACAAACTTGAGTACCAGATCCCATACATGACTATATCAAGTTTTCAAGGCCACAAATTACCAGGCAGACATGTGTACCATTTAAAACACCTTTCACAAGTACAATGTGGTGACAAGCCGATCTCGTGTAGATGATTCATAATCAATATGTCAGGCATCTTGCAAACATTTATGACAATGTTTTTCACCACCACAAACTGACAGCAACCAAAAGCGAGACCCTTTGGAATGTCAGCCTAATTGTTTCTGCTCATAACATGAAAGGCACCTTACTGCTGTTTCAAGACCCCTCTGCAGGTGGACCTTCATATGCCAACAGTACCAAGTTCTTCTACAACTCAAAATCACAAAGGAGGAGAATAGAGAATAGAATAGAGAATTTCCAACTAGCTGTACAGCCAAGGCCTATCAGCAGTGGGATAAAGTGAAAAGCATTTTTCACCCGATTGTAAGCATTAAGCCATGGTCGGCTTGGTTGCCAAAGTGTTGCCTTGGCTAATATTTCATGTGGAGAATTTCTCAGCACCAAGAATTCACTGTGACTGGACCTGCACACAAAGGGTTATGATCAGTTGCACAGCAGTGGGTGACGGATTGAATACACATTTGAAGGCCCAGATCATCATGCAGGCAGAGGCAACTGGTGTGTTGAATACCTACACTGCCTTATGGATGCACAGCTTAACACTCAAAAAGGCAGCTTCCTGCAAGTAGTTTATTGACATGCCATCAGACCCACACTCCACCATCATATGTGGAAAGACGGGCTGTTGAAAAACAACATCTGTGCTTGACATCCTGGAATTGCCACATGAATGTGGAGGACACATAGAGGTCTTTCAACAAATAATCATCCTCTGCCCAACAATTAGGTACAGCTATCTCTAACATTCCCACTGCTAATTTTGGAGGAACCCGAGTTGTTCATAATCAAACCAGGAGAGCTACTTCATGAATGCAGACCTTGGTTATATCAGCTTTTCATCTGGGAGTCAACTCTATATTTCATAAATAACTGGCCTGCCACAATAGCAAACAAAAAAGGACATGTTTTCATAGATGGTGTACTTATGATTACTTTTGGAGACTCATTAGACTCCTGGAGTATAACTTATTGTTGTGCCTTCTTTGCTAGATGAATACTAAACTGGGGCACATATAGTATACCCCAAAATGCTACTGGAAGGGCCTTGCAGCAATGGGAAAAATGTTGTGGCTTCCAAGGTTTATGAAGAAACTGGCCTGGTCTGGCTGAAAAAAGTAGGCAATCTGTCCGATCTACCTTCCTTCTCCTAGCCAGATATCAAGGGCGATGTTTGATGTTTCTTTCCTAAATAGGTTCATCAGGCTGGTCTGTTCTTGCCACATGATCACTTGTCCATACAACAGGCAAAACCTACAAGTAACCCCTAACTGTGGTTCATGCAACCAGCTGCTACAAAGAAACCGAGTCACTGATTGCACAGGACTGCTATGACGAGGCAAGTGCCTTGACTCACATCTACAAGTATTTATTCTAAACTCCTCCAGGCATGAGTTTATGGGCACATTGTCTCAGGTACTGGCCAAACATGGCATTGACATTAGGAAGGAAGCATACAGGTCTGTATTGTGTAGTCATAGGTAAAACAGGAAGTTCTGGTAAACGCAGTACACCATTTTTGAGTCAGGAATGCTAATGTTATAATGTGGATGTGTATCTTTTTTTTCAACTTAATCTCCTATGTAACTATGGGCAGAATGTAAAAGTGGAGCATTCCCTATTTTTTTGAAAGCCATAAATGTATGCGCTACGTGCGATTGCTCACATTTTTGATGCAAGAAACATGCTAACACGTTTAAGCTGAAAATGCTCCTAAATTAACAGCAAAGTTAGCCGGAAGTATGAAAATGTGTGCTAACAGCTTTGCTGAATTAGGTGCAATTGCTAATCCTCTGACAAAATGGCAGACAGTGTAGCGTTGCCAACTTTTTTGAAGTTCATTCTCAAAAAAAAAAGGTGCAGACGTTCATTAATTCATAAAAACAATTCAGTAACATTTTGGAGCTAATCATTTTTCCTTTGAAAGTGCATTGTAAATAGCGATTGTGCATGTTTCTTGCATTCCTTGCATGTTGGGGGGATCCTCTTCCAGAAGTAGGTATTTGTAGGTGCCCACTTTGCCCTGTTGTTAACCCTTTAACCCCTTAAGGACCCATGATGATCCTGGTACGTCATGATTTGGCCGTCATAGATTTCGGGGCTCCCCGCGCAGCTGCCCTGAACCGTATCGGCAAAAAAAAAAAAAGGCCCATGGTCCTTAAAGGAGCAGTAAACTTTTTTTTATGAAAATATATATATTGTAGGGATTTTCCTATTGAGTAAAATAAGGGTACTCCCACTGCTGAGAGATTTATATTTCTAGAGTTACTACAGTTTAAACCCATGTTTTTTTTACATTAGCAGTGCCCTCTAGTGGTCAAATTCTAATTAGATTTCCTGTTAGATTCTAATGGAGAGGAAAGTCAGAAAAGTCAGAGACATACAGTTCTCCATAGAATGTGATAGAAACTGCCTGTCACTTCCTGTCAGAACTTCCAGGAAGTAAACACAGTAAATTCACTTCCTGTCAGTTAGAACAACCAGGAAGTAAACACAGTAAATTCACTTCCTGGTTATTTAAACTGCTATAATATTTGAATAAAACATCTGACAGCGATGGGAGTGACATTGTTTTATTCAGCAGGAAATGCTCTGTAAAATATGTGTTTTCATAAAAAAGTTTACTGCTCCTTTAAGGGGTTAAGGACTATAGAGATGTGCAGTGCATTGCTTTGCAATTCATTGTATACACTCTGGACCTAGGGGGTTAAAATATCTCTGCATGACACCAAACCATTGCTGTAATAAACTTGTCCATGCAGACTTAGCCTTAGCCCTTCCACATGGTAGAATACCACTAAATAGAAAATGATTGCAGCAAAAGCGTAGAGTGAGTAAGAGCCGTGACGGGCAGTTTGAAAGCCACTAAATTAAGGTCTTAACTCCCTCATCCAGTCTATGAAAGAAATATGAAAACTGTTTACCTATCATTATTGTTTCCTACATACTCAAATCCTTCATTCAGTTCTTAGATGATTGTTATTCTTTAAGTGGGCCTATCATCCTAAATCAAGTCTACTTTGCTTTGCAGAGAATTCCAATCTTCCTACACACATTTTTCTGTAAAATAATTCTTCAGAAAATTAATCTTTTTGCTCTGATGGAACAGTGTGGCACTTTATGCTAATTTCCTGCACAGTATGCTAATTATTTCTGTATGTTCTAGGTCGAATGTACACTTTTCTGTGCTATTAGAAATATACCCCGTGTGGGCTCTGCCTGCATTCATTCATAGCGTATAGTAATATTGACCTATCACATAAACTAATTTACATAAAGTGCCACGCTGCAATGCCAACAGATTAACCCTATGAGTCCCAGATAGGTATCCAATGCATTACAAAGCAATGCTTTGGATACCTCTCTGGCACTCAAAGGGTTAAGGTTAAAAGACTATAAACAGTATATTTTGACTTTATGTATATTCTGCCAAGTACATAATATGTACAGTCTAATTGTCTATACTATTTATATTTTTTTTATTTTCACCATTTTTTACACTTCTATGTCCTTGAGAATAAGCTTCTTCTGTTTGCAGTGAGCTTTCTGTCAGGGACAATGAAAGCAGGTCTACTGATACAATGTGCTGTAGTAGATCCTATGCTTATGATATTTCTCTTGCACTCAGTGGGTTAAGGAGACCCAACCATGCCTGCTGTTTGTTATCCCACATTCACCACTAGAGATACCCAATAAACAACATAATTAAACTAAATATAAAGCTAGATATATATTTTATGTTATAATATATATTGTACTGTACTGGCATTTATATAATTGTATTTCCTTTGATTTTGTAAATTAATCAGGGACCTATTCTGAGTCCTGTGGTACTAAATTCACATGACATGATATATGACATACTGGCATGATAAACAGTAAACAGGTAAGGGAACATTTAGGCAGTAATGACCACAATATGATATCCTTTGAAATCCGTTATGAGAAATGCATTGGCAAGGGTTTAACCAAAACATTACATTTTAAAAAGGCTAGTTTTACAAAGCTTAAAGCAGCATATTAATGGGCATTCAGTGGGATGTAATCTTTAAAAATAAAATATACAAGAAAGATGGAATTTGTTTACAGTGCTCTTATATATGTGCCAATATATACCATTAGGGAATAAGTCCAAGAGGAGAAAATTAAGACCAATGTGGCTTAATAATGAGGTTTGCATGAAATGAAAAATAAGAACTAAGCTCAGAAGAGTCAGATGCATCATTTAAAAAATATAAATAATGCAAATAAAGTTTGCAAACAAACAAGTAGGCTAGCTAAAACTGAAAATGCTAAAAGCATTGCAAAAGAGAGCAAGAAAAACCCTAAACAATTCTACAAGTATATAAATAAAAAAAGGTTAAGGTTGATATCGATCCTTTTAAGGGTGAGAAGGGTGAATTGGTTAGTAAGGATAAGGCTGTGACTGACTCCTTAAACACATTCTTTACTTCTATATATGCAAATGAAGCAACAAGGGCAGGGAATGTACAGACAAAATCACAGAATTTATTCCATCATGTACATGGCTTTCTGAGGACAAAGTTCAAAAGAGACTGGAAAAAGTTATGGTAAATTAGGCACCTGGACCTGATGGCATGCAGGGGAAGAGTGCTTAAGTAACTTTGTTCAGTAATAGCAACACCATTATACTTAATATTTATTGATTCTCTTTCATCAGGCATAGTTTCCTGTGATTGGAGGAAAGCTGATGTAGTACCATTGTTTAAAAAAGGGGCAAGATCCAAACCAGGAAATTATAGACCTGTCAGCTTCGGTAAAATATTAGAAGGGTTACTAACTGCCAGTATTCAGAACTATGTGGAGATCAACAATATAATTAGTAGGAGCCAGCATAGTTTTATGAACAATAGATCATGTCAAACTAAATCACTTGCATTTTACGAAAGGGTAAGTACAATTTGGACAAGTAAATTACTGTTGATGTAGTTACTTTCGATACAGTGCCTCACAACAGGTTACTGCATAATTTAAAAGGCTTAGGTTTGGGAGGTGATAACTGGTTAAATGATAGATGACAGAGAGCTGTTATAAATGGAACCTTGTCAAGTTGGTCTAAAATTGTAAGTGGGGTGCCACAGGGTCCAGTCCTGTTTATTTGTTTATTAAGTATCTAGAAGTGAGCATTGAAAGTAATGTTTCAATCTTTGCTGATTTTTCTAAGCTGTGTAAGGAAATACATAGAGCAGTATTTTTTTTTTTTTTGTAGAAGGATTTAGATAAACTGAGTGAATGGGCTGTAAAGTGGCAGATGGCATTTAAAGGATAGTGATACTTTGTTTTAACTTTATTTTATTTTGTAGGCATTAAAAAAAACATGAAGAACGATATAAGTCTTATCTCTCAAACCTTTATGGTTTAAGAGATATTCACAAGCAAAGCTTCCCCTCCCACCCCTTTTACCTAGTGTAAGCCATCTCTTCTCAGATGTGGAATCCAGTCCATAGACCAGACAGATAACAGAAGGGGACAATCTTCTTTGTATGAAAAGAATGAAAGCCCTTCCCCCCTTGACAAGTTTTTCAGCTTTTCCCTTATCTTAATTGAAGATTGTCCCTCTCTGCAGTCTATCTGGCACCTCCTTCTGATGTGGCTGAACGGGGGGGAAATACTTTGCTTGTGAATATCTCTTAAACCATAAAGGTTTGAGAGATAAGACTTATATCGTTCTTCATGTTTTTTTAATGCCTACAAAATAAAATAAAGTATTACTATCCCTTTAATGTAGATAAATGTAAGGTGTGCGCTGTAGAAACAAACTTGCTACGTATACACTGAATGGGAAACTACATGGGGAATCCTCATTAGAGAAAGTTTTAGGAGTACTGATAGACAATAGACTTCACAGCAGTGTCATTCAATTGCTGCAAGAGCAAATAGGATACTATCCTGTATAAAAGGGGGAATAGGCGCACGGGGTGCAAACATAATTCTACCTCTATATAAATCCTTCGTAAGGCGTCATCTAGAATATGGAGAACAGTTTTGGGCACCAGTTCTTAAAAAAATACATTATTAACCTGGAAAAAGTGCAGAATCCCTAATAAAGGGATTGGAGGATCTGAGTTATACAGAGAGACTAGCCAAACTGGGTTTGTGTACATTAGAGAAGAGATGTCTAAGGGGTGATATGTTTACCATTTACACATACATTCAAGGTCAATACAAAGAGCTAGCCAATTAATTATTTACACAAAGAGATGAGCGAAGAACAATAGGTTATCCATAAGGACTAAACGAAAGGCATTTTCAACTAAAACAAAGATGGATTTTTTACAGTATGGGTAGTAAAATTATGAGTTCTTTGATTGGGATGCTGTACTTGCAGATACTATAATTGCTTATAATAGCACAGAACAATATTGATAATTATGACATTTAGCTTCAAAGCAGATAGAATGTTGGAAATATCTGGCTGTCGTTTGGAATCAGGAAGGAATTTTTTACCCACTTGGGGTTTAATTGGAATTTTTTTTTTTTTGCCTTACTCTAGATTAACAGGGATGGTTTGGCATAGGCTGAACTTGATGGACACATGTCTCTTTTCAGCTTCATCAACTATGTTATTATGTTACTATATTATAACCCCAGTCCTTTGCTACTAGCCAGACCTGAAAAGTTACTCGCCACTGTAAGTTAAAACATACCCACCAGGGCTGAATTTCTACTCGCCATGGCTACATTTTCACTCGCCATTGGCTAGTGATGAGTGGAAATTTTGAGCCCTGATAACCCTACAGGTACACTGTGGTTTGCAGATAACAAATTAATTGTTATCTGTTATTAGATATTAATTATGTTATAGCTGTGTCATATTGTTTTTATCAGTGATATCCTTGATGATGTCAACTGTAGTATCATGTATGATGCCATCAACAAAGTTCTCGCTCAAACTCAGAATTGCTCTCTTTCTTTTTCATATGTCTGCTTCTCTGAACTGCTATGTGAACGACTCATAGAAACAAGCAGTTACAGATTCACTCAGTTCTGTAGGTGTAATTCCATTCTAATACAGAGCAGGGACATAACTAGAGCCTGATGGAATTCAGAGCTGGACCCATACCCCTCTACTACTCCATAGTCTGGAGCACCTTTGAATCATGCACCAGCAGAGACCCAAGGTGATACTCACCACCGGTTGATCTCAGAACTTCATCTGACAGGTATAGACAGAGAGGAAAAGGAATTAATTTGTAGCGCCAAGCAGCTGCTACATTATGATTCACAACACAGATGCTGACCGTCAACCCTTTTAGTGCCAGTGTTGTGTCCAGCCCATTGCTTTGTAACGCATTGAACTCCTTTCAGGTGCTCAAAATGTTAATGAAGAAAAGGAGTGGGGCTCACTGATGCTAGTCTTACTTTACTTGTTGGCAGCTGCTATATATGTGTGTGTGTGTGTGTGTGTGTGATGATGTCAGTGGCCTCCAGCCAAGATACAAATCTGATTTGATCCTGATAGGTCAAAGGATAGTACAGAGCTAAATGGGTTCTATCACAACTGCGGCATCTGCAGTTACTCACCTGTAGGAGGCGGCGTCATTCTTCCACAGACTAATTGCACCACAGAGGACAAATAAACATTCCCAAAATAACCATTAAATTAAATGGAGTTTTGGAGTTGGAGATCTCTCTAGCCTTCAGTGGGTTAACAGCCCCCATTTAAATCGAAGGGAATTTGTCTTCGTTCCCTATGGTGTAGTTGGTTCGCAAAACATTGACTCTAATTTCTTAGGACATCAGCCTAATTTTCTTTTTACTAGTTGTAAGCATCTTCTACACCAGCCTTTCAGATTAACAGAACAAATGTCACCTTTGAAACCGGTACAGAGCATCATTAAATTAAAGCTGGCAATTTGCAACAGTGCTGAAATCATTTAAAATAATGTGATTTGGGATCTGGATCTGAGTACCTTGCAGTAATTGCTCTGGATATAAGTGTGAGACGAGGAGGTTTATAATTGTCAAATGGATTGCTAGCTTTTGTAGACTTTCTCTGTTAAAGAAAACGGCAATCTGTTTTCTAGCTACATATTTCGTAAGGTACAAAGAAAAGAGAAAAGAGCCCAATCCCCCTCTCAGTGCAATATTGAAGGGAATAGGACTTGTCGATATTCTACTTATAGGAGTAAGAGGCTGTATCCTGTCTCTAATAATAAGCTTCATTCTTCTTATTTTTCCTTTGATGAGCTTGATTCCAAACACTCAGGACCAATGAGGAAAGTATAACAAATTTATGAAAAAGTAACAATATGGTCCGTAATAACGTCTTAATATTATTACTTTTTAATGGGGTCTGTAATAACGTCTTAATATTATTACTTTTTAATACATTTGTTATACTTTTCTCATTGGTCCTGAGTGTTTGGAATCAAGCTCATCAAAGGAAAAATAAGAAGAATCAAGCTTGGGGAGTAGCTTTTCTGGGGCAATAAATCCAGTACATGCGCTTATTATTAGAGACAGGATACAGCCTCTTACTCCTGTAAGTAGAATATTGAGAAGTCATATTCCCTTCAATACTGCACTGAGAGGCGGATTGGGCTCTTTTGTCTTTTCTTTGTTTCTTACAAGGCCGGATTTACATCTCAGGAGCCTGTAGGCACGAAATCTGAAGCACCCCCCAACCCTTGGGCCATATGCACTGGACACCTCCACAATGCTCCTAATCTCCACATTGCCTCCCATCATCTCCACATTGCCCCCCATTAGCTCCAGCTTGCCACCATCATCTCCATATTGCCCTCATATTGCACCCATCATCTCCATATACCATATTGCCCTCACATTGCCCCCATCAGCTCCATACTGCCCCCACAATGCCCCCCATCAGCTCCGTATTGCCCCCCATCATCTCCACATTGCCCCCATCAGCTCCACATTGCCCTCACAATGCCCCCCATCATCTCCGTATTGCCCCCCATCATCTCCACATTGCCCCCATCAGCTCCACATTGCCCTCTCAATGCCCCCCATCATCTCCACATTGCCCCATCAGCTCCATATTGCCCTCACAATGCCCCCCATCATCTCCGTATTGCCCCCCATCATCTCCACATTGCCCCCATCAGCTCCACATTGCCCTCTCAATGCCCCCCATCATCTCCACATTGCCCCCATCAGCTCCACATTGCCCTCACAATGCCCCCCATCATCTCCGTATTGCCCCCTATCATCTCCACATTGCCCCCATCAGCTCCACATTGCCCTCTCAATGCCCCCCATCATCTCCACATTGCCCCATCAGCTCCATATTGACCTCACATTGCCCCCTATCAGCTAAATTTTACCCTCACATTGCCCCAGTGTCCGTTTCCTACCTCTTCCCTTGTGGTCCAGCGGCAAGACAGGTCTGTGCCTCCTCCTTCTGCACAGAGCTGTAGTTGCTGGAGTGCCCGCTCGGTCTTCAGTAATGCAGAGCGCTGGGAGGTGATGTCATCTCCCAGCGCTCTGTATTACTTAAAACCCGATGAGGAAGCGCAGCAGCTACAGGTCTGCACCGAAGAAGGAGACACAGACCTGTCTTCATGGTGCCGGGCACACCACACACATGATCCCAGTGACAGGCGCCCCTCTGTTGGGTGCGCCTGTAAGCAGATGCCTACTCTGCCTAATTCTAAATCCGGCCCTGGTTTCTTAGGATTAATAGTGAGTGAGGAAAGCTGTAATGCCTTTGACTTTCCCCAGTAAAGAATATAGCCCATACAAATAACTGAGTTAACCTGAAGTAAGTCCGGTGGAGCACGCCAACTACTGGTGTTTCTTTATATTTCGTAAGGTGTCCGTAAGAGAAAAAATTATAGTGTTTTCCGGAGGGGCTGGGGAGGGACACTGATTGAACTCTGCTGATCTGGCCACCAATAAAAAACAGGCCCATACTCTTCAGGAGTGAGTAAGCAGAGTGAATGCTGTATTTTGCATTATCAAGAATATATAGATAAAGGTTAGCACTGGTAAGATACAGAGGCTAGGACCATAATCACTGCAATAGTGAGGCGCTCTCTGAGGGTTCACTATTGAAATGTTGCCTACTACTATTATTATTATTTTTAACGCGCCATTTTGATGGTCGCCAAATAGATGCTGACATTTCAATAGGATACCCTCCCTGAGACTCAACAACAGAGAAAGTATAATATGGGAAAAAGAAAACCTCAAATGATAGGCTCATAAATTAGGCACTCAAACCTAGCAAATATAATTCAAAATACAATAATCTTTATTGATACAAATATATATATATATATATATATATATATATATATATATATATACACACACACACACACATAGATTATAAAAATAAAAATGTTAAAAAGTGAGAGGGATGCAAGTAATGGTCCCGGGACCAGAGCTGTCCATAGGATCGTGTAGCAACAGCGCCACTGTACAATTTCAGGCCACTGTGATATTGCACCTAAAAAAATTCAACTTTGAAAATTAATACATTTTGAATGAATCACATTTCAGCAGCCGGCTCAAAAGGGACTGACAGCGCAGGCGCACAGACGTCACTGGGACGAGATGTCCGTGCTTCCTGATCCAGTGACCGTCAGAAAAAACACGAAATCTTCAGAACCGGGTAATATTTCTGGCGACTAGCGCTACTAAGCAGCTAGTCGCCAGATGAAGAAGCAATCCAGGTTAGGTTTTTGTGGGGTGGTAGTTCCCCTTTAATGAGACTTTGATAAGCGCTCAAAATTGCTGGATCTGGTGAGAAGCTGGGAAATAGGGGGAATATATATACTACTGCTATACAGATATACTCTTAGAGGGTCTGCGCCCTGTTGTTTGTTTTCTGTTTACATTATATTATCAACCTTTTACCTTTTTAAGGAGTTAGTGTTCCTCACAATGCATTGCAGGCCCCTCGTGCACTCAAACTGTTAAACAAAGCTTTAAAAGCCTGCATCTGCACATATGCTTATGTATGAATGCTGTAATACATATTGACACACACACACAACTCTGCCAGCATTAAAGTAAATCTAACACCATATAATGACTCTGGTGACTTTGAAAGGGCTTTCAGAATCAGATATATGAATGGTAGCCAATCTGTAAATTAAAACTGTAGTTTGAGAGATATTTAACTTTATTTATTTGTCAATTTTTGCACATTAGCCAATATTTCCTGGTTGGAAGTGACTGTTGGGGGGGGTAAATGGAATGTTAGTATCTGACACATCAGGTGGTGCTGGCCAGTTCTGTCAAATCTGCTTAAACTGACAAATAAATCAAACTGAATATCTCATAAGCTACAGTTTTAATTAAAGGGACAGTATTGTCAAAATATTAACAAAGTGAATATTGTAGCTATTAAAAAATGAAACTAAATGCCCAAAGTCCCATCTCTCAAACCTTAATGGTTTGAGAGATATTCTCTGTGAAAGTTACCCCCTCCCTCCCCTTTCCCCGACGTTACCTCTCTAGCTGACTTCAGGAGAATCCGGTCCCCATGGACTGGCGGAGGCTCTTCAGAAGAGCCGGGACTGCGATCTTGAAAAAGAGCTACTTCACTGGAACGGTCTACAAAGTGTACTTGCCGTTCCAATTAAGTATCTCTTTTTCAAAATCACAATCTCGGCTCTGCTGAAGAGCTTCCACCAGTCCCGGGACTGGATTCCCCTGAAGTCAGCTAGAGAGCTGACGTCGGGGAAAAGGGAGGGAGGGGGGAACTTTCACAGAGAATATCTCTCAAACCATTAAGGTTTGTGAGATGGGACTTTGGGCATTTAGCTTCAGTTTTTTAATAGATACAGTATTCACTTTTTTAATATTTTGACAATACTGTCCCTTTAAAGAATGGCTAACATAAATATAAGTGATTTTGAAAGCTCTTTCCAAATCACATAAGTCATTATAAAGTAATAGTGGTTCAACTTTAACCTTTTGAATGCCAATATATTACACCTCTGGCACAGAAGAGTTAAGACTTTAATGAGAGGCATGCACATCAAAAATGAGTAATGTTATGCTGATTTCCACTGCTCCTTCATAGTACATGATGTGACACATAAGCACTGCTACGCCTCTTAGTGCAAGTGATGTTAATGGGAGAGCTTAGCTCAGTAAATAGGCATTAGGCAGACACAGCACAAAGAAACATGGTTCCAGCACCAATATTAGCACAGAATCACATTAGGTCCATATCGCCTGATGTGTCTGACATTGACCCATAGACTTATAACACAAGCTTGCGCCAGCATAGTTTCTAGTTGTTAGAATGGCCCACTATTAAAGTGAGGCTGCAGTAGATAACAACAACAACATGCTTTAGGTTTTTGCCTAATTTGGGGGCTTGGGGAACCCCCATACTCCTTGTTGCTCTCCATACTTTATTCACTTGGGTTCGTATTTTGAATTTATATATTACATGTATATGTTGTGGTGTACCAGCTCTGTGAGTTTCTTCCTTTTTTGATGGCGCTGAGACTGATTTGAGGACCAGTATATATGAAATGACAGTTAACTCTTTGAGTGTCAGAGAGGTAGCCAACGCCACTTTAAGGAAAACAGAAGGGAGGCTCCAGTATTGCTACAAAAAAACAAAACAAAACAACTTTGCATATGAATACTATAACGCAACCACAATATACTCACATTTCATTTTGGTTGCCTGATGTAAAAAGGTCAGTAATAGTGATGAGCGAGCATGCTCGGCCGAAGCTCGGTTCGGCTCGAGCATCGCTCTGCTCGGCACATGGCGGTACTCGTACGAGTACCGCATGTGCTCGCCCGCCATGTTCGGGTCTCCTCCCCGCACGTTTCGCGGCTGCTACGCAGCCGATGAACGTGCGGGTAGGCTCTGACATCAGTGTAATGCCAGCAGCCATGTTGGCTGCTGGCATTACACTGATTGGCTGGCCAGAACCCGTGATCGGGTGCTGTATAGCACCTGACCAGCGAGTTCGGCTCGGTCTTAGCCAGGGAGAGATGAGGATAGGAAGGGAAAGTCAGTGTAGGGAGAAGAAAAGTGTTGGAACAACATATAAAGACCCAAAAGTCCTTTTTAGGACTGTTGTGTGTGGGGGCAGCAGTTATATTTTGTTTGGGGGGGCACAAATTAAAAAAAAAAACGTCACATATTCCGTTCACTGTGCCTAGCCGCAGATTAGCAGCACATTCTGTTTAGTGTGCAAAGTTGCAGATTAGCAGCACATTCTGTTTAGTGTGCAAAGTGTAAAAAATAAACGTCACATATTCCGTTCACTGTGCCTAGCCGCAGATTAGCAGCACATTCTGTTTAGCGTGCAAAGTTGCAGATTAGCAGCACATTCTGTTTAGTGTGCAAAGTGTAAAAAATAAACGTCACATATTCCGTTCACTGTGCCTAGCCGCAGATTAGCAGCACATTCTGCTTAGTGTGCAAAGTTGCAGATTAGCAGCACATTCTGTTTAGTGTGCAAAGTGTAAAAAATAAACGTCACATATTCCTTTCACTGTGCCTAGCCGCAGATTAGCAGCACATTCTGTTTAGTGTGCAAAGTTGCAGATTAGCAGCACATTCTGTTTAGTGTGCAAAGTGTAAAAAATAAACGTCACATATTCCGTTCACTGTGCCTAGCCGCAGATTAGCAGCACATTCTGTTTAGTGTGCAAAGTTGCAGATTAGCAGCACATTCTGTTTAGTGTGCAAAGTGTAAAAAATAAACGTCACATATTCCGTTCACTGTGCCTAGCCGCAGATTAGCAGCACATTCTGTTTAGTGTGCAAAGTTGCAGATTAGCAGCACATTCTGTTTAGTGTGCAAAGTGTAAAAAATAAACGTCACATATTCCGTTCACTGTGCCTAGCCGCAGATTAGCAGCACATTCTGTTTAGTGTGCAAAGTTGCAGATTAGCAGCACATTCTGTTTAGTGTGCAAAGTATAAAAAAATTAAACGTCACATATTCCGTTCACTGTGCCTAGCCGCAGATTAGCAGCACATTCTGTTTAGTGTGCAAAGTTGCAGATTAGCAGCACATTCTGTTTAGTGTGGAAAGTGTAAAAAATAAACGTCACATATTCCTTTCACTGTGCCTAGCCGCAGATTAGCAGCACATTCTGTTTAGTGTGCAAAGTTGCAGATTAGCAGCACATTCTATTTAGTGTGCAAAGTTGCAGATTAGCAGCACATATTCCGTGTAATATGAAGAAGGCGGGTAAAAAGGGACGGGGAAGTGGACGTGATCCTGATAGTTACGGGCGCGGGTCAGGACGCGTAGAAACTGTGCCTGGTGCCAGAGCACAAGAAAGAAAGACATCCACCATACCTAGCTTCATGTCTCAGTTTACAGGGCGTCGCAGGACATCACTCTCGAGGTCAGACCACTGCGAACAGGTGGTCGGTTGGATTTCAGCTGATACTGCTTCCAGTCGGTTAAGCACCACCCTGTCTTCCACCAAGTCCACTCTCAGTAGCCAAGAGTCTGGTCAACATAATCCTCACCCTGATCATCCTTCCTCCCACCATAGAGGGTCTGGCCAAAGAAGTGATCCCACACTGGGATATAGTGAGGAGCTCGTCTCATCACCAATCCTTCATTTGAACCTCTCTCCAAGCAGGCTTGCAGAGGAACATGAGATCTTGTGCCCTGATTCACAACCTCTAGAGGGTACCCAATCACAAGAAGATGACAGAGGAGAACGGCATTTAAGGTCAAAGGAAGTGGATGATGATGATGATGAGACACAGTTGCCATCAAATCAACCACTATTACTGTCTCAAGACCTTGATGAGGAGGATGATACACAGTTGTCAATGACTGAGTATGTGGTGGGATCAAGAAATGAGGAGGATGATCAGAGTGAGGAAGTGGAGGAGGACTTGGTGGACGATGAGGTGACTGACCCCACCTGGGAAGGTGGAGAGCCGAGCGATGACAGCAGTCCTGAGGGTGAGCCATCTGCAGCACCACAACAGGCTGGAAGAGGCAGTGGTGTGGCTAAAGAAAGAAGGCGGACCGCACCAAACCGGCCCGCAAATGTTCCACGGAGCACCCCCTTGCGTAAATCTCCCTTGCCAAGGGCTAGGTGTTCCGCGGTATGGCGTTTTTTTAAGGAAAGTGCGGACGACAAAAGAATTGTAGTTTGCAACCTGTGCCACACCAGAATGAGCCGAGGCATGAACACTAGCAACCTCACCACCACCAGCATGATCCGACACATGGCATCCAAGCACCGTAATAAGTGGGAGGAACGCCCGGATCGCCAATCTGTGTCTGCAGGCCACACCACTGCCTCCTCTTCCCCTGTTTTCGGTGCCGGCCAATCGCCTGTCGAAGGCCCGCATACCTCCCGCCCTGCACCTGTACCATCTGAAGCACCATCAGCGACCACATCCACTTCCCTGTCCCAGCGCAGCGTCCAAATGTCGTTACCCCAGGCATTTGAGTGCAAGCGAAAATACCCAGCCACCCACCCACAGGCCATAGCACTAACCTCACACCTTTCCAAATTACTGGCCATCGAAATGCTGCCATTTAGGCTTGTGGAGACTGAGTCCTTCCGCAGCCTGATGGCAGCAGCTGTCCCTCGGTACGCAGTCCCCAGCCGCCACTACTTTTCCCGGTGTGCCGTCCCCGCATTACACCACCATGTGTCCCGTAACATCACCCGTGCCCTGACCAACGCAGTTACTGGGAAGGTCCACTTAACGACTGACACATGGACAAGTGCTTGTGGCCAGGGACGCTACATTTCCCTGACGGCACACTGGGTGAATGTCGTGGAGGCTGGGAGCGACTCGGACCCTGGGATGGCACAGGTGCTACCCACGCCGAGGATTGCGGGCCGTACCTCCATCAGGGTTTCTGCCAGCACGGGAGCACACAGCAGTTCCGACAAAGGCAGGGCAACACTCTCCAAGGCGTGGGACACCTTCATGACACCCCGCCAGCACCCTCACCCTGATGCGCAGCCTAGTGTCACAAGGAGGGAAAAGTTTTGGAAGATGGTGAAGGAGTACGTAGCAGACCTTGTCAGCGTCCTCACTGATCCCTCTGTGCCTTACAACTACTGGGTGTCCAAGCTGGACACGTGGTATGAACTGGCACTCTACGCCTTGGAGGTGCTGGCCTGCCCTGCCGCCAGCGTTCTGTCTGAGCGGGTATTTAGTGCTGCTGGTGGCATCATAACAGATAAGCGTATCCGCCTTTCCACCGAAAATGCTGATAGGTTGACACTTATAAAAATGAACAAGGCCTGGATTTCCCCTGACTTCTCCACTCCACTGGAGAAAAGCCCCGGGTGAACATAAAGTGACTTTATATATGTTATTTACAATGATGGGAATACTCTGTATTCCCATTCACCCCTTCCACCCAAAAAACGGGTATATGGTTGACTCTCTTCCATATACCCTGTGATATAATTTTTATATAGGGCGAGCTCACCAGCGGGCCCTTTGATATAATTTTTATATAGGGCCAGCTCACCAGCGGGCCCTGTTTGACAACTTATTGTATAGGTCAGCTCACCAGCGGGCCTTCTTATATAATGTTTTATTGGCTCAGCTCTCTAGCGGGCCCTCCCATATAATGTTTTATAGCGTCAGCTCACTAGCGGGCCTTCGCATATAATGTTTAGGATGGTCAGCTCCGCAGCAGACCCTCACCCATAATGTTTTAGATGGTCGGCTCAGCTGCAGACCCTCATTCCTAATGTTTTAGATGGTCAGCTTAGCGGCATGCCCTCGCCCCTAATGTTTTAGAGGGTCACCAGCAGGCTATTAATCCTAATTTTTCAAGGGTGTGTATGATGCCCTCCTTTATGTGTAATAAAGGGTGTATTGGAGTGACATTTCAGTCTAATTTTTGGCAGCCCTTTCACTTAGTGCATCGGCTTTATGAGTGTTGGACCACTACCTGAACTATTGTACCACAATGTGAATGAGGCCCTCCATTTTGTGATATACAGGTTGCATCGGAGTGCCTCAGGTCCTCCCATTGAATTAAATAGGGCTGGGGTGTTCGACAGAGCAGAAGGTAGTTCTTGGCTTCATCCACTAAGTCACTTCGTCACTTTTACTGAATGGATCAGACCTCACTGTTCCGACTATAAATTTTGGACTTAACAAGGGCAAACGGACATGTTGTAAAACCTGTGGTAGCTGCGGCCTCCGTTCCTGAATGCTGTACCTTACTCGGGCCATAACCACGTTGAACACCTGCTTTACTCTGCGCACGTTTCCCTCTTAATCATGGCCCCAGTTCAGAAAAATCGATGAAATTTTTTGCAGAATTTGCCTCTGCGCACGTTTCCCTCTTAATCATGGCCCCAGTTCCGAAAAATCGATGAAATTTTTTGCAGAATTTGCCTCTGCGCACGTTTCCCTCTTAATCATGGCCCCAGTTTCGAAAAATCGCTGAAATTTTTTGCAGAATTTGCCTCTGCGCACGTTTCCCTCTTAATCATGGCCCCAGTTCCGAAAAATCGATGACATTTTTTGCAGACTTTGCCTCTGCGCACGTTTCCCTCTTAATCATGGCCCCAGTTCAGAAAAATCGATGAAATTTTTTGCAGACTTTGCCTCTGCGCACGTTTCCCTCTTAATCATGGCCCCAGTTCCGAAAAATCGATGACATTTTTTGCAGAATTTGCAGATGATGTACAAGTAAATATACAGCAAATACTGTTTGGTAACAATTTTTCGCCTAAAGTCGTTTTTATCTTCCTTTTTGTGTGTTTTACGGTCAGTCTGTAAAAATGGCGTACTCCGGGCGAAACATCGTTCCCAGCAGCGACGTTGGAGTCCAAGATGCATCCAGACATCCTCCCTATGCTGTCCCTGAACCATTTCTGTGGTGTTTCCATCATTTTCTGCCCTTTTCCTATGGACCAGGCACCCTCCCCTCATCAGAGCAGGGGGTGCCTGGTGTAATGCTCGAGTCCTCCCATTGACTTCAATGGGGCTCGGGTGCTCGGCCGAGCACTCGAGCCTCCGGGGGTGCTCGGCCAGAGCACCCGAACACCCGAGCATTGGGGTGCTCGATCATTACTAGTCAGTAATAATGCAGGCATGAATATGAGAACCAGGGTTCCCTATAAGGTGTGAGAAACCCAACCCTGATCGAGTTAAAGAGGATTGCTTACGTAGAGTTGCAGTAAAATAATAGATGCACCGTGTAGCCCTGCCCAGTTTTAACCCTCGAGTGCCAGAGGGGTATGGAACGCAAGGCAATGAGTTCCGTACCCCTCTGGCACTCAAAGGATTAATTGCTTTTTTAACTCTTTCGGTGTTGGGTAGCTCATTCCTGCTCTCCTTAGAGGAAACATTGATTATAGATCAAATCTGTATCTGTATCAATTGAGAAAGTACAAAAGGTTTATTATAATATAGGTAAAAACAAAATGACCCATCCTATAATATAAAAGGCCAGAATGTTTGTCCGATGCAGTCATGCGCAGTAGAGACTGCCTGAATGCACGGAATGCTGGGAGCACAGAATGCTGAGAGCATGGAATGCTGGGAGCACAGAATGCTGGGAGTTCTGTGCTGGGAGCATTCTGCATGTTCAGGCAGTCTCTACTGCTCATGACTGCATTGCGCGCGCCGCCAGTACGCAGAGCAGGACCAGCCTCTTTACCTCACCGGACCTTGGCCTGTGTACACAGGCTTTTACACTACTTTAAAAAACCCTTTATATGTTTCCAGTTGGCTTGCTATTAACTTGATTCAGATGTGATCTAGTCTGAATGATACCCAAGTGCGAACAGGTTATAATATTCCTGCCTGCATTATTAATTACTGACTTTTTCACATATCACAGAATGAAATGTGAGTGTATTGTGGTTGCTATATATATATATATACTATATATATATATATATATATATATATATATATATATATATATATGCGATATTTTTATGGCCCTGTTGGTGCATTATCAGATGGGAGGGAGCAGTATCCAATGGTACCAGAGACTGCGTTGTGTCTGCATGGACGTAGCGTATCCTCCGCCTGCTAACTTCATTGTGAGTGAACAGCAAATGGAAAATGTGAGTATCCTAATATACATCCCTGCTGAATCTGATCCTTCATAATCTTTACTGCACTAGAAGGCTCCCACTCTTGATTGTTCTTGCCATCTAATAACGCCCCACTTACCTTATAATGACCAAAAAATCGTAAAGACCCCTATATATTTTGCCCTTGTGTATGTGGTCAATATATGTCATCTTCAATCAGCATACCTGGAAAATTTCTCATCTTGAGCCCCTGAGAGGGCTCACATGCTGCTGAGAAGAGGAAGTGAATGGTGTGATTTACATCATAAAGGGGTGGGGCTTAACTAGGTGAATGGTGCTTAAACATGTTTTTTTCACAGAGCAGAGGGTGGGAAGTGGGCAGAGCATGTTGGGAAGGAGGAGAACTGGGCAGGAAGTGGGAGGAACAGGGTGGGAAGCAGGAGAAGTGGGCAGGAAGTAGGCAGAACAGGGTGGGAGGCAAATGGGAGAAACAGGGTGGGAAGGAGGAGAAGTGGGAGGAAAAATGGGGGTAACAGGATGGAAAGGAGGGGAAGTGGGAGGGAAATGGGAGAAACAGGGTGGGAAGGAGGAGAAGTGGGAGGAAAAATGGGGGGAACAGGATGGAAGGAGGGGAAGTGGGTGGGAAGTGGGAAGAACAGGGTGGGGAGGAAGAGAAGTGGGCGGGAAGTGGGAAGAACAAGGTGGGGAGTAGAAGACACTCACCACTGCTGGAGAATCAGCTTCTGTCCCCGGAGACCTGGTAAGTCAGTATGAAAACCGGAGTCTTCGGGGCACATCTAGTTCCCAGGTATGTCTATAAGTCCTGGATGGCATGTCCATGGAAGCAGCCATGACTGTTGCTAGCAAAACCACAGAACCTCAGACTGCTCGCTTCATGTGTACATTTTAAACTTTTAAAGACAAGAATAGGGTACAATACATAATTGACAATTTTAGAGTACAAAACCTTAAGGGGGAGTCAAACAATTGGTTCATTATTTAGGCATTAGATTAGATGCAGCTCACAAAATCTGGATCCTGTGCCAGTGAAATGCAATGGCCCGTAACCCTTTGAATACCAGAGAGGTAACCAATGCGTTGTAGCACAAACCACTGGGTACCTCTCTGACACTCAAAGAGTTAAAGTGCTCCAATTTTGTCTGTACGTGGATGGCCAGAAAAGTTACATATTCCCCTGTAAAATAAATTGCTGGCATGTTTCACAGGTAGCATTATTTACATGAGGCGTTGCTCACTCCTTTGATACTGAAAGAGTTAAAAAAAGAAAATACTATATTGGGAAATCAGAATCTTCCTTATGCCATATGGAGTTTTTTTTAATTGACTGAGCGTTATCTTATAGCGTGACTTAGAGGTGATGGCATTAAACAGGCCTCAGGAGATCTCAGCGCTGTTTGGCATACATAAGCCTCACCAAGACTATCTGCACTGTGCTCCACCACAGAGCCAAAAGCATGACCGGGGGACACAGCGCACAAATAGACACAGCCCTACAGGGATGCAATAAAAACATCTGTGTTATTTGGGATGGATCCAGAGAAGAGGCTTGGACTGATTCCAGGAAACTGCTTCCCTTCCAAAGGATGATTCCTACATATGCATGCTATTTACTCTCAGATAGGTCGTCTAAATTCTCAAGGACACATGATTTGACATACTGATGGCGCAATGCAGGAAACGTGTGCAATCGCTATTTCCCATGTGAAAACCACTAGGGAATAGGTTTGCGCATGAAAATTCAAGATTAGCAAACAGCTGCATATAGTTATTTGTGGGCGTGGCTAAGATTAACGAATCTGTGTGAGTGGAATAGCGAATGCGCCTAATGCAGGAAGTGCTATTGCAAATTAATTTAGACATCTGTGTACTGTCGTAAAATGGAATTTTTTATGCGCAATTCAAGAAGCGTTCGGTATTTAGCTTCCTGGATTAGAACATGTGCAAAATCTATCTACGAACAAAAATGCCTTTATCCGATGCAATAGTTTCTTGCATCGCGCCATGAGTCTCTTAATCACAATGACTCCAGAGAAATATTGTAACAACCTGTAAAGGAGACCTATTACCTAAAACAACTTGTGTTCAAAATTACAAGAAAGCTAAAAGTCCCATAATACATAATAAAACAATGCCCTGGCATCTTCCTCTTCAGAACCACCTTGGCATCTTCCTATCATGGTGCCTGTGTTCCTGCTCTGACGGCAACATTGTTACTTTGCCTAATTTCTATGCTGCCTTCTTATTGGCCTGGCATCCTTGCTCCACCCAGGGCTTGTCTTTACATATCCTGTCATGTCTATTCCAAGGCGCCCTTTCGTGGTGTATTTGTTCCTGACGTTTGTTACTGTGTTGCTGTTATCGTGTATGACAGGCCTGCCTGACAACGTTCCTGTGTTTCCTGCGTACCGCTCCATTACCGAGTGATCTTGTTGAGAACATGCTTCGTTGCTGAACTGATCTGGCTGAGAACCCGCTCCGTTACCGACTGATCTGGCTGAGAATCCGCTCCGTTGCTGAAGTGATCTGGCTGAGAACCAGCTCCGTTACCGACTGCTCTGGCAGAGAACCCACTCCGTTACTGACTGATCTGGCTGAGTACTCGCTCCGTTGTTGAACTGATTTGGTTGAGAACCGCTCCGTTGCAGAACTGATCTGGCTGAGAACCCGATCCGTTACCAATTGATCTGGCTGAGAACCCGCTCCGTTGCTGAACTGATCTGGCTGAGAACCCGCTCCGTTGCTGAACTGATCTGGCTGAGAACCCGCTCTATTAACAACTGACCTGGCTGAGAACCCGCTCCGTTGCTGAACGGATCTGGCTGAGAACCCGCTCCATTACCAACTGACCTGGCTGAGAACCCGCTCCGTTGCTGAACTGATCTGGCTGAGAACCCGCTCCATTACCAACTGACCTGGCTGAGAACCCACTCTGTTGCTGAACTGATCTGGCTGAGAACCCGCTCCATTACCGACTGACCTGGCTGAGAACCCGCTCCGTTGCTGAATGGATCTGGCTGAGAACCCTCTCTGTTGTTAGCCTGTCTGGCTATTGAGCCGTTCCATTGCTCCTGACCAGTCTGTGCTTCCTTTCGTTTGTAAACCAGTCCCGACTGAGCCATTGTTCCGTTGCCATCCGTGCATGGCTGTGCCTCCTCCGTTGTCCTACTGGCCAGCATTACATTAGACGGATTCCGGTTGCCTTGTTGGGGTGCGCCGCGTGGCACTAATCTTATTTTGTCGACCGTAGGCATAGCATTCGTGCTATAGCCACTTACTCCTACTGCCTGTGGCAGTGTGTACACGCAAAGTACCGGTACAGTGCTAACAAGTGCTGACTGAGTTACTCTGATCTCTCTGTGTCTCCCTCTATGCTACTGCTGGGCTCACTCCCTGTGGGGAGTTAAGTAGTACAGTTTTAAGCATGACCCTGGTACAATTTGGCCATGCTAGAGGAGGTTAATAATTAAGAAATGGGAGTAGTAGGAAAGATGTATATGTTTCTATAGCTTTTGTATATGGTAAAAATATGTATGTAACGGTTTCTGTGGTTTATTATGAATAACGTATTCCTGTTCTTACCCCTATAATACCTGACTGTGGCTGTCAGTTATTATATACGCTTTGCCTTCTTCGTGTAAGTTTAGGGCAGGAAGTGTCTGCACGGCATGTCTTAATGAGCACAATCTATATCCAAATAGCATAAACCTAGTTCTCTAAATAAAAATGGCAAATACTGATACAACGTGTAGGTGATATCAAAAGCTCTTTGTAAATCCTCAAAGCTGTTTTAGGTGATGGGATCTGTTAGAAATCACTGAATTATTACAGAGCCCAGGAATAGAAATACCAGATAGGAAAATATGTCTTTGATACTAACCCCTTGGTGGCTAGATAGGTCTGTAATGCATTGCATTGTAATATATTGGAGACCTATTCAGCACCCATGGGGTTAATCAACTCAGTTAAATCAAGTGGGCCCACTGTAGAATGTTTACATTTCTCATTTTGTTTCATCAGTAACCCCTTAATGATCAGCGGTCCTGGAGTTGGAACCATTTTAAGGCCCTCATAGACATCACTTGGCGAGCAGGCTCACGTGACTGATGGTGTGTACCAGCTTGCCAAATGAGAGTCTCAAACTGACCTCTGCAGTCTTGGAGCAGTCAAATTCCGACTCCCCTAGTGATCACACCACAGGATTGCTGTGAACACAAAACCCATGACATGCCAGGACTGTCACCGGTCCTTAAAGGGATAGTAATACTTCGTTTTATCTTTATTTTATTTTGTAGGCATTAAAAAAACATGAAGAACGATATAAGTCTTATCTCTCAAACCTTTATGGTGTGAGAGATATTCACAAGCAAAGTTTCCCCTTCCGCCCCTTTTACCTAGTGTAAGCCATCTCTTCTCCGATGTGGAATCCAGTCCATAGACCAGACAGATAACAGAAGGGGACAATCTTCTTCCTATGAGAACAATGAAAACCCTACCCCCCTTGACAAGTTTTTCAGGTTTTTCCCTTATCTTAATTGAAGATTGTCCCTCTCTGCAGTCTACCTGGGCACCTCCCTTCTGCTTTGGCTGAGCAGTGTTACATCAGTAAAAGGGGTGGGAGGGGGATATTTTATCATTGAATTACTCCTGAACTACAACTCTGACAGAATTGAAATAACACTCTCCAAAGTGCAAATACTATGATGATTAATTGGAGCTGCTTTTATTATGAAACATTACTATCCCTTTAATGACCAGCGGTCCTGGGGTTGGAACCATTTTAAGGCCCTCATAGACATCACTTGGCGAGAAGGCTCATGTGACTGATGGTTCTTCCTTCCTTCCTTTCTTTGGCTATAATAGACTCCAAAGATTTTGCCACTGGGAATGTCGGCTCCTATCTTGGATTATGCATTCTCTTTTGACTAACACCAATTAAATTGGGCAGGCTCTACCCCATAATACTAGAAGTACCCAATAATGTCTATAAAATATACAAATATAATGAGGGGGAGTGCACTCAAGCAGTAATTAATACAGTAGCCTAGCATAGAGGAAAATGGGGGGAACATGAAGGTAATGACTCCCCCATGGAGAAAAAAAATATGTTTACAGAGACAAACACCTAGTTCAAAATTACCAAAATGCTTTATTTGTCATGACAAAACCAAAGCTAAAAATCCCACAATATATAAAATAGATACAAACAATGCCCTGTTAATCTATGTACAAGCAGGGGGTGATGTTTTTCATCGGCAGGGACTGGGAAACTGGTCAGAATTGAAGGAATGATGGATGGCGCTAAATACAAAATTCTTGATGGCGCTAAATACTAAATAAGAAATTCTAGAGGGAAACCTATGTCAGTCTTCCAGAAATTTGGGTCTGGCAGAGATTCGCCTTCTAGCAGGACAATGATCCTAAGCATACTGCTAAAGCAACACTCGAGTGGTTTAAGAGGAAACATTTAAATTCTTGGAATGGCCTAGTCAAAGCCCAGACCTCAATCCAATTGAGAATCTGTGGTATGACTTAAAGATTGCTGTACACCAGCGGAACCCATTCAACTTGAAGAAGCTGGAGGAGTTTTGCCTTGAACAATGGGCAAAAATCCCAGTGGCTAGATGCGCCAAGCTTAGAGGCACGTACCCCAAGAGACTTGCAGCTGTAATTGCTGCAAAAGGTGGCTCTACAAGGTAGTGACTCTGGGGGGGCGAATAGTTATGCACGCTCAAGTTTTCTGTTTTTTTTTGTTTTATTTCTTGTTAGTTTCACATTAAAACATATTTTGCATCTTCAAAGTGGTAGGCATGTTGCGTAAATCAAATTATACAATCCCCTCCAAAAATCCATTTTAATTCCAGGTTGTAATGCAACTATATTGGAAAAATGCCAAGGAGGGTGAATACTTTTGCAAGGCACTGTAGCGTTCAAGCTGGAAATATCGCCATTCAAATTAATGAAAATTCTGTGAATGGTTACTTATTTTCTGGAATTGATTCAGTTCTTCATACTACATCAGCTTTATCTATCTATTTCTCTATCTATCTATCTATCTATCTATCTATCTATCTATCTATCTATCTATCTTTGTGTATATAGAATGTCATGCAGCCATCTGCTGTTGCAGACTAGTACATATGTCAACATTGCTATATCCTACAGCCATAATGGGATTAAGACAAATAGAACCTCACCCTAAGTGGAAGATTCTTCATTATCGACTTGAGCAAATTGTGCCCTTCTAATGTTAATTAGCTTCCGGCAGCCATGTAAATGCTGACGGATTAATAATGATCAGTGTGTGGTTGATTCATGGTTTTCTGCAGACGCATCTTCATTAGCACAAACCCAAACAGGAGATTTCAAGAAAAACCTTGAGAGACAAATACAAATATTTGTGTGTGGTGCAATGCAGAAAATAATAAACCAGCCCAGCAAGGTTTATATGAATCAATACTGGGTACAGAAAATGGCTTTTAACCTATTTGATACTAAGGAGGTTTCTGACGCTTTGCTTGACATTACTTTAAATCCCTTGCAATGCTTTGGAGATCTCGCTTACACTCAAACAATTAAAGCAATACATGTTTGGGGAATGTTTATTTGATGCTTATGGTGCCTCATAATGACTACACATTTTCTCTGTGCATTTAGAGAGGCTGAGGGATGCCTGCCAACTGTCCCCATACCTGTCATGAGCAAGGTTAGATCAAGGTCAGATCACCAGCCTATCCACCCTCTTCCTACTGTCATTCCCTTTCTACATCACTCTTCCACCTACATCCCCATCAGGAATTCACTGCTCAGAGTCTTTTCCTCCCAAACAGACCCACTACATGGCTGGACCACTGCACTGAAAAGTACTTCTATCTTCCACCCACTGACGGCCAGATTACATTTCAGGAGGTACTTACACCCCATAGCATTTATTTTTGTGTCAAAATCCACCTTCCTCTAGACTGTGTACTCCCACGAGCACGACCCTCTGATTCTTTTGTTTTCTATGTTCTGTCTGTACTGTTTCATGTCTCTGTATGTTCATTCGCTATTGAACAGCTCTGTGGAATGGTTTAGCTCTATATAAATAAAATATAATAATAATTATAGAATTCATATCATCCCCAAACAGTCGACTGGCTGAGGATGAGCTTGAGGGCCTTAGTTTCCCACCAAAAGAGTGTGAGATAAACTCTCCAGTTCCTCTGTTATTCTATGGGAGAACTTTAGTTATAGACTACAAGGGAAGATGTACTAAGGTGTGATAAAGGGGAAATAACTTCTCCAGTGTGATAAACTCTTCAGTGCCTATGTTATTATATGGGAGAGCTTTAATTATAGACTACAGGGGGATATGTATTAAGGTGTGCTAAAGAGTAAATAACTTCTACAGTGTGATAAACTCTCCAGTTCCTAGACTACAGGTGGAGATGTACTAAGTTGAGATAAAGAAGAGATAAGCTCTCTAGCTCCTATATTATTCTATGCAACAGATGTCATAGACTATAGGAAGAGATGTACTAAGATGATAAAGAGGAGGTAACTTCTCTAGTGATATAAATTCGCCAGTTCTTATGTTATTCTACGGGACAGCTTTAGTTTTAGACTACAGGGGAGATATACCAATGTGTGATAAAGAGGAGATAACTTCTCCAGTGAAATAAACTCTCCGGTTACTATGTTATCTTATGGAAGAGCTTTAGTTATAGACTACAGGGGGAGATGTACTAAGGTGTGATAAAGAGGAGATATCTTCTCCAGCTAGATAAACTCTCCAGTTCCTATGTTATTCTATGGGAGAACTTTAGTTATAGACTACAAGGGGATATGTTCTAAGGTGTGATAAAGGGGAAATAACTTCTCCAGTGTGATAAACTCTTCAGTGCCTATGTTATTATATGGGAGAGATTTAATTATAGAATACAGGGGGATATGTATTAAGGTGTGCTAAAGAGTAAATAACTTCTACAGTGTGATAAACTCTCCAGTTCCTAGACTACAGGTGGAGATGTACTAAGTTGTGATAAAGAAGAGATAACTTCGTCAATGAGATAAGCTCTCTAGCTCCTATATTATTCTATGCAACAGATGTCATAGACTATAGGAAGAGATGTACTAAGATGATAAAGAGGAGGTAACTTCTCTAGTGATATAAATTCTCCAGTTCTTATGTTATTCTACGGGAGAGCTTTAGTTTTAGACTACAGGGGGAGATATACCAATGTGTGATAAAGAGGAGATAACTACTCCAGTGAGATAAACTCTCCGGTTACTATGTTATCCTATGGGAGAGATTTAGTTATAGACTACAGGGGGAGATGTAATAAGGTGTGATAAAAAGGAGATATCTTCTCCAGCGAGATAAACTCTCCAGTTCCTATGTTATTCTATGGGAGAGATTTAGTTATAGACTACAGGGGGAGATGTACTAAGGTGTGATAAAGAGGAGATAACTTCTCCAGTGATAAACTCTCCAGTTCTTATGTTATTCTATGGGAGGGATTTAGTTATAGACCACAGGGGGAGATGTACTAAGGTGTGATAAAGAGGAGATAACTACTCCAGTGAGATAAAATCTCCAGTTCCTATGTTATTCTATGGGAGAGATTTAGTTATAGACTACAGGGGAGAGGTACTAAGGTGTGATAAAGATGAGATAACTTCTCCAGTGATAAACTCTCCAGTTCCTATGTTATTCTATGGGAGGGATTTAGTTATAGACCACAGGGGGAGATGTACTAAGGTGTGATAAAGAGGAGATAACTACTCCAGTGAGATAAAATCTCCAGTTCCTATGTTATTCTATGGGAGAGATTTAGTTATAGATGACAGGGGAGATGTACTAAGGTGTGATAAAGAGGAGATAACTTCTCCAGTGAGATAAACTCTCCAGTTCCTATGTTATTCTATGGGAGAGCTTTAGTTATAGACTACAGGGGAGATGTACTAAGGTGTGATAAAGAGGAGATAACTTCTCCAGTGAGATAAAATCTCCAGTTCCTATGTTATTCTATGGGAGAGATTTAGTTATAGACTACAGGGGAGATGTACTAAGGTGTGATAAAGAGGAGATAACTTCTCCAGTGAGTTAATCTCTCCAGTTACTATGTTATTCTATGGGAGAGCTTTAGTTATAGACAACAAGAGGAGATAACTTCTCCAGTGAGATAAACTGATTCTTTAACCCCTTGTGAACCAGAGAGTTCTTGAATGCACACTTCTCTGGTCCTCAAGTGTTTAACACTATTCATACATGTTTTATGATGTATTAAGTCCTATTACAGCATATGTTTGAAGATAGTCTTAGGAAATACTTCACCTTTATGTCTTCCAGATCAGTTACATTAAAACCATTAAGACTTAACTTCATGGTTGATGGAAAAGTCTTAAATGCATCAAGGAGTTAACTAGCAAATTTTTCCTACAGAAGGAAAGGAAAAATATTGGTATTTTTAGCATCATACAATGAGTAATGGAATATGTGACATTCACTCAATATGTGACACACTTTCCATTAACATTCATTAATTCTGGGCAATGTCTACAAAAGGAATTAAAGGGGAAATGTGCCCTTGAAATAAATGGTGCTTAATGTGTTTAACAGAAGTATTTACCTAGGTAAGTGTCCTTAATACACCAGATATATATATTTATTTATATATATACATTTTGAAAAAAAAGAATGCGCTCTCAGCATGTAAAGTAATTGCCTGGGTGCCACATAATCCAATTTACAACCTCAAAATCAGTACTCACATGACTGCTCAAAACGTGATATATGTCACATTTATTTAGACCAACGTTTCAATCCCAAGCTTTCATACAAGTATATATATATATATATATATATAGAGAGAGAGAGAGAAAGAGAGAGAGAGAGATACAGTTCTAGAAGGAGAGATGGCACTCAAAGGAATATTTTGCACGAAGATCATTCTTGTTTATTAAACAACAATATTTGTGCAAAATATTCCAGAACTGATGCATCTATTTTTAATGATCACCCAGGTTTCAATTGTAATTTACAGTGAGTGCATCTCACCATTCTCTCTCTCTCTCTCTCTCTCTCTCTCTCTCTCTATATATATATATATATATATATATATATATACACTGTTTTTTTTTTTGGGGGGGTGCACTTAATCTTAGCTCTGATAACATTTAATTACCTTCAGGGGGGAGTTATGCACTAAGGTGTGATAAAGAGGTGATAAAGCGAAGATAACTTCACCAGTGATATCACTTCTCCAGTTCCTGTGTTGTTCTGTGCAGCATATGCACTAAGATCTCCAGAGTTGGCGAACTCTTAGTGCATAGACTCTGTAGCATAACATAGAAATTGGAGAAGTGATATCACTGGAGAAGACTCCTCTAATTTATCACCTTTTTATCACACCTTAGTACATCTTCCCCAAGGCATATTAAAATCCTGGGTGAGGCTTTTATTATAGAGTGAAAGAGTCTTTTCAGGGCTGTCTTCAAGATGGACAAGAAGAACTGGTGGAAGGACGGGGGGGGGGGCTTGGGTGGAAGTAAGAACATTATTTGCCTTGCCTGCTAGTTAATACAGGCAGCCACAAGATCTGTGTCGTGGCCAACTGCCTGTATCCTCCATACAGGAGACTTGTTCTATGCCTCTCGTCAGGCAATCCAGAAGTAGTGGGAAGCTAGGCCCAGACCAAATCCTTTAGTGCTGTTCCACCGAGTCATGTGCAGTGTAACATTGTCATACAGGTGACAGTCTGCTGGCCATGTTGCAGCTTTTATGAAAGGGACAGCTGCCTGTCTTAAAGGGATAGTAATACTTAAAATGTAAAAAAATATATGTTGTAGGGGTTATCCCCCTGAGTAAAACAAGGGTACTCCCACTTCTGAAAGGTGTTTCATTCAAAAGTTATTAATTTTCAAAGTTGAATTTTTTAGGTGCAATATCACAGTGGCCTGAAATTGTACAGTGGTGCTGTTGCTACACCATCCTATGGAGATTTATGGTCCCGGGACCAGAGCTGTCCATAGGATTGTGTAGCAACAGCGCCACTGTACAATTTCAGGCCACTCTGATATTGCACCTAAAAAATTAAACTTTGAAAATTAATAACTTTTGAATGAAACACCTTTCAGCAGTGGGAGTACTCTTGTTTTACTCAGGGGGATAACCCCTACAACATATTTTTTTTTACATTTTAAGTATTACTATCCCTTTAATGTGTATTCAGTGAAAATAATTAGTGATGAGCGAGCACCCCAATGCTCGGGTGTTCGGGTGCTCTGACCGAGCACCCCCTGAGGCTCGAGTGCTCGGCCGAGCACCCGAGCCCCATTGAAGTCAATGGGAGGACTCGAGCATTACACCAGGCACCCCCTGCTCTGATGAGGGGAGGGTGCCTGGTCCATAGGAAAAGGGAAGAAAAGGATGGAAACACCACAGAAATGGTTCAGGGACAGCATAGGGAGGATGTCTGGATGCATCTTGGACTCCAACATCGCTGCTGGGAACGATCTTTCGCCCGTAGTACGCCATTTTTACAGACTGACCGTAAAACACACAAAAAGGAAAATAAAAACGACTTTAGGCGAAAAATTGTTACCAAACAGTATTTGCTGTATATTTACTTGTATATCATCTGCAAATTCTCCCAAAAATTTCCTTGATTTTTCTGAACTGAGGCCATGATTAAGAGGGAAACGTGTGCAGAGGCAAATTCTCCCAAAAATTTCCTTGATTTTCAGAACTGAGGCCATGATTAAGAGGGAAACGTGCGCAGAGGCAAATTCTCCCAAAAATTTCCTTGATTTTCAGAACTGAGGCCATGATTAAGAGGGAAACGTGCGCAGAGGCAAATTCTCCCAAAAATTTCCTTGATTTTATTGAACTGAGGCCATGATTAAGAGGGAAACGTGCGCTGAGCTGACCATCTAAAACATTATGGGTAAGGGTCTGCTGCAGAGCTGACCATCCTAAACATTATATGCGAAGGCCCGCTAGTGAGCTGACGCTATAAAACATTATATGAGAGGGCCCGCTAGAGAGCTGACCCAATAAAACATTATATGAGAAGGCCCGCTGGTGAGCTGACCTATACAAAAATTGTCAAACAGGGCCCGCTGGTGAGCTGGCCCTATATAAAAATTATATCACAGGGCCTGCTGGTGAGCTGGCCCTATATAAAAATTATATCACAGGGCATATGGAAGAGGAGGAGGAGGATGAGAAGATTAAGAGTCAACCATATACCCGTTTTTTGGGTGGAAGGGGTGAATGGGAATACAGAGTATTCCCATCATTGTAAATAACATATCTAAAGTGACTTTATGTTCACCCGGGGCTTTCCTCCAGTGGAGTGGAGAAGTCAGGGGAAATCCAGGCCTTGTTCATTTTTATAAGTGTCAACCTATCAGCATTTTCGGTGGAAAGGCGGATACGCTTATCTGTTATGATGCCACCAGCAGCACTAAATACCCGCTCAGACAGAACGCTGGCGGCAGGGCAGGCCAGCACCTCCAAGGCGTAGAGTGCCAGTTCATACCACGTGTCCAGCTTGGACACCCAGTAGTTGTAAGGCACAGAGGGATCATTGAGGACGCTGACACGGTCTGCTACGTACTCCTTCACCATCTTCCAAAACTTTTCCCTCCTTGTGACACTAGGCTGCGCATCAGGGTGAGGGTGCTGGCGGGGTGTCATGAAGGTGTCCCACGCCTTGGAGAGTGTTGCCCTGCCTTTGTCGGAACTGCTGTGTGCTCCCCTTTTCTCCCCTTCTCGATTGGCCAAGGTAGCACGTACTCTGCCGCCAGCGTTGTCAGATGGAAAATTTTGGAGCAATTTTTCGACAAGAACCTTCTGGTATTGCACCATTTTGCTTGTCCTCTCCACCGGAGGAATGAGAGATGAGAAATTCTCTTTGTAGCGGGGGTCCAGAAGGGTGAACACCCAGTAATCCGTGTTGTTTAAAATGCGTATAACGCGTGGGACACGGGAAAGGCAGCCTAACATAAAGTCAGCCATGTGTGCCAGAGTACCAACAGTCAAGATTTCGCTGTCCTCACCAGGAGGATGACTCTCAATATCCTCATCCTCTTCCTCCTCTTCTGCCCACCCACGCTGAAGAGATGGAACTAAAGTTCCATGGCTACCCTCTGTAGCGGAGGCAACCGTGTCTTCCTCCTCCTCCTCCTCCTCCTCCTCCTCCTCCGCCTCCTCCAATTGTCGCTGAGAAGACGAAGTGAGGGTGCTCTGGCTATCACCTTGTGTAAGCTCTTCCTCCCCCATTTCCACCTCTTCCACATGCAAAGCGTCGGTTTTAATTGTGAGCAGCGAGCGTTTCAGTAGACACAGAAGTGGGATGGTTACACTGATAATAGCGTTATCGCCGCTCACCATCTGTGTCGATTCCTCAAAATTGCGTAAAACCTCACAGAGGTCTGACATCCATTCCCACTCCTCACTTCTGATTACAGGAAGTTGAACGGAGAGGCGACGACCGTGTAACAGCTGGTACTCCACTACTGCCCTCTGCTGCTCACAAAGCCGGGCCAACATATGGAAGGTGGAGTTCCAGCGCGTGCTCACGTCACACAGCAGCCGGTGAGCTGGCAATTGTAAGCGCTGCTGCAGCTTCAACAGGCCGGCCGAAGCTGTAGATGACTTACGGAAATGTGCACACACGCGGCGCACCTTGGTCAAGAGATCATGCACATTGGGGTAGGTTTTTAGAAATCGCTGCACCACTAAATTAAATACATGCGCTAGGCATGGTACGTGTGTGAGCTTGCCGAGCTCCAAAGTCGCCACCAAGTTACGCCCATTATCACACACAACCATGCCTGGTTGCAGGTTGAGTGGCGAGAGCCACTGCTCGGTCTGGTGACTAATCCCCTGCAACAGCTCTGAGGCCGTGTGCTGTTTGTCCCCAAGGCAGATCAGCTTCAGCACGGCCTGTTGACGCTTCCCCACTGCAGTGCTACACTGCTTCCAGCTACTGGCTGATGGGGGAGTGGCGCTGCGTGTAGAGAATTCGGAGGTGGAAACGGAGGAGGAGGAGCCAATAACGTAGGTGCTGGCGGAAACCCTGATGGAGGTAGGGCCCGCAATCCTCGGCGTGGGTAGCACCCGTGCCATCCCAGGGTCCGAGTCGCTCCCAGCCTCCACGACATTCACCCAGTGTGCCGTCAGGGAAATGTAGCGTCCCTGGCCACAAGCACTTGTCCATGTGTCAGTCGTTAAGTGGACCTTCCCAGTAACTGCGTTGGTCAGGGCACGGGTGATGTTACGGGACACATGGTGGTGTAATGCGGGGATGGCACACCGGGAAAAGTAGTGGCGGCTGGGGACCGCGTACCGAGGGACAGCTGCTGCCATCAGGCTGCGGAAGGACTCAGTCTCCACAAGCCTAAATGGCAGCATTTCGATGGCCAGTAATTTTGAAAGGTGTGAGGTTAGTGCTATGGCCTTTGGGTGGGTGGCTGGGTACTTTCTCTTGTGCTCAAATGCCTGGGGTAACGACATTTGGACGCTGTGCTGGGACAGGGAAGTGGATGTGGTCGCTGATGGTGCTTCAGATGGTACAGGTGCAGGGCGGGAGGTATGCGGGCCTGCGCCTTCGACAGGCGATTGGCCGGCACCGAAAACAGGGGAAGAGGAGGCAGTGGTGTGGCCTGCAGACACAGATGGGCGATCCAGGCGTTCCTCCCACTTACTACGGTGCTTGGATGCCATGTGTCGGATCATGCTGGTGGTGGTGAGGTTTCTAGTGTTCATGCCTCGGCTCATTCTGGTGTGGCACAGGTTGCAAACTACAATTCTTTTGTCGTCCGCACTTTCCTTAAAAAAACGCCATACCGCGGAACACCTACCCTTTGGCAAGGTAGATTTACGCAAGGGGGTGCTCCGTGGAACATTTGCGGGCCGGTTTGGTGCGGTCCGCCTTCTTTCTGTAGCCACACCACTGCCTCTTCCATCCTGTTGCGGTGCTGCAGATGGCTCACCCTCAGGACTGCTGTCATCGCTCGGCTCTACACCTTCCCAGGTGGGGTCAGTCACCTCATCGTCCACCAAGTCCTCCTCCACTTCCTCACTCTGATCATCCTCCTCAAGTCTTGATCCCACCACATACTCAGTCATTGACAACTGTATAACATTCTCCTCAACAAGGTCTTGAGACGGAAATAGTGGTTGATTTAATGGCAACTGTGTCTCATCATCATCATCATCATCCACTACTTCCTTTGACCTTAAATGCCGTTCACATCTGTCATCTTCTTGTGATTGGGTAGCCTCTAGAGGTTGTGAATCAGGGCACAAGATGTCATGTTCCTCTGCAAGCGTGCTTGGAGAGAGGGTCAAATGAAGGATTGGTGATGAGACGAGCTCCTCACTATATCCCAGTGTGGGATCACTTCTTTGACCAGACCGTGTATGGTGGGAGGAAGGATGATCAGAGTGAGGATTATGTTGACCAGACTCTTGGCTACTGAGAGTGGACTTGGTGGAAGACAGGGTGGTGCTTAACCGACTGGAAGCAGTATCAGCTGTCATCCAACCGACCACCTGTTCGCAGTGGTCGGACCTCGAGAGTGATGTCCTGCGACGCCCTGTAAAATTACACATGAAGCTAGGTATGGTGGATGTCTTTCTTTCTTGTGCTCTGGCACCAGGCACAGTTTCTCCGCGTCCTGACCCGCGCCCTGAACTATCAGGATCACGTCCACTTCCCCGTCCCTTTTTACCCGCCTTCTTCATCTTACACGGAATATGTGACTTTAATATTTGAGTTTGAAAACTTAACAGTATTTCTTACTATTCTGCAACTGTGCAGAGTACACAGAATAGGCTGCTAAACGGCGGTGACACACACTGAATGGAATATGTGACTTTAATATTTGAGTTTGAAAACTTAACAGTATTTCTTACTATTCTGCAACTGTGCAGAGTACACAGAATAGGCTGCTAAACGGCGGTGACACACACTGAATGGAATATGTGACTTTAATATTTGAGTTTGAAAACTTAACAGTATTTCTTACTATTCTGCAACTGTGCAGAGTACACAGAATAGGCTGCTAAACGGCGGTGACACACACTGAATGGAATATGTGACTTTAATATTTGAGTTTGAAAACTTAACAGTATTTCTTACTATTCTGCAACTGTGCAGAGTACACAGAATAGGCTGCTAAACGGCGGTGACACACACTGAATGGAATATGTGACTTTAATATTTGAGTTTGAAAACTTAACAGTATTTCTTACTATTCTGCAACTGTGCAGAGTACACAGAATAGGCTGCTAAACGGCGGTGACACACACTGAATGGAATATGTGACTTTAATATTTGAGTTTGAAAACTTAACAGTATTTCTTACTATTCTGCAACTGTGCAGAGTACACAGAATAGGCTGCTAAACGGCGGTGACACACACTGAATGGAATATGTGACTTTAATATTTGAGTTTGAAAACTTAACAGTATTTCTTACTATTCTGCAACTGTGCAGAGTACACAGAATAGGCTGCTAAACGGCGGTGACACACACTGAATGGAATATGTGACTTTAATATTTGAGTTTGAAAACTTAACAGTATTTCTTACTATTCTGCAACTGTGCAGAGTACACAGAATAGGCTGCTAAACGGCGGTGACACACACTGAATGGAATATGTGACTTTAATATTTGAGTTTGAAAACTTAACAGTATTTCTTACTATTCTGCAACTGTGCAGAGTACACAGAATAGGCTGCTAAACGGCGGTGACACACACTGAATGGAATATGTGACTTTAATATTTGAGTTTGAAAACTTAACAGTATTTCTTACTATTCTGCAACTGTGCAGAGTACACAGAATAGGCTGCTAAACGGCGGTGACACACACTGAATGGAATATGTGACTTTAATATTTGAGTTTGAAAACTTAACAGTATTTCTTCCTATTCTGCAACTCTGCACACTACACAGAATGTGCTGCTAAACTGCGGCGAAGCACACTGAATGGAATATGTGACTTTGATATTTTAGTTTGAAGACTTAACAGTATTTCTTCCTATTCTGCAACTCTGCACAGTACACAGAATGTGCTGCTAAACTGCGGCGAAGCACACTGAATGGAATATGTGACTTTGATATTTTAGTTTGAAGACTTAACAGTATTTCTTCCTATTCTGCAACTCTGCACAGTACACAGAATGTGCTGCTAAACTGCGGCGACGCACACTGAATGGAATATGTGACTTTGATATTTTAGTTTGAAGACTTAACAGAATGTGCTCTAATCTGCAACTTTGCACACTAATCAGAATGTGCTCTAATCTGCAACTTTGCACACTAAACAGAATGTGCTCTAATCTGCAACTTTGCACACTAAACAGAATGTGCTCTAATCTGCAACTTTGCACACTAAACAGAATGTGCTCTAATCTGCAACTGTGCACACTAAACAGAATGTGCTCTAATCTGCAACTTTGCACACTAAACAGAATATTTTTTTTTTTTTTTTTTTTGTTTTTTTCCCCCCACACAAAATAACCTGCTGCCCCCACACACAGTAGTCCTAAAAAGGACTTTTGGTTCTTTTTTTTCACAATTTTGGTTTTTTTCCTCCCTACACTGCCTTTCCCTTCCTATCCTCAGCTCTCCCTGGCTAAGACTGAGCCGAACTCGATGGTCAGGTGCTATACAGCACCTGACCACGGGTTCTGGCCAGCCAATCAGTGTAATGCCAGCAGCCAACATGGCTGCTGGCATTACACCGATGTCAGAGCCTCCCTGCACGTTTATTGGCTGCGCAGCAGCCGCAAAACGTGCGGGGAGGAGACCCGAACATGGCGGGCGAGCACATGCGGTACTCGTACGAGTACCGCCATGTGCCGAGCAGAGCGATGCTCGAGCCGATCCGAGCATCGGCCGAGCATGCTCGCTCAACACTAAAAATAATCAATGCCTCCTGTCATCCCAGTGTTGGTGGCCCTGATTGTTTTAGAGGTTACAGGTAGTAGGCCACATCACAGATTTTATGAAAGGCCAGACTGCCTTTATTAACTTTCTTTCTTGCAAATAATCAGTGCCTCTTGTCTCCATTGTTGGTGGCGCTGATTAGTATAGCATACCTCCCAAGTGTCCCTCTTTAGGAGGGACAGTCCCTCTTTTAAACCCAAATCCCACTGTCCCTCTTTCCCACTCTAATGTCCCTCTTTTTAGGAGGTCAGACTGTGTGATGTGTATATAAGTGTATCACATTGATCCACAGCAATAAAACTCACATTATTGTTTCTTTAAACGTCAGTATATGTGTTTATAAATTAGTGTGCGTAAATAAAATACTTTGGTCTTGTTATAAGTCATTTATTAGGTAACACAAGGAGGTGTCAATAGGTAATAAAACAGCCTGAAAATTCTTGTTAATGCCCTGCCCCTGACCACACCCCCAGCCACACCCCCTAAAACACAACTGTCCCTCATAGGAAATTTGAAATGTTGGGAGGTATGGTATAGCGGCTACAGGCAGTGGGCCATACCACCGATTTTGTGATAGGCCTGTCTGTCTGTTAACTTGTGTGCAGTGCAAATAATATTGTTACTTCCCTCATGCATGCCCAGCTCACAATACATCGAGAGTGGGCCAATCCATTGTAATATATTATTAACCAGTTAATGTGCACTAATGGCAGTGCCATGTTTATGGATCAATCCTTCCTAGAACCATGATGTACTAATGTTATTTTGCAATACTCAGCCCCAGTCTTCTAGCCTGTGTTCTCAGCACCGTCGGACATCTCTCTGAGTTCCCTGATGTGAGTCTCCGCTCAGCTTCCGCCATCTCCTGTCTTTCCTGCCATCTTGATCTTATTGGGTTGTACTGTTGATGACCATAAGCTATGCCCGTGATTCTACTTTCTAAAGATAGTAAAATGTCCCCTCTCAGTTATGCAAAAATAAAAAAACGTAAAGAAATTATTCCAAGGGCATAGTTCCCCTTTAAGCTATATACTATGTAATCACACTCAAAAGTACAACATCCAAGTATACATTAGTATTCAGCCAACATTTCTCACAAAACAACTTGAGTGCACATAAGTATTTGACAAGAACCCCCAAAATATTTTCTGACCTTAAAGAAAATTACCATAATGCAAAAAATAAGCACAAACTTAGAAAGATGAGTATGTAATTGTATGATTTAAGCAATGCAAGGATATGTCAACCAAAATCCACACATTTGCTTGAAAGGTTAGTTTTAAGTGCAACGATATAAAGATCTTTCTACCTTAGGGAAAAAGATTCACTGAAAGGCAAGTACTGCCGATTTTCACAAAAGCTTTAGAAATGTTATTATAGTAGAGAGAAAACAGCTTATTCACCCCGAAGGGATGGAACGCATTAGGCCTTGCAGTGAAACAGGAAGGGGAAGGATAGTGCAACAAGAAGGCAAGATGTTTCTCCTGAATATAAATTAGCCTGAATGTTTGATGTAACTAAAGAGCTTCTATCATGAACAAGGATTAGATGTGAAGCACAATGCCTCTGAGCCAGACAATGTATAATAGCTAAGAGTGGTATCATTAACCCTGTGAGTGTCATAGAGATATCCAGCGCATTGATACTTGAACATATGAGCAGGATTTGACATCAAAAAGGGTATTAGCGTAACAATCATTGTTTAACCCTTTTGTTAACTAGAAAGGTTAAAGGGATAGTAATGTTTCATAATAAAAGCAGCTCTAATTAATCATCATAGTATTTGGACTTTGGAGAGTGTTATATCAATACTGTCAGAGTTGTAGTACAAGAGTAATTGAATGATAAAGTATCCCCCCTCCCGCCCCTTTTACTGATGTAACACTGCTCAGCCAGATCAGAAGGGAGGTGCCCAGGTAGACTGCAGAGAGGGACAATCTTCAATTAAGATAACGGAAAAACCTGAAAAACTTGTCAAGGGGGGCAGGGCTTTCATTGTTCTCATAGGAAGAAGATTGTCCCCTGCTGTTATCTGTCTGGTCTATGGACTGGATTCCACATCTGAGAAGAGATGGCTTACACTAGGTAAAAGGGGCGGGAGGGGAAACTTTGCTTGTGAATATCTCTCAAATCATAAAGGCTTGAGAGATAAGACTTATATCGTTCTTCATGTTTTTTTAATGCCTACAAAATAAAATAAAGATAAAATGAAGTATTACTATCCCTTTAAAGAAATAATACCTTAAACAGGGTAATTTTTCTTGAAAGACAACGGTACCAATACTATATAACCAATTCTTATTTTTATTTTTGGGGAAAAGAACCATATATTATAATTCTTTATTTTAAAAATGTGCTGGTGCTGTTGTACCCTTGAGCACCAACACAAAAAAAGTCCTGACCTTCAGAAACATGTATGCCCCAATGTGTTTTGAAGCACTTGTGCAGTGTCCTTCGGTAAGTGTTTTGTACAGATCGGCACTAGGTGCAAGGTAGGAGGAAGTGTACATCGCTCTCTTCCTGTTGTATCACTGATTCAGTGTGAAGCATCATCAAGGATGTACATGTATTTTATTGCACATAGGGCCGTATGTTCAAAGGGATAATGACAACAAAATGGCATATGAAAGACAAAAATAAGTAACTGAATGCATGAACGACATATTTTCTATAGCGTATACGACAAAAAACTAGTAATGTCCGTTGTGTACGACAGAATTGCCGGGTGAAGGGGCGGGGAAAGGGAGTGGCTAAACTATTTTCCAGTGTTGTATAGAGGAAAAGAACATTTGTCGTAACTAACGACAAAAAATGTCTTACAAAAGACAAGGTAAGGTAAGGTACTCACGCTCAATGACTATGTAACATACCAGGGTGTTCCAAAATGAAAATATAAAGTACAAAATGGCCACTCTTAGGAGGTCTTAAGTAAATAAATTATTGTGTCAACATAGTGTTCCAATAAGAACCTTTATAAACAATATGAACAGCATCAAAAGTTAACTTAAATGTCTTCTCCCCAATCATCATGTGTAAGGACGCCAGTCCCTTGAACCGCACCTGACGTACTTTTTGTTGTTGCTCTTATTGTCTTGATAAAGGTCCTTATGGGACTGAAACATAGTTGATGAGGCTGAAAAAAGACATGTGTCCATCAAGTCCAGCCCATGCCAAAAACACCCCTGTGGAACCTTGACATAATAAAAATATTAATTTATTTTAAGTCCCCAAGAGTGTGCAATTTCTACCTCATTTTATAAATATACTACTAACAATACTGGCATGATGTTGCTCATGCTTAAAATAACCTAAGACTCACACAGAGAGCTATGAGTGCTATATGTCATAATATGTGTCATACATGTGTCATATATGTGTGGTGTGTGTTTGTGAGGTTTGTGAGGGGGATATGCTCTAAACCCAATGTATAAGGGGACAGAAGGTCCTCCTCTGTAATGGTGAGCCTGTTATAGTGAAGTGTTTATTGCAGTGTAACAACTAATAAGGAATGTGACAGATTGTATTCAGTATACCAGCAATGTTTCACATGTGTGCCAGTGACAAATTACCACTGTGACAGTAATGCAATGCACCTTTCGTATGCCAAAACATGTGACTATTCCGCAACAACCTCCTCAAAGTAATATATAATTACATACCCTCACATTAGAAGTTCCCTCCTGTTGCATCACTATGAAAAAAACAAAAAAAAAACAGGAGAAAATGAGCACATTCCTAGCATTCTCAGCTTTTGTGTAACACACACAGTTGCATACCTCCCAAGTGTCCCTCTTTAGGAGGGACAGTCCCTCTTTGAGACCCAAACCCCCCTGTCCCTCTTTCCCACCCTGATGTCCCTCTTTTTAGGAGGTCAGACTGTGTGGTGTATATATTACGTGTATAATGTTGCTCTACAGCAATAAAACTCACATTAATGTTTGTTTACACATCAGTATATGTGTTTATACATATTCTGTATAAATAAAATACTTTGGTCTAGTTATAAGTTATTTATTAGGTTACACAAAGAGGTGTCAATAGGTAATGAAATGGCCTAAAAATTCTCGGTAATGCACCCCCCACCAGCCCCCCCCCACACACACACACACCACCTAAAACAAAGGTGTCCCTCTTTGGCCATTTGAAATGTTGTGAGGTATGCAGTTGACACTTCTGCGTCTTTCCGCTTCAGTTACTTTTTGCTGTATGTGTGCTAAAGAAAACCTGAAGGTGATTCTTAGCGACCAATACATTAGAGATGGAGTGGGGAAGCACAAGGTGCACATTGGTTAATTAAACCGTTAAGCACAGAAAATGAGCACATTCCCAGTATACTCAGCTTTTGCATAACACACACAGTTCACACCTCCACATCTTTCCACCTCCACCCTGCAATTGAGCTAAGCGGTGATTGACTGCTTGGTAATGCAATCAAGGCATTTTTCTCTGTAACTGAAGATGATTCGTAGCAGCTAATCCACCAGAGACAGGATGGTGGTTAAACAGAGGCAGTGAATGTTTGTGATGAGTAATATTAATGAAGGGGTTCATTTTATGTCCGTTAGACTTCGTGCAGAGATTTAGCACCCCCCCTCTCCTGTCATAATTACGCCTCCAACATATATTGTAGTGTGTGCAATGCCTTAAACTATGAAGCAGTGACATCTAAAGTAATAGTAGAGAGGGGTTCATTTGTGACTTAGTGAGACTTCCTGGTACGCCTCCTTGGCCACTCCTGTAAAAATTGCGCCCCATGGTTGGGCCATTTAGACAGGTAGGGTATCATTTGAAAATGTTGCACACAAAAGAGCGTGCGACATAAAGGTGCAATAACCAGCTCGTCGTGATGAAAAGGGCAACATGGGAATCTAGTCCTGCATCAAAAGCGCTAGATTATCATGACACAGCATTAAACACCGCTTGAAGCCTTTATATTTAAAAAATGTTCCCGATTATTTAATGTTGCTGAGCGCTGCGTTGGCTCTCTCTCCTTTTCTATGCAGCTCCTCTCTCCCCTTCCCAGCTGATGTGAAGAACATACTATCCATACGTGCCAGTCTGCGCCTTTAACCAACAAAAGTTAAACTTTTACCTAAAATCTACTGATTTTTTAATGTTCTGCCAAGCTTTCATTCCCCTTCTCTGCAACAGGGCAGAGCTGTGCACGCAGGGTAGAGGGGAGAGAGAACCTGGCGCAGTGCCGCCCTTTCATTCTACACGCAGCCTTTTCCATTCAGTTTAGGGTTTTAGTTGCATTTCAATGCCCTCTTTCCAGTCCAATAATGTATTTTTAAAAATTAAAGCCAAACACTCCAAAATGAGGCCTTACCGGGTATTTATAAAATTTTTCATCTTCACCCAACAAAAAGTAGACTTGTAGCTAAAATCAACAGATTCTTTTTTAATGTTGCTGAGTGCTGCACCGGGATCTCCCGATCTCTGCGTGCTCCCCTTTGCACTGTCATTCTGCATGCAGAGAATGGGAGAGAGAGCCTGGAGCAGTGCTCACCAAAGATTAATGCTGCGACATGCGAATCTCGCTCTTTTGATGCAGGGCTAGATTCTCATGTCGCCCTTTTCATCATGTGAACGGATTATTGCGTCTTTATGTCGCATGCTCTTTTGTGTGCTGGTAGTATGGAGGAGATTTGCATAACTCCTCCTCAATGCTGCCCCTTGGTGTGTGTGTCCTTGAACAAATAATTTTGGTCACATTGTATTGTATTGTATATTTTTATTTATATAGCGCCATCCAGTGTACTTGGCACTTTACAGTTTACATTTAGTATAGAAGAGGCACAAAAAGTGCAATGATTAAGTGCTTATATAGATAGTCATAACGGGAACACCAGGTGAGAATACATCAGGATAAAAGGTCCCTTCCCCGCAGAGCTTACAATCTAAGTAATGACACTACCGCTATAATTTTTTTATTAAACTTCTGCTAGTAACCACACCACCTAGTGTTCAGACATATATTTTTTTATTTTATTTTCTGTTAAAACTAGACCTTTAGATATTATAGCATGTGACAGGTACGCCTCCTTGTGACAGTTTGAGCTGAATTTATGCTTGAATGGAACATCTCCCAGCAATGGAAGTATGTTTGTTATAATGAGCAGGAGATAGGAGAACCTCTACAAGACATATCGTTTTTTACAATTAAACATGATGGCTCTCTTGCACCTCTTGCACCCAAAGGGTTAAATCCCTTTGATGCCACGGATGTTTCCAAAGCTTTGCAGGACTCCCTGCCCTATGCATGAAATGGATTTTGTTTAAAAAGACAAAAATATAAAGGTAACCACAACATGAAGTAATATAACCCAGCAGCGTTGCTTGAAATTATTGGTTGTATAAGGTCAAAGTAATCTCATGAAACTAGAAAACACAGCTCTTGGGAAGTAAGTAAAAGCTTAATTGATGTGAAAAGCTCAGATATATTTTACACAGTTTTGTGATATTTTTTCCTCAGGGTACACTGGTAACAAAACTTTAACCAACTGAGTTCCAGGAATTGTAAAGCACTGCGGAATTAATTGGCACTATATAAATAATAAAAATAATAAAAAATAATAACAGGAAGTCGCACAAAAAAGTGCAAGCAGCTAAGCGGCACATTCACCATGTCGCCGTGATGAAAAGGGCGAAATGAGAATCTCAAAAGTGCAAGACTCTCATGTCTCTGCCTTAAAGGGTTAGTAATGTCCAGAAATAATTTGTAATAGATTTGTAGAGGGTAAAAAAATAATAGCGTTTCCACAAACCCCATCTCTCAAACCGCTATGGTTTGAGAGATATTCCCAATCAAAGTTTTCCCTTCCCTCCCCTTCTCCTGACGTCAGCGTCTACCTGACAGCAGGAGATCCCAGTCCGGGGATCAGCCGGCAGCTCTGCAGCAGAGCCGAAATCCCATTATTGCAAAAGAATGACTTCATTGTAAAGGTCTACAAAGTGTGCCTGGTTTGCAAGCACGCTTTGTAGACCTTTCCAATGAAGTAATTCTTTTGCAATAATGGGATTTCGGCTCTGCTGAAGAGCCTCATCATTTTGGCCGACATTGATCTCCTTCTGTCAGCTTCACAGCTGACATCAAAATAAGGGGAGGAAGGGGGGAACTTTGATTGCCAATATCTCTCAAACCATAGCGGTTTGAGAGATGGGGTTTGTGGGGTTTTTTTACCCTCTACAAATCGATTACAAATTATTTCTGGACATTACTAACACTTTAAACATCGCTGCAACCTGCATCCATAGTATCTTTTACTTCCCTGCAAACCTGAAACGTTGATTCAACCCGCGAGTGGCAATGGAAGGCCCTCCAGCTCTTATCAAGCTTCATGAACAAGGCAATATGTTTCTGCTCCCCTTAATAGACTGAAGCAGTGTTAGCGAGAATCTAAATCAATGACACAGGTTTAACCCTTTGTGTGACATACCGGCAGGATTCACTTAGAAAATGCTGCAAGTGTAGTGAGTCTCCCACAAGCCGATTTGCATGATGGCAATGCGTTGCAACGCATTTAAATGGGGAGTTTAACCTCTTGAAAGCTAGCAAGGTCTCCAAGTATGTGGGATTAACCCTTTGATTGCCAGAGGGGTACGCAACGCATCGCCGAGCAATGCGTTGCGTACGTCTCTGGCACTCAAAGGGATAAAAGCCCAATTTCTTTTAATTAATTGCTATTTTAATTTTATCTCTTGTAGTTCAGTTGGAAGCATCAAGGGGTTAAATTTTGGTTTTAACAGTGCTTTTCTTTGTCTTAGAACTGAAAGTTCTTCTGATGGTAAAAAAAAAAAATAAAATGTTATTAAATATATGCAGATAGTCATGAAAATACAGTGAAACCACCGGCATTATAGCAATCGTAATGTTCCACTTTTGCAATCATATTTGCATAGCATAATGCAGAATTTAGCTTGGGAAGAGATTATCTTAAGTGGTGTTTTTCATCAGCGCCTGTCAGTCTCGTATTATTTGCTTCTGTTTTCAAAGCTTATTGGGTAAACTAGGGGAAATGTTTATGTCTTACCATACACAATGTAATCGTTGCCTGTTTTCTATGTATATCGATCTTCCTATATACAGCCTATATAATAATTCGCTAGGATGTTTGTCACGATGCAGTCATGTGCAGTAGAGACTGCCCTCGTTCGGGCAGTCTCTACTGCGCATGATTGTATTGCATGAGTGAGGCGACGCAAGACTGCATCGCTTGGAGCAGTGAGGTACTGGCCTCTTAACCCTTTGAGCGCCAATGCATTGCGTACCCCTCTGGCGCTCAAAGGGTTAACATTACCTGGACCATGACCCGTGTACACGGGCTTTTACACTAGTGTATATATATATATATATATATATATATATATATAAATCAGATACACAAAGTATTGGTGCACATCCAAATTTACAATCACCATTAAGGATTTAGTCACATCATATGGTCATAGAATGCTAAGCTTGCCACCACGTCAAGGTACCTCAATATTGGCAAGTTCCTAACCTTACTATGCTTTGTCTTATGAGCTGAATCTTTCCTATTTTAGGCAATTACTAACCTTAATATACTTTATCCTGAGAGCTGAATCTGATATATATATATATATATATTTTTTTTTTTTTTTCCAGGGTATGGGTAAAACAAGGGAACGCCCGCTGCTGATATATGTTGTATTAAAAAATGATTGCATCTCAGATTCAAACTTTATTGGGTGCAGTATCTCCATGGACTGACATTTTACAGTGGTGCTGTTGCTATACCATCCTATGGTGGGTTACCATCACTGATGACAGCTCAAAATAAACTGCTGTAGCAATGGCGCCATCAGACAATTTTATACCTTGGAAGTACTGCACTCAAAAAAACTACAGTCTGAGATGCAATAACATTTGAATAACGCATCGTGCATCGGTGGGCGTACACTGGTTTTACTTTGTATGTTAAAACCAGAAATATGAATTTTTTACATAATGTCCGATACGATCTCCTTGAACACTCCATTTAAAGGTTTCACTTTTGAAAGATTGCACGCAAAAGAGCTTGTGACCATTTAGGACTTTATCCAGGTCGCCTGGATTAAAATAGCGACATGACAATCTTGCAGTGCATGACAGCATGAGATTGTCATGTCACCTAGTCAATGGTCGTGCACATTACTTATACAGCCGGTGATTCACTTCACCTTCCGTTTGAGCCTTAACATTTTTGGTTTCTTACCTTTCTGCTGGGGCAGCCTCCTTCCACAGCGTTAGGAACTGGCTATTATAACAAAACCCCTACACAAATACGTATGTGATCCAATCCCCTGTTCTCTGCATGCATGGGGGAGAGAGGAAGGATCGGCTCACATACATGAGAGAAAAAATGTGTTTTTCATGCACTGTAATAAAATCTTATTGAGGGGGAGAGAGGCAGGATTGGCTCACAGAAAAAAATGTTAAGGCTCAAACGGAAGGTGAAGTGAATCACCGGCTATATAAGTATTGTACGTGACCATTGACTAGGCGACATGACAATCTCATGCTGTCATGCACTGTGAGATTGTCATGTCACTATTTTAATCCAGGCGACATGGTTAAAGTTTTAAATGGCCATACGCTCTTTTGCGTGTGACCTTTCAAAATGATACCGTTTAAAGCAACAGGAATTTTTTTCTTCTCTGTGATGCAGGTCCTTTGCCAAAGAACTGCTTCTGTTCTTCTAAATACATTATCCTCACTGTAGTCAGCTATTTTGATGCTCAGAATGTCAGCTCTTTTTAACCTATTGTACGCTGGTTTAATGGTTAAGGCCCCAGCTTAGATGCATCAGCAGGAAGAGGTCTATAAGTAGCAGATAAGCCGGCTTAATGTGATGGCATGATCAGTAGCTGGGGATATGCAAGGCATTATGGGACATATTCAGGGGCAACAAATGGAAACAAGTGCACTTTGCAATGTATTGGAGACCTCTCTGGCATTCAAGGGGTTAAAACCCATATTTAACCCTCGCCATACCTCTCAGGCACATAAAGGTTTAAATCAATGGGAATTTGGCAATTTATATTGTCTGCAGTAGTGCTCCAATTGGCTTTGTACATTAGGCCTTTTATGTTACAGATCAGAGGTTCTCAACCAGCATGACATTCCACTGTGGTGTGCCCTAAACAATGGCTTAGGTGTCACTTTTTATTATAAAAACAGGCAAAAATGTGAATCTTTCATTTCAAATGAACATTTGAATAATAAAGGATTATTATTATATATTATTATTATTATTTGTTCTGCAAAGTATTCTTGTGAGACCTAAGAATCTCTCTTTATCCATGTATTTGTACCTTTCATTTAGGGTCACCACATGCCCTGGATTGCCCGGGTGTTACAATCGAGGTCTGGAATTTCAGAAAAAGATAAGCAATACACACAAAGGCAGTGGAGGAAAAAAACTATGACTACAGTTTATTGAACATGCAATGATTAGTTAAAGGGATAGTAATACTTCGTTTTAACTTTATTTTATTTTGTAGGCATTAAAAAAACATGAAGAATGATATAAGTCTTATCTCTCAAACCTTTATGGTTTAAGAGATATTCACAAACAAAGTATCCCCCCCCCCTGTTCAACCAGATCAGAAGGGAGGTGCCCAGGTAGACTGCAGAGAGGGACAATCTTCAATTAAGATAAGGGAAAAAGCTGAAAAACTTCTCAAGGGGGGAAAGGCTTTCATTGTTTTCATACAAAGAAAATTGTCCCCTTCTGTTATCTGTCTGGTCATACAACCTGATCCACATCTGAGAAGAGATGGCTTACACTAGGTAAAAGGGGCGGGGAGGGGAACTTTGCTTGTGAATATCTCATAAACCATAAAGGATTGAGAGATAAGACTTATATCATTCTTCATGTTTTTTTAATGCCTACAAAATAAAATAAACTTAAAACGAAGTATTACTATCCCTTTAAACTAAATCAGCTACTGCCAGAGTTAACATCAGTATGGAAGACATACGGCTCCGCAGTAGTAAAAAGAGAACATAAAAGGCATTTCACTACAGAGTTTACATCAGTATGAGAGGGACATAAGGCTCTGTAATACAAAAAGAAGAGAAAAGAAAAGGCACTTAGCTTCCGGAGTTAACATCAGTATGGGAGAGCCCTCCATATGACTCCTCAGCAGCACACAGGTTTGAGATGAGGTACAATCTCTATCTCTCAGACTTGAGACCAGGTACACTCTCCCTAAGTCTCCAATGGCTCTAAGCAAAGCTGTGTTGAGTAAAGGGTAAAATACAGACTACGCCCTTATAGGTATGCAAGGTATGTCTAACACTGTGCATGCGTATGTGCTTGGTTATATAACACTGAATATTGGAGATGACACTACCTGTCTCTCATAAACACTATGTAAGCTGGTATTGCCTGCCCCTCTGCAATTGCCAGCCACAACTGCAGAGCATTAACCCCCAACTAACCATGAGGAGATCACCCGGATTTTAAATGTTTGTCCCTTGTCCCTGGCAGCCTCCTTTTGGGACAATACAAAATCCCAGAATTAAGATTCCAGAGTACAGAATTCTAAACTAGAAGGAGAACGACTCATAGACTACTGTCACAAAGTGATGTCGCTGTTGGGCTACAGGAAAATGGCTTCTGGGCAGAGCTGTAAACACTAGAGAGAGAATGGAACCTTGATACTGACATCAAGCAGGACCTGCAGTGCAATTTTGTTGTAGTTTAATGATAATCTAAGACTTTGGGCTTGATGTACATTTTCTTGTAGCCCACCACAGACATCACTTCCTGTCACACCAGTCAATGGGCAATTCACCCTCTAGTGTTTAGAACTCTGTAGTGCGCTCTTCTCTCTGCAGTGTCCCTGAATGACACAAGTGAAATGTGGTCACCCTGCTTTCATTACACCTTTCACAAATGGCCTATAAAATGTTAGGGGTGCCTAACTTCATGTTAGGGGTGTCTTGAGCAAATAATGATTGAGAACCATTGGTACAGATCTTGCTTACAACAAACAGAAGAAGCCATGTCTGGATTGTCATTATTCATTAACCCTTTCAGTGCCAGAGGAATATGCAACACATTGCTTTGTAATGCATTGCATACCTCTCTGTCACTGAAAGGGTTAAGCCACAGAGGTGCAATTCTGGGCCACACCATAGAGCGGAAATATACATATCCTGTTAAGTTCAATGGTACCTGTAGCTGCTTGCTATAGGGTTTCCAACACATTGCCTCAAAATGCGTTGGATGACCCCTCTGGGCATTCAAGAGGGCAGTAATGTAACTAGTCATTGGTATACCTGGGCACTCTCTGTATCTGCCTCCAGTTTTTAGAATGCTACCGGGTCCCCTGGGATGGAGGCTGATACTATGGCTTTGTGAGGTCAGTGCTAACCCCGCCTACTGAACCACCTGTTCTGTCCAATCCCACACTGTTCTCCCACTTCCCCACCCATTTAAGTGTAAATCTCACTTCTCAGCCCTCCAACTGTGTCACCCTGATTAAGCCCCTCCCACATAATGACATGACTAGCATAATATGGACACTTGCATCTCACCCTGATTAAGCCCCTCCCACATAATGACATGAATAGCATAATATGGACCCTCGCATCTGACCCTGATTAAGCCCCTCCCACATAATGAGAAGAATAGTGTCATTTGGACACTCGCATCTCACACTGATTAAGTCCCTCCCATATTGTAATGCAAATAGCATAATATTGACACTCAATAACCAGCCCTTGTGTTTCTCTGGGGGCCATGGAGAAGATTTCTAGGTATTGTCACTGGAGGGTTCCACTGCAAACACATTTAAGGCCCCCAACACACAAACATTCTACCAGGGACATAACTATAGCCTATCTGGCCCTGCGGCAGATGGAACCCCTAAAATGGGGCCCTGTCACAATTGCAACACCTGCACCCACCCCCCATAGTTACGTCCATACCTAGGAACTTTTTCTTCTAGAGTCTCTCAGGTGGTGCTGCTAGGCGATATAAATGATGAGATTCGCATCACTAATGGGTGGGGCTTAATCACATCTGGGGCGGGGCTTAATGGAATGTGTTATAAAGTGGGCAGGAAGTGGAAGGGACAGGGTGGGAAGGAGGAGAAGTGGGAGGGGAAGTGGGCAGAAAAGGATGGGGAGGAGAAAAAGTGGGTGGAAAGAGGGAGGTGCAGGCTGGGAAGGAGCAGAAGTGGACGGGAAGCAGGAGGAACAGGGTGGAGAAGGAGGACAAGTGGGCGGAGAGAGGAAGGAACAGGCTGGGAAGGAGAAGTTGTGGGCAGGAAGCAGGAGGGAAAAGGATGGGAAGGAGGAGAAGTGGGTGGGAAATGGGAGGAACAGGGTGAAAAGGAGGACAGGTGGGTGGGAAGTGGGAGGAACAGGGTGGGAAGGAGCAGATGTTAGAGGGAAAAGGGAGGAACAGGGTGGGAAGGAGGAGAAGAGGGAGGGAAATAGGAGGAACAGGCTGGTAAGGAGGAGAAGTGGGCAGGAAGTGGGAGGAACTGGATGGGAAGGAGCAGAATTGGGTAGGAAGTAGGAGGAGCAGACTGGGAAGGAGCAGAATTGGGCAGAGTTGAGTTTCATACCAAACCCACCACCACCAGAGATGCAGCCTCTGCCCCCGGAGACCCAGTGATTCACTGCAAAAACTGCAGTCTCCGGGGCAGCAATTGTTACGCCTCTGCAAGAGGGGAAGGGGGTTTTCATTTCCTACCTATGGTGCCGTTTTGTTTAGTCTGATAACTCAGCCCTTTAAGGCCACATTCAAGTAAAACAGGTGCAATTCCACACCTCCCAATATTTCAAATTGCCAAAGAGGGACACATGTGTTTTAGGCGGTGTCGCTGGGGGCGTGGCTGGTGGGAGGGGCATTACCAATTCATTTTTAGGCTATTTCATGATCTATTGACACCTCCTTGTGTATTATAATAAATGACTTATAACAAGACCAAAGTATATTATTGATGCAGACTAATTTATAAACACATATACTAATGTTTAAACAAACAATAATGTGAGTTTTATTGCTGTAGAGCAATGTGATACACTTATCTACACACCACACAATTTGATCTCCTAAAAAGAGGGACATTAGTGTGGGAAAGAGGGACAGAGGGATTTGGGTCTAAAAGAGGGACTGTCCCTCCTAAAGAGGGACATTTGGGAGGTATGCAATTCTGGAGTACACCTGCATCATTATGGACAAATTCCTAAAATCCCCATTTATTTAAATGGTGATTTTAATTCTTTGAATGCTAGAGAGATTGCCAACGAACTGTGCTGCAATGCGCGGAGACCTCGCTAGCATTCAAGGGGTTAAAATCCTGTTTTAAATCAATGTGGCTTTTTTACTTGCCTCCTGTGATACAGATGGTTTGTTCCAGAATTGCGCCACTTAAGTTTGATGAATAAGGCCCTTAGCCATAGATTTCTGGTAATAAAAACCAGGCCTTTGATCCCTGCTTTCAAACTGAACCATTCATACCGCGCTCTTTGGAGAGGAAAGTCATTTCTTTACTTACCATTTATTTCAATCTCTTTCATGCAAATCCGAGATATCGCTTCTCCCAATAACAAATGCACACAATGAGAAATTAAAAACATGCATTTAAGCAGATATGGGTTCTTTTATGTTAATGTTTTAAGCGCAAGCCAAGAGCTGAATAGGATGGAGTATTCATTGGGGTTTTTTTTGTTTGTATGTTTTCTTACAAAAATGCAAAGAGATTCTGGTATTGTAGACCAGCCTGTATCTTTCCTGTTGAGTCGATTGCAGAACGGCAGGACTTAACCCAGGACTTAATCCATGAGCTTTCTTATACAGTGCACTTAAAGGGTTAGTAATGTCTGATATTAATAACATGTAATATTGTACACATTAAACAAAAATAAATTAACTGGTGCAAGTCTCATCTCTGAAACCTTTATGATTTGAGAGATATAAGGTTTTAAAGTCCCCACCCCTCCCCTTTCACTGAAGTAAACTGTAAAAGCTGACAGAAGGAGATAAGAGTTGACCCGACGGTGGCTCTTCAGCAGAGCCAAAATATCTAATCTAATACTTCATTGGAACGGTCTACAAAGTGTGCCTAGTTTGCAAGCACACTTTGTAGACCGTTCCAGTGAAGTGTTTCTTTTTAGATTGCGGTATTTCGGCACTGCTGAAGAGCCGCCGTCGGGTCACAAGACTCTAATCGCCTTCTGTCAGCTTTATAGCTCACGTCAGTGAAAGGAGAGGGAGGGGGGAACTTTAAAACCTTATATCACTCAAATTATAAAGGTTTCAGAGCAAGGACTTGCACCAGTTAGTTTATTTTTTTAATGTCTACAATATTACATGTTATTAATATCAGACATTACTAACCCTTTAAAGTAGACCTGTCACCTTAAAGGGATAGTAATACTTGCAAATTACTAATCCCCATATTGTAGCTTTGTTAAAAAGAAACTTATTGCCCCCAGTGTCATCTCTCAAACCCTTATGGTTTGAGAGATGACAGCGCTCAAAGTTCCCCCTCCCTCCCCCTTCCCTGACTGAACGCTGACTGCAGGGGAAGCTGTCGTATGACAGTCTTATGTGCATCAGGAGGCTCTGCAGCTGAGCCGAGATCGCGGTCATTAAAAATAATTCTTTCACTGAAACGGTCTCCTACGTGTGCTTGGTTTGTGCTTGGTTTGCAAGCACACGTAGAAGACCGTTTTAGTGAAAGATTTCTTTTTTATAAACTCGATCTCGGCAATGCTACAGAGCCGCCTGATGCAAGTAATACCTCATATCCGTGTAGTCAGCATTCAGTCAGGGAAGGGGGAGAGAGGGGGGAACTTTAAGCGCTATCATCTCTCAAACCATAAGGGTTTGAGAGATGACACTGGGGGCAATAAGTTTCTTTTTAACAAAGCTACAATATGGGGATTAGTAATTTGCAAGTATTCCTATCCCTTTAAGGTAATTTATATAGAAAATATTTTACTTAGAAGAATACCTTGGCCTAGATTCACTAAAGGTCGAAGAGGACTCAAAATGTCTATGTCCTGTCAGGGCAGTGTTGAAAGCCTATGGACACTATGCACCAAAGTGTCTTCGACATCACATCAACAAAAATCTGCACACATCAACGAATTTTCACTCATCACATCAACAATGACTTATTTCCATATGGAGATACATGATAATGAGCCATTATCATATGCAACAGGGGGGTTATATGTTAATGTGGCACTTCACCACATTCACTAAACTCCGATAGCAGCCTCTGCTGTTGGAGTTCAGAGCCTCAACTTCACCTACCTGAGGAATGGCCAAGTTGGGATCTAACTGTACTTACCTATGTAGTAACAGCCCTCAATCAATCACAGGAAGGGAGGGTTGTGAACTGCTGTTGATGTGGAAGGGATGTCCTCCATTCACACATAACCAGCAGCAGACAACTCTTGATGTCTGACAACATTCTCTCTGTTGCCCCACTTGGCCAGTAGGGGAGTGGAGAGAATACTTTCCGCACCATGGGCAGCATCACTCCCTTATCCCTTTGAGTGCCATTGGGATATACATTACTCATTCAAAGGGTTAAAAAATACAACAAGCACTACACAATTATACCCTTACCTCTGTATCATATATTTTACATGTTGTGCACTCCCAAAGGAACAAGGCTGGAGGTCAGGCAGCATCCATGGGGATTTGTGGCTACCACTTGCCCTCCAGCCTTGTTCCCTTGTCCACTGGTAGCCATAGAAGCCTATGTACACTGCCTGGCCCCCAAACAAGTCCCCTTGCCCCCTGGTAGCCGCAGATCCCCATGTACACTGTCTGACCCTCTCCAGTCTCTTCCCCTTGCCACAAATCCTAATGGGCACTGCCTGGGCAAGGGAAGGAGGCTGGGGGTGTCAGTCAGTGTATGTGTATGTGTATTCCCCACAATACTTATATTCAACACGCTGCCCCAGAGTTAAAATTTGACATATGCTGCGTACCTCTCTGGAACTCAAATGGTTAATTTCTGTGTAAAACATTGACAAGCCGGTTTGTGCCCCAGCAATTTTAGGGATTTCCTTTTCGTTTCTCGATGCCAGATTCAACTGTGTTAGGAGCATGCTAATGTTTTTCATTACATTTAGTGGATCTTTTCCTCAATATTTATGTTATTTTCGTTTTCTTTCTGAGAGGTTCTGTGCCTTCATTGAAACTACCCTTTCTTTGCTTCATATTCATTGATTCGGTTTCTAGTCCGTTTCTTTTAATGATATTTTCAAAGTATAATTGATAGATTTGTTATCATTTTGAGCTTCTTTTTTTTAACCGTTTTGGCAAGCCAGTATATGCCCCGGCAAGGTGTTAGCATTTTTTGAACATACCCATTCATTCATTACCTATTGGCAAGCCGATATATGCCCTGGAGTCCAGTGCATATATTTATTTATGTTGGCAAGCTGGTATATGCTCCAGCAAAGTATTAATAATTTTGTGATTTATTGGCAAGCCGGCTGCATCCCCAGCATTCTTAGTTATCTCAATAAAAGTTAAATTTTATGTCTCCAAGCCTGTATTCCTTTACTGGGTTCTGAGAACAACTAGGTGTGCCAGCAGGGTTATCTTTCATTTCCTCAATTCTGTATCATCTAAACAAAACAAGTGGATTCTTAGGGCTCCAAGTTGCTCAGTGTGATTACTTCCAGGAAGTTCAGACTGACAAGAAGTGACTCAGCAGTTTCTATCACATTTTATGGAGATCTGTTCGTCAGTGACTCACCTCTCCTAGAGAATGCAACAGAATAACTAAGTTGAATCTGACCACAAGAGGGCACTGTTAAGGTTAAAAACAAAAATTTAAACTGTAAAACTCTGGAAATCTGCATTTCTCAGAAGTGGCAGCACATTGTTTTACTAAACGGGAAAATAACTACATTATATATTTTTTTTCATAACAAATGTACTGCTCCTCTAATGATACAGAAAATATATAAATATATGGTTATTCTTAGGACTCACAATCAGAATGACAAAAGCATACACAAATTAGCATAACATGTCAATAAATATACATTTGAAATTCAAGATTAGTATCTTTCTCAAAATAATTGTTAAAAAAACAAAAAAAACAATGCCACCTTCAGTGGGTGTCCATGGCACACCTGGCTGAGATTCACTGATCTAGAGCATATGATCACTGTACTGAATACTGGTGCTCACAGGCCACATTATTAACCCCGTACCGCCCGAGGACGTACATGCACGTCCCGAGCGGATGTCCCAGGTGGACAGAGGACGTACATGTACGTCCCAGAAGTAATTTAATAAAATGAAAAAAAAAAAAGTTTGTCGGGCGTTAAGTGCCGACCGCGTGCGCGTACAGCCGGTCACTAAGCGGTTAAGCTTTTAAAGCAGTGGTTCTCAACCTTTCTAGTGCCGCGACCCTTTGATAAAATTTCCCAAGTTGTGGCGTCCCCTAACAGTAAAATTATTTTCGTTGCTCCTTCATCGCTGTAATTTTGCTACTGTTATGAATCGAAATATAAATATCTGATGGTTTTAGGCGACCCCTGGCAAATCGTCATTCGACCCCCGAAGGGGTCCCGAACCACTGTTTTAAAGGGAGCGTATCCTTTTATATTGACTTTACATATTCTGCAAGAGCATGAATTTCTGAATCTAAGGAGTTTTCTGTCTGACAGAGGAAGCCAATAGATTTATACACCGTTGTCACTCTGCAGCACTGACTGTTCTATATGCTGTAGATGCAGGCTTTTCTATATTGTTTCACTGTGTTTTTTACATTGTATTTTTTAACATTGTTGCCCTTTTTGCTTTGAAAGTCCCACAGATTTCAAAAAAAAAAAAAAAAAAAATCAGATAGCTCTCTGTCTGGGACATAAATGTTATAAAATTAAAAAAATAGGTGAAAATGAAGAACAAATTATAAAAAGCTGAGGCAATTTGGCTTATTCAGTTGCAGAATATGTAACCTCAAAATAAAGGTCCCTTATACCTGCTCCATTGCATTAGCAAGAAAATGGTATAAAGTTCCATAACTTCCTCTCCGCTTTGTTTCAGACAAGGTATTAAAATGATAGTAATGTTTCACAAAAACAGCAGCTCCAATTAATCTTCTTAGTATTTGAGCCATAGAGAGTGTTATTTCAATACTGTCAGAGTTGCAGTTCAAGAGTAATTGAATGATAAAGTATCCCCCTCCCGCCCCTTTTACCTAGTGTAAGCCACCTCACCTCAGATGTGAAATCTGGTCCCCAGACCAGACAGCTCAAAACAAGGGACAGTCTTCTTACTGTGAGCATAAGGAAAACCCTGCCCCCCCTTGAAAGGTATTTCAGGTTTTCCCTTATACTCACTGAAGATTGTCCCTCTCTGTGATCCATCCGGACAGTCTTGCTGCTCTGAGGGGAGCAGTGTTACATCAGTAAAAGGGGGGGAGGGGGATACTTTATCATTCAATTACTCTTGAACTAGAACTCTGACAGTATTGAAATAACACTCTCCATGGCCCAAATACTATGGAGATTAATTGGAACTGCTTTTATTGTGAAACATTACTATCCCTTTAAACAAGGCTCAGATGAAAGGAAGTCTCCCAAAGCCCAGAATATTGCCTCATTTCCCTACCTTGGTGCATCTGATAAGGGGAGAATTTGCTGCTAAGTGACTTAGTAAACTGGCATTAGGCAGATTGTATAGTGTTAGAAAATCCAGTCCAGTGCCTGGTTCTGCTCTAAGATGTATTTGTAGATTTGCTTCCTGTTTCACTAGAGGAAAAAAACCTAATAATGGGATACCCTCCCCGTGTAGAAACGCAATCATCTCTCCCAAACGTGTAAACCACATTAACACTTTGAGTGCTGTAGGCCGTCAAAAGGGTTACTGTTACATGAACGTTATATCCAAAATTCAAAAGAAGATTAAATAACAAAACCAATAAGGTACTTTTCAGGTTTCCAGCTGGGTAACATCACACAGCGATCAGCCTGGGAGAAAAAGCAGAGAAAACCAGAATATAGACAAAGACATTTCAGATAAAATAAAGATTTAGTAAACCTTTGTTAAAAAGATATATTGGAGGGCTTTTTCCTGATGAGTAAGGCAAAGATATGCGTCATTACAAAATTGCTACAGTTTTGTTTTTTTTATTATTTTTCTTTTTTTTCTTTTTACATTAACCCTATATGGATCAAAGGAGCACTCATCACGTTGTGATGAACACCCCTCTGGTCCTTGGGTTCACTATTGAAATGCTGCCCTCTAGTTGGCGACCTTCAAAAGGGTGAGTTCATAATGTCTCCTGCATCAAAAGAGTGACATCAGAATGTCACCTACATCAAAAGGGCGGCATTCTTATGTTGCGCGCTTAAGGGTTGTCCTGCACGGCCATGTAGAACTTTGGAGAACTTTAAATACTAAACCCCAGCAGTACTCGCAAGTCTGGACAAAATCATATTAAGATAAAATAATGACATTTGCCCTATAACTTTCATCCCCATTAAATTTCAATAGTAAACCATGCTTACCCTCCATCTGTGGAGAAAGTGGTGCCCGATACACTTCTCCATGTTGTGTCTTAAGATGCCCTCTTCCTCTCGCAAGCCCTGGTGACTGAGCATGACGTCATCAGAGCGTTCAGTCACCAGGGCTTGTGAGAGGAAGAGGGCATCTTAAGGCACAGAGTGGAGAAGTGGTTTGTACACCACTTTCTCTACAGGTGGTGGGTATACATGATTTACTATTGAAATGTTGCCATTTAATGGGAGCTATAGGGCACATTGTATTATTTTATTTTAAAATAAAGTTCTCTAGATTTGTGGGTGCCACTAGGGTATAGTATTGAAAGTTCTTCAAAGTTCTACATGGCCGTGCAGGGCGACCCTTAAGCGTGTGATATCAGAATGTCGCCCTTTTGATGTGGGTGACATTCCGATGTCATCCTTTTGATGCAGGAGATATTTTGTACTCACCCTTTTGACGTGGGTGACATTCAGATGTCATCCTTTTGATGCAGGAGATATTATGTACTCGCCCTTTTGATGTGGGTGACATTACGATGTCATCCTTTTGATGCAGGAGATATTATGTACTCGCCCTTTTGATGTGGGCGACATTCCGATGTCATCCTTTTGATGCAGGAGATATGTACTCACCCTTTTGATGTGGGCGACATTCCAATGTCATCCTTTTGATGCAGGAGATATTATGTACTCACCCTTTTGATGTGGGCGACATTCCGATGTCATCCTTTTGATGGAGGAGATATTATGTACTTGTTCTTTTGATGTGGGCGGCATTCAGATGTCATCCTTTTGATGCAAGAAATATTATGTACTCGCCCTTTTGATGTGGGCGACATTCCGATGTCATCCTTTTGATGCAGGAGATATGTACTCACCCTTTTGATGTGGGCGACATTCCGATGTCATCCTTTTGATGCAGGAGATATTATGTACTCACCCTTTTGATGTGGGCGACATTCCGATGTCATGCTTTTGATGCAGGAGATATTATGTACTCGCCCTTTTGATGGTTGCTAAATAGAGGGAGAAATTTCAATAGGATACTTAGTCCTTGCCCCATCTTAAAGCCTTTGATACTAATAAGAGATCAAAGGGCATGTGAGCCAAAAATAACTCAATATTAACTATATATCTTGTTGGTGTCATGTATTCTAGCCTCACACATGCATCCTTATATTATTACCGTACCTGTTCATGCAGTTTCTCCAGTATGGGTACTAACTGAGTTTGAAGGAAGACAAATAAAAAATGCAACTTGTTTGATGTTATCGGATTGGGAACCTGAAAACTATTGCATTCACTGATATATAAGTAATGTTTTTTCCATACCTTGATAGGTCTTCTCTTAATCTGTACAGAACATCCTTATGACTACTATAAATAATTTCTACATGGTTCTTTTCTCGACATTATTCTTTAATTAGAACTGGGTGTCGTTTCCATGGAGGCCGACGTGATTAATTATTGAAAAAAATCAGAGATTCCAAACTCCTCTTAATGAAACCTTCCTTAATAGAGGTACTGTAAGAGCTTTAGTAATTGAGTCCTGCAACAAAGAATCATGTCTGCTAAAGCTGATATCATGCTCTTTATTTTTTCTTTTACCAGATTCAAACACCCCGAACAATTCAAATGGCTAAAGAACAAGTTATTTTAGTTACACAGACTAATTCATAAACACATATACTGAAGTTTAAACAAAAATTAATGTGAGTTTTTGCTGTGGTTCTTATATACACATACCTCATTCGTTTCCTAAACAGAGGGACATCAGGGTGGGAAAGAGGGACAGAAGGATTTGTGTCTCAAAGAGGGACTGAAGAGGGACACTTGAGAGGTATGGAACCCTAATATCTTCTAAAGAAGGACACTTGGACTCTTAATATCTCCTAAAGTGAGACGCATTGTAGGGATGGACCCCTAATATCTCCTCAAGATGGCCAATTGGAAGGTATGTACCCCTAATATCTTCTAAAGAAGGGACACTTGGGAAGTATATACCTGTAATATCTCCTAAAGATGGACACTTGGGAGGTATGGACCCCTAATATCTCCTAAAGATGGACACTTGGGAGGTATGTACCCCCTAATATCTCCTAAAGATGGACACTTGGGAGGTATGGACCCCTAATATCACTTAAAGAGGGACACTTGGGAGGTATGTACCCCCTAATATCTCCTAAAGAGGGACACTTTGGAGGTATACAGATTGGGGGAAGGATCTCTCTTACATAGTGCAGCCCTCTGACCAGGAAGTGAGAAGTGCAAAGTAAAATTGTTTCCCCCAGCCTTTCAATAAAAGTACAGGCAATTTATAAAATCATACACTCTATACAAAAGTGGAGCAACTCTGGTGCAAACCAAGTGCACCAAAGGGTAGAAATAAATACGTCATAAATTTCCATTTAAAATGAGTCTAATAACTCTTTGTGGGACAGAAAGGTATCCAAAGCATTGTGTGTAATGCATTGATTACCTCTCTGGCATTCAAAGAAGTGGCAAAACAATAGGGGTGACCAGGTCCATCACTCCAGGGGCACAGTCACCCCCTGCGACCCCCCCGCCCAGCTCCCGCAACAAGTAACAAGCTGAGGTTTGTACCTTCTTCGGCCAAGACCTCTAGCAGCTGAACTCCCTCTCTGGCACTCTAGTAATGCAGACATGCATGACATCATCTCCCAGCGCTCTGCATTACTGACGAGAGGACTGTGCGGGAGCTCCAGCAGTATAGAGGTCTGTGCAGAAGGAGGCACAGACCTCTCCTGCCGCTCTTCTGGACTACCAGGCAGGTAGGAAATGGATAATAGGGGCAATGTGGTGGTGGAGACTGGGAACAATGTGGAGATTGTGGGCATTGTGGAGGCAATGTGGAGATTGGAGGCAATGTGGAGATTGGGGCAATGTGGCAGCAATGTGGAGTTTTTTGGGGCAATGTGGAGATTGAGGCAATGAGGGTATTCAGGGCAATATGGAGATTGGAGGTAATGTGGAGATTGGGGGCAATGTGGGGGCAATGTGTAGATTGGAGGCAATGTGGGTACTGGGGCAATGTGCAGATTGGGGGCAATGTGTAGATTGGAGGCAATGTGGGTATTGGGGGCAATGTGGAAATTGAAGGCAATGTGGAGATTGGGGGCAATGTGGGTATTGGGGGCAATGTGGAGATTGGAGGCACTGTGGAGATTGGAGGCAATGTGGAGATTGGGGGCAATGTGGAGATTGGAGGCAGTGTGGAGACTGGAGGCAGTGTGGAGATTGAAGGCAGTGTGGAGATTGGAGGCAGTGTGAAGATTGGGGGCAATGTGGAGATTGGAGGCAGTGTGGAGATTGAAGGCAGTGTGGAGACTGGAGGCAGTGTGGAGATTGAAGGCAATGTGGAGATTGGAGGCAGTGTGAAGATTGGGGGCAATGTGGAGATTGGAGGCAGTGTGGAGATTGGAGGCAATGTGGAGATTGGGGGCAATGTGGAGGCAATGTGGGTATTGGGGGCAATGTGGAGATTGAAGGCAATGTGGAGATTGGGGGCAATGTGGAGTTTGGAGGCAGTGTGGAGATTGGAGGCAATGTGGAGTTTGGAGGCAGTGTGGAGATTGGAGGCAATGTGGAGACTGGAGGCAGTGTGGAGATTGGAGGCAATGTGGAGATTGGAGGCAGTGTGGAGATTGGAGGCAATGTGGAGAATGGGGGCAATGTAGAGGCAATGTAGGTATTGGGGCAATGTGGGTATTGGGGGCAATGTGGAGATTGGGGGCAATGTGGAGATTGGAGGCAGGGTGGGGCAATGTGGAGATTGGGGGCAATGTGGAGGCAATGTGGGTATTTGGGGCAATGTGGAGATTGAAGGCAATGTGGAGATCGGAGGCAGTGTGGGGGCAAAGTGGAGATTGGGGAAAATGTGGAGGGAATGTGGGTATTGGGGGCAATGTGGAGATTGAAGGCAATGTGGAGATTGGAGGCAGTGTGGGGGCAATGTGGAGATTGGGGGCAATGTGGGGGCAATGTGGAGATTGGGGGCAATGTGAAGGCAATGTGGGTATTGGGGCAATGTGGAGATTGGGTGCAATGTGGTCGGGGGGCCCATGGAAATTTCTGCACCAGGGCAAAGTGGCTTCTAGTTACGCCTCTGACCCAAAGGGTTAAGCCTTTATGCACTGGAGACCTTTCTAGAAGTCCAGATGTAAAAAAAAGCTTTGCAATGCATTGCATACCCATGGCACGCAAAGGGTTACGTCAATGGGAACACGGTGCCGTTGTTTGGAGGTAGACCTGCACCACTTTTTCACCGTAAACCAGCCCCAATGTCACTCAAGACAATAGGCATCCTTCCCTTTGTGCAGAGCCCGCATGCCTACGATCCAACCTTCACAAACAGCTGTATATAGGATCTCCCCCAAGTGTTACAACACAGCAAACAGCTCTGACAGTCACACGACAACAAAACATCTTCCACATCGCAGAATGCTATTGTTCCTGCTATTCATTTCCGTGCTCTCTTCTTCCAGGGAAATCACAGTCCATTATTAACTGAAACACGGAACATGTTGAAGACGTGCCTGTTCAAAGAACTTCTCAGGATTCTCATTAAGACAAAACATTAAATATTCCTTTTGTTTTGATTTGATTTTACAGCACAGTCATTTTTAATTCATTAGATCTTTTTTTTTAACATACCGATGGCAAATTCATTTTTTTTTTGTCATCTGTTTTGTTTTTCTGCTAGATCTTGACAATAAGTGATTAATGGGGGAATATTTATGCTGTTTCTCACCTGCCTCTGCTGAATCTATGCTGTCGTGTTTAACCCTTTGAGTCCCAGAGTGGTATGCAATGCATTGCAGAGCAACGTGTTGGATATCTCTTTTGACAGAGAAGTTTAAAGTGATAGTAATGTTTCAAAATAAAAGCAGCTCCAATTAATCTTCATAGTATTTGGGCCATGGAGAGTGTTATTTCAATACTGTAAGAGTTGTAGTACAAGAGTAATTAAATGATAAAGTATCCCCCTCACGTCCCTTTTACCTAGCGTAAGCCGCCTCCCCTCAGATGTGGAATCTGGTCACTTGACCAGACAGGTCACAGCAAGGGACAATCTTCTTACTGTGATCATAAGGAAAACCCTGCCCCCCTTGACAGGTTTTTCAGGGTTTTCCTTATGATCACTGAAGATTGTCCCTCTCTGAGATCCATCTGGACAGTCTTGCTGCTCTGAGGTGAGCAGTGTTACATCAGTAAAAGGGGCGGGAGGGGGATACTTCAATCATTCAATTACTCTTGAACTACAACTCTGACAGTAATGAAATAACACTCTCCATGGCCCAAATACTATGAAGATTAATTGGAGCTGCTTCTATTTTGAAACATTACTATCCCTTTAACTTGCTTTATAGAAGATTAGAATCAGAAGTATATGTTGTGGCACAGGAGACCTACCCTACAGTAATGTTCAGACAAGAAGGCGTCACATTCCTAAGGCTCACCACACTAACTACCTGCTGTCTCTGTCCTGTCTACAACAAGAACCTTGTCCTAATAGCTCAAAACATCTCACTCAAAACTTAAATCCTCTAAGTCGACCTTCCCTGATTATCTGTCATGGTCAAATCAGGATGATGCTAGAGTATGGTGCTTGAGAGCGACGCTCATGATCATGGCTGGTCACTAAGGTCCCCTTGCAGCTGCCAAAGCCAGGTAAAGGTGCTCACAGCAAAGCCAGACGTCTGACCCCAGTTGAGCTGGGACCCTGACCAGGAAAAGGGCAAAAGTGATTAGTGTAATTCCTGAGACAAAAACCCTATGCAAATTATGGCATTAACAACCAATAAGATCAGTAGGAAGGCCGAACAGGCCAATGAGTACAAGTGGTCCACTAACCACAAATAAGGCCAACAGGCCAATGAATGAAAGTGGCCTAGATGGATAAGAGGCACACAAGCCACAACAGGTTGGTGGCCCCAATGAACAGCTGCATGCAGGCCATGCTGGTGATCCGCAAAGGTTGATGAGCAAGGATACCTGGCAGGACAATGTTTACATTTACTATAAGGACTGAGACCAGCACTAGCAGAAAGATAGGCACCACAAGCAACCCAGATTTGTGAGTAGATAAGGAGAAGAATAGTCAGTCAGTCTGAGGTCAACACCAGGTAATAAAACAAAGGTACAAAAGGGCAATCCAGAAGAGAGGTCACATGCTAGCAGAGAATCAAATGTATTGAGGCAAAAATCACTGTGGAACTTGAATAATCAGGAATCAGCTCTAAGGTAGAAGCTAGGATAAAAAGCAGCCAATCAGGAGAGACACCTGCCACTACTCCAAGATAGACAGGAGGTGTGAAAAGGGAAGTGTGACATTATCTAGGTAGGTGAAAAATTACACATCTCCTGTAACTCCTCATCAATTACTGCAGCCAGCATCTCTTCAGCTCAATAACAGCACTCCTTCACTTTCCACAAGATTTTCTACACTGCCCAACTTTTCCATAACAAATGCCTATATATTACCTACCATTCCCAGCCTTTTCCAATTACAAATGCCCATGACACAAACATGGAGTCTTACTGTACCCCCTACTGTGATGTCATGATGCATGCAACAACATGCCACTGGTGTCTTCAGGGGGATTGCCAGCCACCTTCCTAAACCTCTTCGGGACCAGTGGAGTTCTTCCCTATACCTTTGGAGGACCAGTGGATTCCCTCAAAGGCAAGCAGGTACCCAGCACAGCACCTAGCTACACTATCTTGAAAAACACTATATGATACTAAAGGGCCATTGGTGGAGATTTCTCTCTATGGCTAACCTCATTTAGACTGATAAAACCTATTGTTTGCTGTAATGAGGGGTAAACTAGTTATAGACCTAAAATTTGGATCAGCAAGGGCAGCTATAACACAAAAAAATTATAAATAGCTAAACCTGACTGCTTTGTGGATGATTGCCTAGTCCTTCTGTTACACACAGTCATTGTATACATACACCTGACTGCTGTATGATGGACTCATTCCTAGGTAAGCGCTTCTGTTACACACAGTAATTATATAGATACACCTGACTGCTGTATGATGGACTCCTACATAGGTAAGTGCTTCTGTTATACACAGTAATTATACAGATACACCTGACTGCTGTATGATGGACTCATTCCTAGGTAAGCGCTTCTGTTACACACAGTAATTATATAGATACACCTGACTGCTGTATGATGGACTCATTCCTAGGTAAGTGTTTCTGTTACACACAGTAATTATATAGATACACCTGACTGCTGTCTGATGGACTCCTACCTAGGTAAGTGCTTCTGTTATACACAGTAATTATACAGATACACCTGACTGCTGTATGATGGACTCATTCCTAGGTAAGCGCTTCTGTTACACACAGTAATTATATAGATACACCTGACTGCTGTATGATGGACTCATTCCTAGGTAAGTGTTTCTGTTACACACAGTAATTATATAGATACACCTGACTGCTGTATCATGGACTCCTACCTAGGTAAGTGCTTCTGTTACACACAGTAATTATACAGATACACCTGACTGCTGTGTGATGGACTCCTACCTAGGTAAGTGCTTCTGTTACACACAGTCATTGTATAGATACACCTGACTGCTGTATGATGGACTCCTACCTAGGTAAGTGCTTCTGTTACACACAGTAATTATATAGATACACCTGACTGCTGTATGATGGACTCCGACCTAGGTAAGTGTTTCTGTTATACACAGTAATTATATAGATACACCTGACTGCTGTATGATGGACTCCTTCCTAGGTAAGTGCTTCTGTTATACACAGTAATTATATAGATACATCTGACTGCTGTATGATGGACTCCTACCTAGGTAAGTGCTTCTGTTACACACAGTAATTATATAGATACACCTGACTGCTGTATGATGGACTCCTACCTAGGTAAGTCCTTCTGTTACACACAGTAATTATATAGATACACCTGACTGCTGTATGATGGACTCCTACCTAGGTAAGTGCTTCTGTTACACACAGTCATTGTATAGATACACCTGACTGCTGTATGAAGGACTCCTACCTAGGTAAGTGCTTCTGTTACACACAGTAATGATATCGATACACCTGACTGCTGTATGATGGACTCCTACCTAGGTAAGTGCTTCTGTTACACACAGTAATTATATAGATACACCTGACTGCTGGATAATGGACTCCTACCTAAGTAAGTCCTTCTGTTATACACAGTAATTATATAGATACACCTGAGTGCTGTATGATGGACTCCTACCTAGGTAAGCGCTTCTGTTACATACAGTAATTATATAGATACACCTGACTGCTGTATGATGGACACCTACCTAGGTAAGTGCTTCTGTTACACACAGTAATTATATAGATACACCTGACTGCTGTATGATGGACTCCTACCTAGGTAAGCGCTTCTGTTACACACAGTAATTATATAGATATACACCTGACTGCTGTATGATGTACTCCTACCTAGGTAAGCGCTTCTGTTACACACAGTAATTATATAGATACACCTGACTGCTGTATGATGGACTCCTACCTAGGTAAGTGTTTCTGTTACACACAGTAATTATATAGATACACCTGACTGCTGTATGATGGACTCCTACCTAGGTAAGTGCTTCTGCTACACACAGTAATTATATAGATACACCTGACTGCTGTGTGATAGACTCCTACCTAGGTAAGTGCTTCTGTTACACACAGTAATTATATAGATACACCTGACTGCTGTATGATGGACTCCTACCTAGGTAAGTGCTTCTGTTACACACAGTAATTATATAGATACACCTGACTGCTGTATGATGGACTCCTACCTAGGTAAGCGCTTCTGTTACACACAGTAATTATATAGATATACACCTGACTGCTGTATGATGTACTCCTACCTAGGTAAGTGCTTCTGTTACACACAGTAATTATATAGATACACCTGACTGCTGTATGATGGACTCCTACCTAGGTAAGTGTTTCTGTTACACACAGTAATTATATAGATACACCTGACTGCTGTATGATGGACTCCTACCTAGGTAAGTGCTTCTGTTACACACAGTAATTATATAGATACACCTGACTGCTGTGTGATAGACTCCTACCTAGGTAAGTGCTTCTGTTACACACAGTAATTATATAGATACACCTGACTGCTGTATGATGGACTCCTACCTAGGTAAGTGTTTCTGTTACACACAGTAATTATATAGATACACCTGACTGCTGTATGATGGACTCCTACCTAGGTAAGTGCTTCTGTTACACACAGTAATTATATAGATACACCTGACTGCTGTATGATGGACTCCTACCTAGGTAAGTGTTTCTGTTACACACAGTAATTATACAGATGCACCTGACTGCTGTATGATGGACTCCTACCTAGGTAAGTGCTTCTGTTACACACAGTAATTATATAGATACCTGACTGCTGTATGATGGACTCCTACCTAGGTAAGTGCTTCTATTACACACAGTAATTATGTAGACACACCTGACTGCTGTATGATGGACTCCTACCTAGGTAAGTGCTTCTGTTACACACAGTAATTATATAAATACACCTGACTGCTGTATGATGGACTCCTACCTAGGTAAGTGCTTCTGTTACACACAGTAATTATATAGATATACCTGACTGCTGTGTGATGGACTCCTACCTAGGCAAGTGCTTCTGTTACACACAGTAATTATATAGATATACCTGACCGCTGTATGATGTACTCCTACCTAGGTAAGTGCTTCTGTTACACACACAGTAATTATATAGATATACCTGACTGCTGTGTGATGGACTCCTACCTAGGTAAGTGCTTCTGTTACACACAGTAATTATATAGATACACCTGACTGCTGTATGATGGACTCATACCTAGGTAAGTGCTTCTGTTACACACAGTAATTATATAGATATACCTGACTGCTGTGTGATGGACTCCTACCTAGGTAAGTCCTTCTGTTACACACAGTAATTATACAGATACACCTGACTGCTGTATGATGGACTCCTACCTAGGTAAGTACTTCTGTTACACACAGTAATCATATAGATACACCTGACTGCTGTATGATGGACTCCTACCTAGGTAAGTACTTCTGTTACACACAGTAATCATATAGATACACCTGACTGCTGGATAATGGACTCCTACCTAGGTAAGTCCTTCTGTTATACAAATTAGGAGCCACATATTCCCCAGGAACTAGTTTCTCTTTACACTTAATAAATTATACATATTTCCATTAGCAATGTCAATCATTAGAAAATTTCTTAGTGGGGTGTTATTAACCCCTTGGTGCTAGAGTTATCACTAATGCATAAAGAACTCTAGAATCCAAGGATTTTGTGGCATTTGGGCTCCTAGTGACACTCGGTTCAGCTGATTATTACAAGTGTAACTCCATTAACTGTTTCAGTGCCAGAGGTTTGTCCAACACATTGCAAAGCAATGTTTTCGATAACCCTCCGGCACTCAAATTATTCAAAAGCAATGCCAGAGCATTATGTTAAGTTCCTTTTTGTACATATCTTACCATTTCTGACACCTTCGATTCATTTTCATACTTGCCAATATGTGTGTGCAGAATTTCTACTTTATATTGTAGTAAATAAGAAATCACAGTGTGAATAAAAATTACACACACTATTATTGATTTTGTTAAAGGAATAGTAATGTTTGATTTGAACGTTGTTTAATATTGAAGACTAGTATGAAAGCCCGTATACACGGACTAAAGTGCACCCAGCTGCCCTGGCTGCTACCCAGGAGCCGGGAGCAGAGACAGGACGTGAGCCATCCAGAGTGGGGCAGCGCGTTCAGTGAGTCTGTACTGTGCATGACTGCAGTCATGTGCAGTAGAGAGTCACCGAACGCGCTGATCCTTAGCGGGGAGCTCCAGATGGCTCACAGCGACGCTCCCTGGGTGCAAAACCACACATGCACAGTAGAGACTCTCTACTGCGCATGTGCGGTTACAGCTCACAGTGAGCGACGCATTCTACCACTTTATATTATAGGATATTAAAAAAAGAAATGAATTGCTGTAAGTCTGATCTCTCAAACCTTTACAGTTTGACAGATATAACCAGCTAAAGCTCCCCCCTCCCAGTCGTTTCACAGAAGTCAGCTCTCTAGCTGACAGCAGCAGATTCTGGTCATTTGATCGACCAGCGGCTCTTCAGCAGAGCCGAAATAGTGCTATCTAGAAATAAATATTTAAAGGGATAGTAATACTTAAAATGTTAAAAAAATATGTTGTAGGGTTTATCCCCCTGAGTAAAACAAGGGTACTCCCACTGCTGAAAGGTGTTTCATTCAAAAGTTATTAATTTTCAAAGTTGAATTTTTTAGGTGCAATATCACAGTGGCCTGAAATTGTACAGTGGCGCTGTTGCTACACGATCCTATGGACAGCTCTGGTCCCGGGACCATAAATCTCCATAGGATGGTGTAGCAACAGCTCCACTGTACAATTTCAGGCCACTGTGATATTGCACCTAAAAATTCAACTTTGAAAATTAATAAATTTTGAATGAAACACCTTTAAGCAGTGGAAGTACTCTTGTTTTACTCAGGGGGATAAACCCTACAACATAAAATGTAAAAAAAATAAGTATTACTATTCCTTTAATTGAAATGGTCTACAAAGTGTGCTTGCAAACCAGGCTTACTTTGTAGACCTTTTCTAGTGAGGTATTTATTTCTAGATAGCGCTATATCTGCAATTGATTTCTTTTTTTAATATCTTCAATACTAAATGAAGTTGAAATCAAACATTACTATCCCTTAAATTAGTAACTCCTATTCATGCGTTTACTTCCAGCAATGCAAAAGTTGCCAAACCTTATGTAGCGGGAGAATCCCATGCATTGATTTGCAAAGAACTGGACACATCTTCTGGTTCTCAAATGGTCAACCCTTTGAGTGCCAGAGGGGTACGCAACGCACTGCGCTGCGTGCCCTTCTGGAACGCAAAGGGTTAAAGGATTAACCCTTTCAATTACCAGAGGGTTGTGCAAGGCATTGCTTTTTAACGAGCTGAATACACTTCCGGTTCTTAGAGTTATTGAAGCGGAACTATCACCTACATTCAAACTTTTCTAGTGAGTTTTAATAGTTAACCTTAGATTAGAGCTGGGTGTATTTTTTTTTTTAAAAATTGCTTACGAGAGCAGATATTAGCCCATCAAAATCGGGCACTCCGGCATTCTGCGGGACTGAATGTGCCGCTTGACTTCCCAGCTGCCCCAGGGAGCGCGTTCACATGCATTGTACACGGAGTTTGCTGTAACGCTACAGCACAGAAACCCATCTTCGAAGGGGAGAGTGAACGCGCTCCCTGGGGCAGCTGGGAAGTCAAGAGGGACATTCAGTCCCGCAGAGCGCAGAAGTGCCCGATTTTGATGGTCTAATATCTGCACTTGTACACAATTTTTTAAAAAAATACACCCAGATCTAATATAAGGTTAACTATTAAAACTCACTAGAAAAGTTTGAACGTAGGTGATAGTTCCGCTTTAACACAGTATTTCATGACAAAAATGACAAATAAACAGTACTTTCCTGTTATCCGGAACCATTTTCAAAACTAATTCCTGTTGTTGTTATTTCCTGTCAGTATCTGTCCTGTCACAATCTGTTGTTTCCTGTCATCGATTACTAGTTTTATTATAAAAATATTATAATAAAGATTTTGTTTAAAAATGTTTGAAAAACATTTTGAAAATGGTTGTTTTGAAAATGGTTCCGGATAACAGGAAAGTACCAAATAAACATTTATTATAGAAACATTGAGACATAGAATTTGGCGGCAGATAAGAACCATTGTGCCCATCTAGTCTGCCCATTTTCCTACTGTAAAAACCTCAAACTTTATTTGGTCCTTGGTCTTGTCTTATGTTTAGGACAGCTTTATTCCTATCCCATGCATGCTTACATCCCCTCACTGTATTAACCTCTACCACTTCTGTTGGTAGGCTATTCCACATATCTACTACCCTCTCAGTGAAGTAAAACTTTCTTAAGGGGATAGTAATGTTTCATAATAAAAGCAGCTCTACTTAATCATCAAAGTATTTGGACTTTGGAGATTGTTATTTCAATTCTGTTAGAGTTGTAGTTCAAGGGTAATTCAATGACAAAGTATCCCCCTCCCTCCCCTTTTACTGATGTAACACTGCTCAGCCAGATCAGAAGGGAGGTGCCCAGGTAGACTGCAGAGATGGACAATCTTCAATTAAGATAAGGGAAAAACCTGAAAAACCTGTCAAGGGGGACAGGGCTTTCATTGTTCTCATAGGAAGAAGATTGTCCCCTGCTGTTATCTGTCTGGTCTATGTACTGCATTCCACATCTGAGAAGAGATGGCTTACACTAGGTAAAAGGGGTGGGAGGGGAAACTTTGCTTGTGAATATCTCTTAAACCATAAAGGTTTGAGAAATAAGACTTATATCGTTCTTCATGTTTTTTAATGGCTAAAAAATAAAATAAAGATAAAACGAAGTATTACTATCCCGTTAAATTACGTCTAAACCTGTGTCCCTCTAGTTTTAGACTATGGCCTCTTGTCCTAACATTTTTACTCCTTCGAAATGTACTTCCCTCCTGCACTTAGTTGAATCATTTCATGTACTTGAATGTTTCTATCATATCCACTCTCTCGCATCTCTCCTCCAAGCTATACATGTTCAGATCCTTTAGTCTATCCTGATATTTCTTTTCCTGTAAACCAGTCACCATTTTAGTAGCCGTTCTCTGAATTTTCTCTAGAATATCTATCTATCTATCTATATATATATATATATATATATATATATATATATATATATATATATATATATATATATCAGGGCTTATAATTTGAAGTCCTTTGCTACTATCCAGACCTGAAAAGTTACTCGCCACTGCAAGCCATAACATACCCACCAGGGCTGAATTTCTACTCGCCAGGGCTGAATTTTCACTCGCCATTGGCTAGTGCCAAGTGGAAATTTTGAGCCCTGTATATATATATATATATATATATATATATATATATATATATATATATATGGACATATCACTATTGTTCTGCCTTTTTTTCATTCTCCCTGGAATAACAGTGATATGCATTGTTTATAGGTAAATAAGCCAAAAAAAACTTACTGCACAAATATAAGCTGACATATGGTATCATTTGCCTGCAGCCTTTCCGAGAGGCACATACAGATAGCACGAAAATAATTAATTCAAATAAAGTACTCTCTTCTGGGTTTAACCCTTTCAGTGCCAGAAGGGTAATCAACCAAAAAGGGTAAAAAAAAATGTAAAAGTTGCATTCATTCATTTGCTTTGTATCATTTTTATGGTACAAAATATAAATGGTTAACCAATCTCAGTGTATAGAGAGTGGAGATTAAAATGCTCTGTCGTATTTAGGTCAATAGGCAGGGTTATCCAGAACAGCTTTTTTAAATCAGACACCTGAGCCATCTGCTAGCATTTCAAGGGGAGCTGAATCTGCTTACGTGGAATAAAAATGAATTAGGCAGACATGCTGTTACATACAACATGTAGCAGAGTGCACGCTGTGAGCACAGAAACATGCTTACACCTGAGTGACAAGCTTTGCAATGACCTAGAGAACGCTGACATAAGGAGAGGAGGGACTAGCTATGAACTGAGTTAATCCTTATCCACCTCTGAGTGCCAGAAGGGTACGCAGTGCATTACAGATAAATATGTTACGTGTAGGGTGAGCACATGCCCCTGATTGCCAGGGACAGTCCCGGAATATATGTGTGCATGTCCCATGTCCCAGGCAGCCCCTTTGGGAACAATACAATGTCCCTGAATAAAGAATCTAAACACTAGAATAGAACTGCCCATTACCTACAGTGACACAGTGATGCCTCTGCTGGGCTACAAGAAAATGACTTCTAGACAGAGCCCTCAGCACTAGAGACAGAACTGAGCCTTGATCCTGACATCAAACAGGAGCTGCAGTGCAATTTTATTGTAGTGTAACACTACTGTAAGGCATTGGATATGATGTATTTCAGGCATCACTTCCTGTCACAGCGGGCAATGGACAGTTCTCCCTTTAGTGTTTAGAACTCTGTGGTGTGCCAGATAAAGAGCAATTTGAGCATTGATGCCCAGTGATGTATACTGACCCCTCCTGCATAGCTGCCCTAGAGATGGAGAGAAGTGCTCTCATCACCACACTATCCCTGAATGGCAGAATGGAAATGTGGTCACCCTAGTTGTGTACCCCATGGCACTCAAAGGGTTAAATATGTGATCTAGGGTTGCCACCCAGCCGGTATTTTACCGGCAGGCCGGTAAAAAATTGGCTTCTGTCCAATGTTAAGTCTATGGAAAGAATGCCATGGCCAGTATTTTTTTTAAGAAAAGGTGGCAACCCTAATGTGATCCCACTGAATGTTAGAAAGATCACCAACGCATTGCTTTGCAATGCATTGGAGCTCTCTCTTGTAGGGTGACCACACATCCCGGAATGCCCGGGACTGTCCCTTATTGGGGGTCTGTGTCCTGCGTCACGGGTCACCCCCCACCGCGACAACGAAGAGTCCCAGAATTGAGCAACATGCTCCTGTCCAGCCAGCCAATGAAATGTATTTGCTATATGGTCCTCATTGGCTGGCTGGACTGGTGTGTAAGAGACAGCTGGGATGGAGCAGGTATGCTGGCGCTGCAAGTGAGACCCGCGGCTGAGGCTCCCGCTGGCGCTCACCATCTTTCTGAGGTTGACACAGAGTAAGAGTTCCCAGTGGGATCTCTTACTATGTCAGCCTCAGAAAGATGGTCAGCGCCGTCGGGAGCCTCACCCGCGGGACTAGGGTGACCACATGTCCTGGAATGGCAGAATGGAAATGTGGTCACCCTACTCTCTTGCGTTTAAGATATTAATAATAAGACCCCATGAATCAGTTCCGCATGGACTGGCTCCCAAAAATGAATATTTAAGTCTTATTTAAAATTATTTCTGCTGAAGCAGACATGATTATCTGCAGCAGTACCGTAAATTTCTCCAAATGAAGTCTTCCTAAAAAGATGGGGGTAGTTTAGTGTTCTGGATTGTTGCAAAAGAAAAGATTATATACAATACACAGTTAACGGAGCATTTGGGCAGCAGTGACCACAATATGGTATCCTTTGAAATCTGTTATGAAATCCTGTTAACGAGACTTTAAAATGGCTAAATTTACAATGCTAAAAGCAGTATTAGAACACATTCAATGGGCTGTAATCTTCAAAGATAAAAATGCAGAAGTAAGATGGAATTTGTTCAAAATTATTTTTATAAATAAATGTTACAATATATATATCATTGAGAAATAATTACAAGAGGAACAAAATAAGACCAATTTAGCTTAATGAAGAGGTTCACAGGGAAACAGAAAATAAGAAGCTGCCCTTTCAATTATTTGTAAGAAGGGGAAGATGCATATACAATATACAAAACATAAACATGCAATACAATCTGCAAACAAGCAACTGGGCTAGCTAGAATTGAGAAAAGAATGTCAGCGAAGATCAAGAAAACCCAAAACAAGTATAGAAATGGCAACTAAATGAAGGTTGATATCAGGACCCTTAAAAATGAGACATGTGAATTAATTAGTAAATAGATAACAGATAAAGTAATATCTGACTCCTTAAGCAAATTTGTGTTTTACTGTATGGCATGGCAGGTTTTGGGAAAACAGGGAGAATCACAGCATGGCTTACTCAGGACAAAGTTCAGTTACAGCCAGACCATTATGCTTACTTTGTTATTGATTCACTCTCATCAGGCATGGTGCCCTGCGAATGGAGGAAAGGAAATATAGTACCATTATTCAAAAAGAGGGCAAGACCGAAACCTGGAAATTATAAACCTTGGAGTTAGAGGGTAAGATATTAGAAGGATTGCTAACCAATAGTATTCAGGACTATGTGATGACCAACAACATCCTATATAATAATTCTCTAGAAAGTTTGTAACGACGCAGTCATGCACAGTAGAGACTGCCCGCTCTGCAGTCATGCACAGTAGAGACTGTCCGTGACGAGGCTGATACAGAACAGGGAGCTCTGAAGGAGCGTCCAGCTCTGTATCAGCCACGGCGCGGGCAGTCTCTACTGAGCATGACTGCACCGCGACCGTCTGGCACTGTATCAGCCGCGGCGTGGGCAGTCTCTACTGCACATGACTGCCCCATGATCAGCTGGCACTGTATCAGCCACGGTGTGTGCAGTCTCTACTGAGCATGACAGCACCACGACCGTCTGACACTGTATCGGCCACAGCGTGAGCAGTCTCTACTGCGCATGACTGCCCCACGACCAGCTGGCAGTGGCACTGTGGCCCGTGTAACTGGCTCTTCAACTAGTTATTTGTAAGTCAGCATGGTTTTATGGTGAATACTATACAATCTCAGGTATAATACACAGGTTTAAATTATACCCAAGATTTTAGGTAAAAAAATGAGTTCCTGTGTATAATACACATGCTCAAAAATCAGTCTCCCCACCTCAATATTAGTACTTGCCTTTCTGCAATAAGACACCCTGATGTCCACGACTTCCCATTTGGTGGCAGCAGGTGACATTCCTGCACTCTCCGTCTGCTTCCTCTATGCCAGTGGTGCTCAATCTTTTTTTGTTCGGGACACCCCTAACAAGTAATCTATAACATTAGGGACACCCCTAACAAGTAATCTATAACATTAGGGACACCCCTAACAAGTAATCTATAACATTTGGGGCACCCCTATCAAGTAATCTATAACATTCGGGGCACCCCTAACAAGTAATCTATAACACTCGGGACACCCCTAACAAGTAATCTATAACACTCGGGACACCCCTAACAAGTAATCTATAACATTAGGGACACCCCTGACAAGTAATCTATAACACTCGGGTCACCCCTAACAAGTAATCTATAACACTCGGGGCACCCCTAACAAGTAATCTATAACACTCGGGACACCCCTAACAAGTAATCTATAACACTCGGGGCACCCCTAACAAGTAATCTATAACACTCGGGACACCCCTAACAAGTAATCTATAACACTCGGGTCACCCCTAACAAGTAATCTATAACACTCGGGACACCCCTAACAAGTAATCTATAACATTAGGGACACCCCTGACAAGTAATCTATAACATTAGGGACACCCCTAACAAGTAATCTATAACACTCGGGACACCCCTAACAAGTCATCTATAATATTAGGGACACCCCTGACAAGTAATCTATAACATTCGGGGCACCCTGACAAGTAATCTATAACATTTGGGGCACCCCTAACAAGTAATCTATAACATTCGGGTCACCCATGACATATATAATATACTTTATCAAGGGCATAAGAAGGGTACAATACATAAATATACAGTTATTATTAGGTCTTATAATCATAATAATAAAACTAAACCTATTGTGCATAACAATTTCTATAAATCTTTATTTATAAAATCCATTTTTGTCAGTCTTCATAGAAAACAAGGGGCACCCTAAGGTGATGTCCATGGCACACCAAAGCGCCACGGCACCCAGGTTGAGAATCACTGCTCTATGCTGCATTACTTAAAAAATATTAAAGCCCACCTTAATAACCAGGATCCCCCCCTCTGGAGGTAGCCGTCTAATAGGGGCATTCGCCTCCTGCTTCTTCCGCCCCTGGAACTCCTCTGATTATCTGGGTTTCCCTGTCAGGGCATACTATAGATTCAATGCGTGCTGGCTCACTCGTGTATAAAACACCCCCCCACACTTCTTATAAGGTGAAATGGGTAACAATGTACATATTGTACCCAAGATTTTGTGGTAGATCATGTCAAACTAATTTGCATGCATTCTTTGAGAGTAAATAGTATGGATGCTGATTCAGTATACTTGAATTTTGCAAGAGCCTTTGATTCCAGCAGGTTACCACAGGTCACTACAGATTACTCCATAAATTAAAAGGCTTCAATTTAGGAGATGATATCTGTGCGTGGATAGAGAACTGGTTAAATTATAGAATGCAGAGGTTTATTGTAAATGGAACATTTTCAAGTTAGCCTCAGGTTGTAAGTGGAGTGATACGTGGTTCAGTCCTGGGCCCAGTGCTTTTAACCCCTTAATGCCGCAGTTACAGGGATAGTAATACTTAAAATGTAAAAAAAAATTGTGTTGTAGGGTTTGTCCCCCTGAATAAAACAAGGGTACTCCCACTGCTGAGAGAGATTTTATTAAAAAATTATAACCGTTCAAACTTGAATTTTTTTAGGTGCGATATCACAGTGGCCTGAAAATTTACAGTGGCGCTGTTGCGACACCATTCTATGGACTGGTCTGGTCTGTAGACCATAAATCACCATAGAAAAAAGATGTCTACGGGGGCGATATGATTAGTATTTACAAATATATTTGAGGTCAATACAAAAAACTCCCTGGGGAACTATTTACAGAAAGAGCTGAGCAAAAAACAAAGGGTCATCCAAAAAGCCTAGTGGAAAGACACTTTCAAATAAATCAAAGGCAGAGATTTTTTTACAGTAAGGCAGAATGATTGTGGAAATCTTTGCCTCAGGAGGTGTTATTTGTAGATATTGTAGAGGCTTTAAAATGTGTTGGATATGTTTCTAGCTCAGAACAATATTGAAAAGTATGACTGTTGGTTTCATTGCAAGATAAGATGTTGATCCAGGGAAATATCCAACTATCTTTTGTAGTCAGGAGGGAATTTTTGTTATGGCATTAGCTGTGCTGGTTGGGTTTTTTTTTTCAGCCACACCAACTATGTTACTATGTCTGCCTCCGGGGCGGATTTACATCTCAGGAGCCTGTAGACACAAAATGTGAAGTGCCCCCCCTCCGTGGGCCATCTGCACTGGACACCTCCACAATGCTCCTAATAGCCATGCTGCCCCCCATCCTCTCCACATTGCCCCCCATTAGCTCCAACTTGCCACCATCATCTCTATATTGCCCTCACATTGCCCCCATTATCTCCATATACCACATTGCCCTCACATTGCCCCCATCAGCTCCATACTGCCCCCATCAACTCCATATACCATATCGCCTTCACATTGCCCCCCATCAGTTCCACATTGCCCCCATAAGCTCCATATTGCCCTCACAATGCCCCCATCAGCTCCATATTGCCCACATCATCTCCACATTGCCCCATCAGCTCCATATTGCCCCCATCAGCTCTATATTGCCCTCACAATGCCCCCCATCATCTCCACATTGCCCCCATCAGCTCCATATTGCCCCCCATCAGCTCAATATTGCCCCCATCATCTCCATATTACCCTCACATTGCCCCAGTGTCCGTTTCCTACCTCTTCCCTGGTGGTCCAGCGGCAAGACAGGTCTGTGCCTCCTCCTTCTGCACAGAGCTGTAGCTGCTGGAGCGCCCGCGCGGTCTTCAGTAATGCAGAGCGCAGGGAGATGATGTCATCTCCCGGCACACTGTATTACTAAAAACTCAATGAGGAAGCTCAGCAGCTACAGGTCTGTGCCGAAGGAGGAGGCACAGACCTGTCTTCATGGCGCCGGGCACACCACACACATGATCCCAGTGACAGGCTCCCCTCTGTTGGGTGAGCCTGTAGGCAGATGCCTACTCTGCCTAATTCTAAATCCAGCCCTGTCTGCCTCAATGGACCTGGAATCCAGCATTAATTAATTTAATTATGGGACAACCAATAATGGATTCATAGCGGCTAATTTAAATTTCCACCAAGATTAAGGTATGCGGGGTATATTATTAGGAGATTTTTGTATTTCTTTAAGAAACTGGACATCATCCAAAGGATCTTGATAAATAATTAACAAACTTTTAAAAAATATTCACCACTCAGTAGTGCTACATGAATATCATACCGTATTTAGGCTATGTCTAAGTTGCAAACGTATATCTCATTGTTTACATGCCATAAGAAAAAATGTAACTATCAGAACAGCTTAAGTCACATGAAACAAAATAGATATGATAACTGTAATTTAGTTGCTACAATACCAATAGACGTGATGATGTAGCTGCTTAATGTATACTATCACAGTTCTTTGTATTCTCCACTTTCTTAAGCGGTACACTCCTCCATTAATTCTAAATTATGGGATAGGTTTACTAGTACACCATGGCTCAGAGCCAGATTGGGAAACAGACAGCAGGCAACAATTATATCAAAGATATTAGCTGGAGCGTAGAGTAGCACATACTTGAATGGATAAAGCACCTGATGCTACAATTTAGAATCATCGGAAAAGCATTTTCCAAGTTCAAATTATTTTTTGATGTAACGGGTTCATCCAAAATCTAGATACAGTATATCCAAAACCTAGATATAGTAGTTTAACCCTTTGAGTGCCAGAGGTGTTGGGTACTTCAAATACCTTTGATTTGTTTATATATATTTGATTTGTTTTATATATATATATATATATATATATATATATATATATATATATATATATAATCCATAAGGAATGACGGCACTCACAGGATCTATTTTTCAAAGCTTGAAATGAGTTACATTTATTGAAATCGACGTTTCGGCCGTCGCCGCAGCCTTTCTCAAGATTACAAGTGTGTAACAGACAACTCGTTTAAAAACCCTCTCCCAATCCAAAAAGGCGTCAAATAGAAGGTGTTTTAATTGGAAAACACGTAAATTGTTCAGTTAGAATGTAAATTGGTTAATTAACCTGTGAATAAATGTTAAAAACTCATTACATATATGCCGAGCATCCGTGGAAGTTAACATACATGTATATCTTAAACTCAGCATACATATAAGTAAGTTAATACGAGTTGTCTGTTATACACTTGTAATCTTGAGAAAGGCTGCGGCGACAGCCGAAATGTCGATTTCAATAAATATAACTCATTTCAAGCTTTGAAAAATAGATACCAGTCAAGCCATAAGACTTGCTTTTCCCAAAGAAATCACATTTTTGCAGTGGTGTTACTACTGCAAGGGATTCTGGGTAGCATATGCTAAACTTATTTGTGATTTCTTTGGGAAAAGCAAGTCTTATGGCTTGACTGGTATGTCAAATTTTGTTTAGCATTGTATATACCATATATTATAATACTGTGAATAAATTTGAGGCATTAGTACCTACATTTTTAGGCCCAAAAATGAGGTTTAAGCTTACCAACCGCGCCAAGGTTCCTCAAGTGTGGCAAGTCCTACTCTAAACACTTGAAGTCCCTATCTAAAAATAAAATTAAAAATAAAAATTAAAAAAAGACCCCTGAGGAAATGTAGCTGCTTCTTACTGTCACTATTGTCACACATGAATGTTTCATTGCACCAATTATTTTCTATGCATTCTAGGCCATTAAGAGGTAACTATGGCTTTTACATCTAGGTTTTGTTTCCAACTGATTCTTCCTCATGTGGCCTGTGGGAGTGGCCTGTGGGAGTGGCCTGTGAAAAATGAATAGGAAATACAGTCAAGACATTGACAAGATTAGAAATAATCCATCAAAACTTGGATCCACCAATAAAATATTTATGCACCTAAGAAAGCTCCCTGAGAGTGTTGATTCCTCACCAATATCCTAAATACCTTATACAGCACCCAAGCATGTACCCTTGTTTCGTTAGTGCTTCCTGATACAACTCTCTCTCTCTCTCTCTCTCTCTCTCTCTCTATATATATATATATATATATATATATATATATACTAGTGTAAAAGCCCGTGTACATGGGCCACGGTCCGGGTGGTGTTAACCCTTTGAGTGCTAGAGGGGTACGCAACACATTGTTTTGCAATACGTTGCATACCCCTCTGGCACTCAAAGGGTTAAGAGGCCAGCCCTGCTCTGCATCCTGTCGCCAATGCACTGTGGAGACTGCCCAAAAGCACAGAATGCTCCCAGCACAGAACTCCCGGCATTCCTACACCTCCCAATATTCTGTGCTCCCAGCATTCCTGCACCTCCCAGCATTCCGTGCTCCCAGCATTCCGTGCGTTTGAGCTATCTCTACTGCTCATGGCAGCTTCTGACAAACATCCTAGCGAATTATTATATAGGATATATATATATATATATATATATATATATATATATATATACATATATATATATTTATCTTTTTTTCTTTTTCTGAAAAATTAAGGAATCATGGAGAGTCCTTTGTAGTTTATCTTTATGCATTTAAGTTTTTGATTTTATTTCAAATTATATTTTTATATGATCCATAGATTATTATTATTATTATTATTACACCATTACACTTTATTAAATAGAGCCAACTTATACTGCATCATGGCATGTTCTTGGAAAGCCATAGTATCATCACAATACACTTCCATATTCAGGGCAGATTTATTGCAGAGGGTCCAATATATCTACTTTCTTCTGTGATGTTCCATATGTGAAAAGCTTTAAGGGTCTTTTTTAACAATAAGGCAAAGTGCGCAGCTGCTTGGGTCCACTGAAAGCAGCGTGACCCCAATAATCAGAAACAGAGTCTCACACCTCACAGTTTGGGACTCTGTACCTCCCTCTACCCTGTGATCTGGACACACAATATAGTCTGATAAATGTGAAAACTGCATTATACATGTATAGGTGTGAGAATGTTAATTGCTCAAGCTGTTGTAGGTGTAAACACTTGGCACTGTGTTAACCTACATGTGATCTTATCTTTCTCTTAGGTTGATTTAAGGCATATTCAAATACAACTTATGTTATGTGTTTTTTACAGAATTGGAAAACATCACTTAACTCTTTGGATGCTATAGAGATCTCCAGCACAGTGTAAAGTAATATTTTGGAGATGTCTGTAGCCTCCAAAGGTTAAGGGGCCTGTTACTGTATAGTGTGCCGAGGGCCCAGCAGTGGCTTACATTGGTCCTGAGGATGAGAACAGTTATGGATATTAGGTAATGCTGAGAGTCTACATGTCTCTCTTTGGTTATGCCGCTGTACCTGCTGAGTAGAAAAGAGAAAGTGCTAATAAATTAAATTGCATGGCTGGCTGTTTCATTACTAAACCTATAATTAATAGTCAATGGCTATTGAACAATGTTTGTTCACTGAGGTGCCAGGACACCCTGCTGACATATCATGCAACAGCGGGATGTGCATCTTGCAGGACACCAGTGGTTGTTAGACTGCATCTCCCATCATTTTCAGCTGGCCAGTGGAGGATGGTGGAAATTGTGATCCATCAACAGATGGAGTTCACATCGGTTGAGATTCAAATGAGAAGCTGGATTCCATGGCAGGTATTGACCTGTGACCTGTAGGGACGCCCACTTGTATGCAGGGGTTGAACCTAAAGGATTGTGGGTCTGTCAGTGAACAGAGTCCAAATTGAAGAACTAGAGGGACCAGGCAAAATCATAGTTAGGAAACCCTTCAGGAAAAGGCAGGCTGAACTGGGTCAAGGTAAGGTCGGTGACACCAACAGACAAGGACAAACCAATAAACAGGTCAATGTCACACCAGGCATCCAGCAGCAGAGAACATGCTAAGTTGCAAGGTGAATGACACCAAAACATCTGAGCAATAAGATCAGCACTTCAAAGGATTATTTTAAGAAAGTTGGCATCAACTGTATAGTGCATGGTGTCTAAAGATTATGCCCAGTGGAGTTACTAAGTTTTAAAAAGACCTGGGGATTACGCCAACTGAATGCATTATTAATGCACTGTTTAGCTCAATAGCACCTTTACTAGTGAGGAGATTAACACCATTACATGCCTCAAGCTGATAACAGCTGAGGCTATAGGCACCTCAGACTCTACTCAGCAGCACCCATGGATATCAGGGCTCAGAATTTCCACTCTCCACTAGCCAATGGCAAAGAAAATTTAGCCCTGGCGAGTAGAAACTCAGCCCTGGTGGGTATGCTATGGCTTTCAGTCGCGAGTAACTTTTCAGGTCTGGCTAGTAGCAAAGGACTTCAACTTTTAAGCCCTGATGGATATGATTCTGGACATTCCACAATTGTATTCAGCAATGTATGAGTTTCTGGATTCTTTGTAAAGTGAATCACAAGTACGTGCATGAGGAAGTATCTGGATATGGGAAAGAGCAAATGAAGTAGAACATGGAATCAGTCACTGGTATCCTGACAACATCCCTGGAACAGAAGTATCATCATCTCTCTCGAGTTGGTGGAGACATTGCCTTGGCGGTCTACCATTACACTCCCTCTACTAACAGTATTTAGAAAGACTCAGTGGCCTGGAATGTATTGTATGAAGAATTCGATTAAGAACACCAAGTTTAACCTGATGTCTATTTTTTATATACACTCAAAGGCATGTATGTAGGTTGACAGAAACTCTAAACAATCATCTATTCCCACAGTAAATCAAGGGCACATCTATATAACCTTTACAGGCAAGTGTTTCATACAAATATACATCCCTTAATGTATTCCTTGCCTCTCTACCCTCCGTGTCTTGCTGTGTAGTCTATCACTTGCACTATTAGTGTATCAAGAAGCAATATGCATGCTGTGCTGAGTGATTGTGGTATTTTGGCAATTTTACCTTATCCTCATCGACAAACAGGTATAAAATGTGAACATTTTCCCTAATTCATGTTTGTCTCTAGTAATGATTTTCTTAAGTATGCATAGGCATGCATGTATTTTAATTGCATCTTGACAAGTGGGCTGCCTACACGTATTTGAATTAAAGAGTTAAATGTGTGGAACATGATAAGGATGTGCTTGTTTCCATAGCAACAGAAGACATCTAAGCGCTACAACCTCCTCCTGTTCTGCTGCGTGTGGAGTTATGTTGGCAGGGACTTTTAACAACAGGGCAAATATGGCATCTTCCTAGAGTCCGGTGGGGGAAGGGCTCCACCAAGGTCAAGAAGAGTCCCTGTCTGTCCTACAACACAGTAACCATCTGACTGTCCCTCTGGCAGATGATCTGTGGAGTCAACACACTGTCATGCCAGGGAAGCTGATGCATTGCAATGTGTTGGATACCTCTCTGGCACTCAAGGGGTTAATGCAAAAGAGGTATCCAACCCATTGCCTAAAAATGCATTGGAGACCTTTAGCCCTATTCAGGATTCTGGGTATTTTTATTTGCTCCCTGTGATGCAGTTGGTTTGGTCCAGAACTGCACCGCTTTTCCTTAGTTCATCTGCCTCGGTGTGTTTGTGAAGCCAGGTGTGAGACCTCAGAATTGTGTGAAGATAGGCATGAACATTGTGTTAAGCTGCTTTAGATGTAAGAGTTTAACATTTAGAAGTGAGAACGCACAACATTCTGTGAGTTACTTTACTGTAAGCTCAGAATTCCGTGAATCAATTATAATGTAACCATTTAAAGACCCGAGGAGTGTGCAATGCATTGCAAAGCACTGCGTAGTACACTGCACCACAGTGATAATTACTCACTTCAACCAGGAGGAAGAAAAGGTGTAGTTATTATTTAACCTCTTGGAGTCTAGAGTATTGGAGTCACAATGTATTGGAGACTTCTCTAGAGCCAAAGGGGTTAAGAAGGTCCAATATAGGGCCTGGCATCGGCTTAAAATGGACCAGTGTATTTGTTTGTGTGTGCGTGTGTGGGGGGTGTCCATGGAACCATGCAACCAATCAACAGCAAGAAATTCTCATTAACTTGAAAGGAACAGGTATGGAATGTTGTAGACCTGTAGCATCCAGGAACTTTCTGGCATTGTCTTCTGGGTACAAATTTACTACCAAAAATCTGACAGAGGCTTAATAGTTAACTGTCGTCTAACTCTACACACTGGAAGAGTGATACAATATGTCAGTGCCATGCTGCTTGATACACTGTATCAGATTTGCATCTTGTCTTGTATCATTATTACCAGAGAAGAGTTCTGCAGTCTGGTGATTCTCCTCTGTAAGTGACCAGGTACCTTCTATCTATCTATCTATCTATCTATCTATCTATCTATCTATCTATCTACTATGTATCTACTATCTATCTATCTATCTATCTATCTATCTATCTATCTATCTATCTCATATGTATGTATGTATCTATCTATCTATCTATCTATCTATCTATCTATCTATCTATCTCATATGTATCTATCTATCTATCGATCTATCTATCGATCTATCTATCTATCTATCGATGTATTCTATCATGTTATTTTGCATTGTATCTGCAGTTGCTGAATTTGCTACCCTTCATTTTAGTTCACATGTTTTTCATAGTAGGCAATTGACTTCAACACTCAGATATTAGTCACAGTCCTTTAGAATCTTGTAAGCATTTTCAGATTGTAAAATGCCTGTGTCCAGCTATAGACTGCATCCAAGAAAGAAAGACAGAAAGAATATAGTATATAACAGTTTTTTTTTAATTGCACATTATGGAAAAGTTCCCCTTTAAAATACATTTAATTTAGTTTTTTAAATAAATTGGTACAAAAAGTACTTATTGATATGTTGTATCTCTTAATTTATATGTGTTTATTGATCCGTGCAATCACAGCACATATTCATTGTAAAGGACATCTGAAATTCTTAATTGTCCCTTATTTCAGGAGTAAGCAATATCTGTCTCTCTAGCTGTTTGAAACTACAGCTCACATCATTCCCAGATTGCTGTTGGCCATGATGGAAGTTGTAGTTACCAGAAGTAGGCATACTAAAGCTTTACTACCCCAGTTCTGTTCAGCAGCTATATAAGAACCATACTTGTGCCCAAGTATATGGGTGTTCTCCAGTTCTTAATTTCCCCCTAGTGGCCAACCATTGTTTGATATTGTTCAATGCATCTCCGCTGGGTTATGGCACTATTGCAGTGATTGAGGGACATTTTTATGCATGGAATATCGTTCACTGAAGGCCTTGTGATCCAGTGGTCCTTTTTTTTGGCTAGAATGCAAATACCTCCTGTCATCTGATGTCTGGGGAACACTGAGGCTTTACTTGGTGCATTGTTATGGTTTCCCATAAGAATATAACCCTTTGAGAGCCATAAGGGTATTCAACACATTGCAAAGCATACCCCTATGGCACTCAAAGTGTTAAGGGCCTCACCAATTACTCAAACCCTTATGTGCTAGAGTTATCCCCATCACGGTGCCTCTCCAGACGCTGTTCTGCATTCCTATTTGTTTGCCAAGTCTTTGCTGTCATGACTGCCCTCAGAGGGAACTGATTGGTTGATAGGTCCCTAGCTGAATGATAGTTGCCCCTTAAATCTGCCGATTTTCATCCACCTGAATTAAAGAAAATAGAAGAAATAAATAATGCAGCAGATATCCAGCCTGGGAAAAGGGAAGATAAACTCACCTCTCCATGGGTTATCGGTATGACCTTAGTAAAAGAAACAGTAATGCTTAAACATTTATACAAATCTATGAATTTTTTACACTGCAGAGTGACATTTCCAGCAAACATCCTGTTTAGCTCATGAAAGATTCTTGCAGAGACTGCAACCAGAGCAGGCTGCATTCTGATTGGTGCATTTGTCTGCCTTAGTCAAAGGCAGACTTATCCCTGATTGGTGCTTTTTTCCTACTTCTCTTTCATACTCATCCCAGGTGGAGGGATGCACTAAGGCTTGATAAAGAGGTTATAAAGTGGAGATGACTTCTCCTATGGGATCACTTCCCCAAGTCTATGTTATTCTATGGTGCCAAGGTACTAAGATTTCTCCTACTTTTGGAGATCTTAGTGCATAGGCTCTGTAGAATAACAAAGGAACTGGAGTTATCTCCACTTTATCACCTCTTTACCACGCCTTATTGCATACCCCCAGTGTCTGCATTACAAGGTTGCAGATTTCCCATTGGTGTTTTCGGGATCATATACCCTTGTATTACCAAACAATTGTTAATTTGCTAGTTTGTCCTTGCAGCTAACACAAATGAGGTACCTGTGAATATGGCTTGTATTCCCTGCTCATGTTTCAGACTCAAAGAGGCTGACGTAGTGATAGTGAGACAGGGAGGAAGAAAGGAAATAAGAAATCTTCACACATTATATCTATAATGGACTCAGCATCGACACACATTATATCGTACAGTGGACTCAGCATTGACACACATTATATCGTACAGTGGACTCAGCATTGACATACATTATATCGTACAGTGGACTCAGCATCGACACACATTATATCATACAGTGGACTCAGCATCTACACACATTATATCGTACAGTGGAGTCAGCATTGACACACATTATATCGTACAGTGGACTCTGCATCTACACACATTATATCGTACAGTGGACTCAGCATCGACACATATTATATCATACAGTGGAGTCAGCATCGACACACATTATATCGTACAGTGGACTCAGCATTGACACACATTATATCGTGCAGTGGACTCTGCATCTACACACATTATATCATACAGTGAAGTCAGCATCAACACACATTATATCGTACAGTGGACTCTGCATCTACACACATTATATTGTACAGTGGAGTCAGCATCGACACACATTATATCGTACAGTGGACTCAGCATTGACACACATTATATCGTGCAGTGGACTCTGCATCTACACACATTATATCATACAGTGAAGTCAGCATCAACACACATTATATCGTACAGTGGACTCTGCATCTACACACATTATATCGTACAGTGGAGTCAGCATCGACACACATTATATCGTACAGTGGACTCTGCATCTACACACATTATATCGTACAGTGGAGTCAGCATCGACACACATTATATCGTACAGTGGACTCAGCATCGACACACATTATATCGTACAGTGGACTCTGCATCTACACACATTATATCGTACAGTGGAGTCAGCATCGACACACATTATATCATACAGTGGACTCAGCATCTACACACATTATATCATACAGTGGAATCAGCATCGATACACATATCATACAGTGGAGTCAACATCGACACACATTATATCATACAGTGGAGTCAGCATCGACACACATTATATCATAGAGTGGACTCAGCATCAACACACATTATATCATATAAGGGACTCAGCATCGACACACATTATATCATACAGTGGACTCAGCATCGACACACATTATATCGTATAAGGGACTCAGCATTGACACACATTATATCATACAGTGGACTCAGCATCGACACACATTATATCATACAGTGGACTCAGCATCGACACACATTATAACATATAAGGGACTCAGCATCGACACACATTATATCATACAGTGGAGTCGACATCGACACACATTGTATCATATAAGGGACTCAGCATTGACACACATTATATCATACAGTGGACTCAGCATCGACACACATTATATCATACAGTGGAGTCAGCATCGAAACACATTATATCATACAGTGAAGTAATCATCGACACACATTATATCATACAGTGGACTCAGCATCGATACACATTATATCATACAGTGGACTCAGCATCGATACACATTATATCGTACAGTGGAGTCAGCATCGACACACATTATATCATACAGTGGAGTCAGCATCGACACACATTGACATCCAATAAATGACCCTTAAATAAAGGACACACCAACATATGTATCTTTACAAATTAGCAAAGAAACACTAAAAATACAAAACTAGGATAGTTATCTTTTATTCTTCATATAAAACATGCACATAAATTAATAGAAGGGCTAAAAAACAATTCTAGAGGCATAAAAAATATGTGTGTGTGTGTGTGTGTGTGTGTGTGCAAGCAGCGCTGCAAATAACTATAGTCTATAACAGAGCTGTCCAAGTTCAGTCCTCAAGGGCGCCACCAACAGACCAGGATGTAAGGATTTCCCTGATTACACACTGGTGAGTTAATCAGTGGATCATTCATTTTGATTGACCCACCTGTGTTCAGCCAAGGAAATCCTTACATCCTGGCCTGTTGGTGGCCCTTGAGGACTGAACTTGGACAGACCTGGTTTATGAGATAGAAACAGGATCACTAGCTCTCACAAGAAGATATAGTGGTGCAACAAGCAAGGAACAATTGCCTTATAAGGAGAGAAAAAGATTAAACATACAATTAATATATTAAAAATCTGCTGGACTGGCAGTTATACCATCCAATGTAAATATATCAGTATTATTCAATACTATATATAAAAAGGTAATATATTTGAATCATAAAGGCTTAGATGAATAAATCTTATCCCAGATCCTGCGTGCACAATGTAAGATTCCCGGCAGGGGAAGAACACGTCAACCTGCAACACGTTTCACAGGACATTCTCTCTATAGATTTTATTATCTATGACCTAATAGGATTTAATTTAAGAAGTCAATAACCCCTTAACGACCCTTAACGGTCATAGTACGTCATGGGTAAATCTGACTGAACGACCCATGGCGTACTATGACCGTTATGGAATTCCGGGCTCCCCCCGCGGCTGCACGCCGTTCTGGGAATCCGGAATCGGATTCTTAAAAAAAAAAAAAAATGCTCTGTGATCGCCGTGTGCCTGCAAGGACGGTCGTTAAGGGGTTAATAATATACGGGCTTATCACCAATCTCACCCACTTATTTCCAATTAAATTAAAGTCTGCATGCATCCTACCCCATGAATTCTATAACTCTTGGATATGGCCTTAGGGTCAGATTTCCCAATAGGCAAATTAGGTCTCTGTCTAGAGGTCCAATTTATGAAGGGTCCTTAGATGTGCTGCTGACCACATCCACTGATCTGGGACACGGACAGGCCAGCACAATGACAGTCCTCCTGTGACAGGTTCAGGATTTACAGTGGACAGTTTACACAAGTTTAGATATCTGATTCATAATCTAGCTATTACCAGTTAATGTGCAGGTATACTGGTCAGGTGATTTAAGACATTTTGAGCGTGTAATGATATAAGATTATAGTATTTTCTACGATAGGAAATGGTCATTGGAAATGGGAGAGGGGTCCCGTAAGGAGGAAATCCAGCCCTGCATGGCATCTTTGAATTATCCCTAATATCTACCTGATTACCATGCATTTTCAGAAAAAAAGGAGAATATCTGTAAGAATATATGATGGGAAACATAGTGGGCCAGCAGCTGGAGGGCCTCACATTGCCCATACCTGTTCTAGTTAAATTGATGTAGCCCACAATTGCACTTCTGGGCAGTATGCGATTATTGGCTAGAGGCCTAAAAATCATCTCATTTGAAACATAAAATTCTCTGCACGAAGCTTAAGAAAAAATCTTCTTGGTGGAAAGAATAAATCAATGTCACTTTTAGGCTGAGAGGAAGATTATCACTCCGTTCCCAGCCAGAGGAGGGAAGGAAACAGTCAGGAAATGGGAATAAAAAAATGGAAAACCTCGGAGAGAGTCCAACGATAAAAGACATTGAGAGCACAGTAAATATTTTATGAGCTGATGAATGGTCAGTAATAACTATCATTTGTTATCCTCTTATCCCTGTTCCTCGTACAGTGATTGGGAGGAAAGGAAGAAATAAATAATTTCTTTTTTTTTTCCTTCTGTAAGACTTATAATTATCGAAAGATACATTTTTGCTTGGTGCAGTGGGGGGGGGGATATATAAAACTGTAGTTATAAAGAAAATGTATGTAAAACTGACGCAAAGCAACATAAGGACATCCTATATAATAATTTATTAAGTGTGTGTTTGTCAGAAGCCGTCATGCGCAGTACAGACGGCTGGGTGCGCTGCAGTCATGCGCAGTACGGACTGCCTGCGCCGCAACTGATAACGGAGCGGGGTGTTCCGAATTCAGACCATAATCCTCTCTGAGCACCTTCTCTATGGTCTGAATTCGTAGCGCCCCGCTCCGTTATCAGCCGCGGTGCGGGCAGTCTCTACTGTGCATGACTGCACTGCGGCCATTGCTGCCTGGCACTGTGGCCCGTGTACACGGGCTGTTCAACTAGTATATAAATGTTTAGCAACCTTTACACCAAGTGCTAACTCCAGTCAGTTGAGTTTTTGAAAAATGGAGTAGTAATGATCTTTTCCAAATAAGAATTGTGTATTTATGAAGAAATTCACTAATTTCACCCAAAATAATGGCAGTTTTACTTATTAAATCTTAACATCATGTATGACCATTCCTTAATGAAAGAATATAGTGATAGTTATGTGTGCAGAAAATATTCTTGTTTGCAAATTCTCTGCAAATTTTCTCCGGACAGACGTATTTATAAACTTGAATTTATTTCTTTATAAATATGACCCTTTGTAAATTTTAGTGCCAGTTGTTAACCTTCTGAGTGCCAGAGGGGTACGTAACGCATTGCAAAGCGTTGCGTTGCATACCCCTCTGGCACTCAAAGGGTTAAATATGCTGTGTGTGTGTGTGTGTGTGTGTGTATATATACTCTCTGTCTCTGTCTCTCTCTCTCTCTGTCTCTCTCTCTCTATATATATATATATATATATCTCAATTATTCTCAACCAGGGTGCTGTGGTACTTTGGTGTGCCGTGGATATCATATAAGGGAGCCCCATGTTTTCTATGAAGACTGACAAAAATGTGAATATTATCTTTTAAATGTAGAAATATGGAAATTGTTATGCACAATATGTTTATTTTTTATTTCTATGATTGTGAGACCTAATAATATCTGTATATTTATGAATTGTACCCTTTATTATGGCCTAGAAAAATTACATTAAACATGTTAGGGGTGCCCTGAAAGTTCCAGATTGCGTGTTAGGTGTGCATGGAGCAAAATAAAGGTTGAGACCCTTCGCGTCTAGTGATGTGCCAGGACCGGCACTTAAGAACTACTGAGGGTCCTGGTAGTACGTCACATACTTTTAACTCACAGCGCTCCTGCAAGAGTGCTGTGAGTAATACCGGGGACTGAAGCTGATCGCTCCAATACCGGATAGATCTCTTTCAGTCCCCCGTTCGGCGTGTTGGCGCACGTGATCAGGCAGGTGGGACTGCACATCAAACTTTCCTATCTGGTCCTTATAGGACCACACACTCTGGGACCACTGGTCCTTAAGGGGTTAAAAGTGGAGTAGAAATGGACTTGTCCAAATAAGAATTGTGTTGCATTGTATCCTATATAAATATTTGCTAGGATGTTTGTCACGATGCAGTTATGCGCAGTAGAGACTGCCCGAGTTCAGGTAGTCTCTACTGCACATGACTGCATCGCATGAGTGAGGGGACGCAATACTGCATCGCATGGAGCAGTGAAATTCACTAACTTCACCAAGGACACCTCTTAAGATTAGAGGAAAGGAGGTTTAAACTTCAACAGAGGAAGGGTTTTTTTACGGTAAGGTCTGTCAAATTGTGGAATTCATTGCCCAGGGAGGTAGTTATGGCAGATACAATGGATACATTTAAGAGAAGATTAGATACATTTCTTTCAAAAGGGAACATACAGAGTTATACTGTTTATCAGTAGGCAAATCAGGAAGGTCTGATAAAGACTAATTTAATTGGTAGCAGGAAAGCTATAAAATTCTCAGTTACTGAGGTATGAGGCAAAGGTTGAACTTGATGGACTTGTCTCTTTTTCATTCTAATTTACTATGTAAAAATAAAGGCAGTTTTAGTGATTTATTCTTAACACCAGGTATGAATAGTTCTTAGTGAAAGAATATAGTGATAGTTGTGTGCTAGAAAATACTCTCGGTTGCAAATTCTCTGTGAATTTTCTCAAGACAGACACTTATAAACTTGAATTTACTTCTTTATAAATATGACTCTTTGTGAATTTAAGTGACAGTTCTTAACCTTCTGAGTGCCAGAGGGGTACTCAATGCATTGCAAAGCAATGTGTTGTGTATCCCTCTGGTGCTCATAGGGTTAAATATAGTTTATATGTATGTATATACATACATACATATACATATATATATAGAGCGAGAGAGTGAGAGAGAGAGAAAAGAAAGAGAGGCAGCACCAGAGGGACTTCTACATAATTATTTAATAGGCAAATCAGTAACAAGAATTGGTCGACGTTTTGGCCCCTGTGACGGACCTTTATCGAAATAAGAATTTAATAGGCAAATCAGCAACAAGAACCGGTCGACATTTCGGTTCCTGTGACGGACCTTTATTAAAACAAGAATTTAATAGGCAAATCAGCAACAAGAACTGATCGACGTTATCTTGATAAAGGTCCGTCACAGGGGCCAAAATGTTGACCAGTTCTTGTTGCTGATTTGCCTATTAAATAATTATCTAGAAGTCCCACTGGTGCTGCCTCTCTTTCTTTTCTATACATGTTATCTCTTTTGAGGAATGTGCATCTGGGCATGTTTTTTTTGCAGAGTGAGTGCTTCCAACCAACCCTGTGTATATATATATATATATATACATATTTAAATATCTATATTTCTTTTTATTTGCTGGAAGCACCATTCTAATGTAATTCTAAGGATTCTATCAAAGTACTTTTTTCCAGTTTAACTTTTCTACCCACTCTCTTTTACTAATCCTTACACAACCTTTCATAACCTGACTCATCTGACTTCTACTAACACTTTCTCAGTCTCCCTCTTCCCTACACAAGCTCTTACCACACATTCTAACAAACAGGTGGAGCATTACAATCTAGAGTTATTTTTGTGTCCATTTATTTTTGGACTTTCAAGCAGATATGGGAGCCTCATAAATATATTCTTTCACTTATATACCTGTGGATATCTACTGTACCTGTTCTCCTCTGCCTCTATTTCTCTCTCTATGATTTGAGATATATATATATATCTTGATAAAGGTATCTATCTATCTATCTATCTATCTATCTATCTATCTATCTATTTCATATCTATCTATCTATCTATCTATCTATCTATCTATCTATCTATCTATCTCATATCTATCTGTATCTATCTGTCTATCTATCTATCTATCTATCTATCTATCTATCTATCTATCTATCTCATATCTATCTAATATCTATCTGTATCTATCTATCTATCTATCTATCTATCTATCTATCTATCTATCTCATATCTATCTGTATCTATCTGTATCTATCTATCTCATATCTATCTATCTATCTATCTATCTATCTATCTATCTATCTATCTATCTATCTATCTATTCTACCTGTATCTATATCTATCTATATATCTTTTTTAATGGACTAACATTCAATAATATTGAGACAAGCTTTTGAGAGATACACTCCCTTTATCAAGTCTAAAGCATACTGGTAATATGAGTGACCCCCACCAAAAAAATACAACCCAGAATAGCCATGTAAATGAAAGTTTAAAACTGACAAGAAATAATGTGACGGGAGGGCAGGGGAGGGGAGGGTGGCAGCGCGAGAGACAGGGGGAGACAGACAGAATCACAGGGCACAGATACAAGTAGAAATATATAGTGAGTAAGATGATTAACCCCCTGACCGCCAGAGTGGTACACAACACAATTCAGAGCAATGCATTGCAAAGCCCTCGGGTACTCAAAGGGCCAAAAATGTACTAGAACAAGATAAATAGAAGGGAATATTATATAAAATGTTGGTCCCTATTAAGTCCATTGTGTTTGGTGTGGAAGTGACTGATCATCTTAACTTCAAATGTATTTTTCTCCTGTTTATTTTCATTTTAAGGTTTTGGATGGAGTGTTTATCTTGGGTAAAATGATAGGGAATATATATATGTAAAGAAATATATATTGATATATATGTTTATATGTCTATCTATCTATCTATCTATCTATCTATCTATCTATCTATCTATCTCATATCTATCTATCTATCTTTCTATCTGTCTATATCTATCTATCTATCTATCTAACTATCTATCTATCTATCTATCTATCTATCTATCTATCTATCTATCTATCTACCATCTATCTGTCTATATCTATCTATCTAGCTATACAGCCATCCATCTATCTCATATCTATCTATCTATCTATCTATCTATCTATCTATCTATCTATCTATCTCTATCTGTCTGTCTGTCTGTCTATCTATCTATCTATCTATCTATCTATCTATCTATCTATATGTCTATCTATCTATCTATCTATCTATCTATCTATCTATCTATCTATCTATCTATCTATTCTACCTGTATCTATATCTATCTATATATCTTTTTTAATGGACTAACATTCAATAATATTGAGACAAGCTTTTGAGAGATACACTCCCTTTATCAAGTCTAAAGCATACTGGTAATATGAGTGACCCCCACCAAAAAAATACAACCCAGAATAGCCATCTAAATGAAAGTTTAAAACTGACAAGAAATAATGTGACGGGAGGGCAGGGGAGGGGAGGGTGGCAGCGCGAGAGACAGGGGGAGACAGACAGAATCACAGGGCACAGATACAAGTAGAAATATATAGTGAGTAAGATGATTAACCCCCTGACCGCCAGAGTGGTACACAACACAATTCAGAGCAATGCATTGCAAAGCCCTTGGGTACTCAAAGGGCCAAAAATGTACTAGAACAAGATAAATAGAAGGGAATATTATATAAAATGTTGGTCCCTATTAAGTCCATTGTGTTTGGTGTGGAAGTGACTGATCATCTTAACTTCAAATGTATTTTTCTCCTGTTTATTTTCATTTTAAGGTTTTGGATGGAGTGTTTATCTTGGGTAAAATGATAGGGAATATATATATGTAAAGAAATATATATTGATATATATGTTTATATGTCTATCTATCTATCTATCTATCTATCTATCTATCTATCTCATATCTATCTATCTATCTTTCTATCTGTCTATATCTATCTATCTATCTATCTATCTATCTATCTATCTATCTATCTATCTATCTATCTACCATCTATCTGTCTATATCTATCTATCTAGCTATACAGCCATCCATCTATCTCATATCTATCTATCTATCTATCTATCTATCTATCTATCTATCTATCTCTATCTGTCTGTCTGTCTGTCTATCTATCTATCTATCTATCTATCTATCTATCTATCTATCTATATGTCTATCTATCTATCTATCTATCTATCTATCTATCTATCTATCTATCTATATGTCTATCTATCTATCTATCTATCTATCTATCTATCTATCTATCTATCTATCTATTCTACCTGTATCTATATCTATCTATATATCTTTTTTAATGGACTAACATTCAATAATATTGAGACAAGCTTTTGAGAGATACACTCCCTTTATCAAGTCTAAAGCATACTGGTAATATGAGTGACCCCCACCAAAAAAATACAACCCAGAATAGCCATGTAAATGAAAGTTTAAAACTGACAAGAAATAATGTGACGGGAGGGCAGGGGAGGGGAGGGTGGCAGCGCGAGAGACAGGGGGAGACAGACAGAATCACAGGGCACAGATACAAGTAGAAATATATAGTGAGTAAGATGATTAACCCCCTGACCGCCAGAGTGGTACACAACACAATTCAGAGCAATGCATTGCAAAGCCCTCGGGTACTCAAAGGGCCAAAAATGTACTAGAACAAGATAAATAGAAGGGAATATTATATAAAATGTTGGTCCCTATTAAGTCCATTGTGTTTGGTGTGGAAGTGACTGATCATCTTAACTTCAAATGTATTTTTCTCCTGTTTATTTTCATTTTAAGGTTTTGGATGGAGTGTTTATCTTGGGTAAAATGATAGGGAATATATATATGTAAAGAAATATATATTGATATATATGTTTATATGTCTATCTATCTATCTATCTATCTATCTCATATCTATCTATCTATTTATCTATCTATCTATCTATCTATCTATCTATCTATCTATCTATCTACCATCTATCTGTCTATATCTATCTATCTAGCTATACAGCCATCCATCTATCTCATATCTGTCTATCTATCTATCTATCTATCTATCTATCTATCTATCTATCTCTATCTGTCTATCTATCTATCTATCTATCTATCTATCTATCTATCTATCTCTATCTGTCTGTCTATCTATTATCTATCTATCTATCTATCTATCTATCTATCTATATATCTATCTATCTATATGTCTATCTATCTATCTATCTATCTATCTATCTATCTCATATCTATCTATCTATCTATCTATCTATCTATCTATCTATCTATCTGTATGTCTATCTATCTATCTATCTATCTATCTATCTATCTATCTATATATCTCATCTATCTATCTATCTGTCTATCTATCTATCTATCTATCTATCTATCTATCTATCTATCTATCTATCTATCATGGTGGTCTGTCTATCTATCTATCATCTATCTATCATCTATCTATCTATCTATCTATCTATCTATCTATCTATCGGCATGTCTGTATGTCTGTCTATCTATCTATCTATCATCTATCTATCATCTATCTATCTATCTATCTATCTATCTATCTATCTATCTATCGGCATGTCTGTATGTCTGTCTATCTATCTATCTATCTATCTATGTATCTATCTATCTATCTATCTATCTATCTATCTGTATGTCTGTCTATCTATCTATCTATCTATCTATCTATCTATCTATCTATCTATCTATGTATCTATCTATCTGTATGTCTGTATGTCTATCTATCTATCTATCTATCTAGCCCTCTCTACTCCTCGTGTTTTACTTTTTACTTTTTTTTTCTAGGCTGTATACACACAATTCCCCCAGTCTAGACAGTAGCAGCACCCTTATATTATATTTAGGGTGACAACATTTCCATGCTGCAATTCAGGGACTCTGCAGAGACAAGAGCAGCAGACAGCAGCAATGGACAGCGCACCACCAGCGCACCCCCAGCGCACCCCCAGCGCACCCCCAGCGCACCGCACAGTTCTAAACACTACAGCAGTGATTCTCAGCCAGCGCACCACCAGCGCACCACCAGCGCACCACACAGTTCTAAACACTACAGCAGTGATTCTCAGCCAGCGCACCACCAGCGCACCACCAGCGCACCACACAGTTCTAAACACTACAGCAGTGATTCTCAGCCAGGGTGCCGTGGCGACATCACCTTAGGGTGCCCCATGTTTTCTATGAAGACTAACAAAAAATGACTTTTTAAATAAAGATTTATAGAAATTGTTATGCACAATATGTTAAGTTTTGTTATTATGATTGTAAGACCTAATAATAAGGATATTTATGTGTTGTACCCTTCACTATGCCTTTGATAAAGTACATTATATTTGGTAGGTGTGCCCCGAATGTTCTAGATTACATGTTAGGGGTGCCCCGAATGTTCTAGATTACATGTTAGGGGTGCCCCGAACAAAAAAGATTGAGAACCATTGCACTAGAGGGAGAACTGCCCATTGACTGCTATGACAGAAAGCGATTAGGGTGACCACATTTCCGTTCTGCTATTCCGGGACATATGGTCACCCTCCTCCTCTTCATGGCCACATTGCCCCTTGATGCCCTACCTTGAGTGCTCTGTGCCTCCTCCGGCACAGAGCTGAAGCTCCCGTGTGCTGTGCTCAGTAATGCAGAGTGCTGGGAGATGATGTCATCTCCCAGCGCTCTGTATTACTAGAGCGATTGCCTCCAGGAGATCCGCTGGTTTGCCGCCGTGGATGTCAGCCTGCAAGCGGTGTGTCACATCACGGACGCCGCGAGGGAGCGCTGATTTATGCTACCAAGCGCTCCCTTGCGGCGTCCATGATGTGACACACCGCTTGCAGGCTGACATCCAGGGCGGCGCGTGTATATATATATAGATAAAAAAAAACACAACAAACACTGGCTTCATTCCGGGACACTTCATTGTCCCGGTTGGAGTTGACCCAGGACGCGGGACATAGGCTTAAAATAAGGGACAGTCCCGGACATTCCGGGACCCGTGGTCACCCTAAAAGCGATGCCTGTGGTGGGCTACAAGATAATGTACATCACACCCAAAGTCTTAGACTTGCCATTAAAGAAAAAACAAAAAAAACATCAAAATTGCACTGTATGATGTCAGGATCAAACCTCAGTTCTCTCTCTAGGGTTTACAGCTCTGTCTGGAAGCCATTTTGCTGTAGCCCAGCAGAGGCATCACTTCCTGTCCCAGTAGACAATGGGCCGTTCTCCGTTTAGAACTCTGTGTTCTGAAGTCTTCAATATGAGACTATATATTGTCCCAAAAGGGGGCTGCTCGGAACATGGGACAAACATTTAAAATCCAGGCCTGTCCTGGGCAATACGGAACATGTGGTCACCCTAGTTAAATTACTTGGAAGCCTATTACACACACATATAGTTTATTGATTTGGTACATAGTATTGATTGTGAATTTGAGACCCATTTTTCACAATATTGGGATATTCAGTTTTTATAAGAAAGTGTTAACTCTTCTTTAAAACCCTTTGAGCGCCATTGTGTTGCAATGCGTTGGATACCTCTCTGGCTCTCAAAGGGTTAAAACGAGTGTTTATTAAAGTAAGAGAGAGGATTGAAAACTGGATTTTGCCTGAAATGAGTGCAGCTTAGCAATAACATCAATCAGTAGAAAACCGAAATGAATCATAAATCTGTCTAAAAGATTCATGTGCAAAATATACTCTAGGGTTTGACCTACATTACTGTGACTTGGAGCCGCGAACTGAAACGCATGAGCGAGCTGCCATCGCTGTGATTTAAATTAGGAAGAAGATTGGACATTTAAGAGGAATGTTTGTCCCACTGAAGCATTAAATCTGATCATAATCATTTTAATTGTTCCCATAGTTATTGTGTCTCTACGTAGTGACAGGCTCTGTGTTCTGCAGAGGAAACCTAACTGGTTTTATGGTAAACTAAGGAAAAATCCTTTATTCCTGGGATTGCCAGAGGTCTCTGGAGTGCTTTAGGTTGTAACGGGCTGCACTCCCTCTGGCAGGAGCAGGACCACAGAACACAAACTCTTCCCACTGCCATAGTGATCTTAACGCTTTAAGGAACAAAGGGCGGGTGTGACACATTGCTTTTGCAACGCTTTGAATGCTCATCTGGTCCTTAACCTCTGAATGCCAAAGGGGCATGCAACACATTGCTTTGCAATGCATTGTGTCTCACTGGCACTAAAAAGGTCAAGGATGCTTATGCATTCTGCCAACTGTCATGTCCAAGTCAATGCACACAACATCCCCTAGCACTGACTTCCTGTTTTATCCCTACATTACCTCCTCCAATCATTGACACTGATCAGCAATGTATTACCCACCTCCCCTAGCACTGACTTCCTGTTTTATTCTTACATTACTTCCTCCATTCACTGACACTGGTCAGCAATGCATTGTCCACCTCCACTAGCACTGACTTCCTGTTTCATCCCTACATTACCTCTACCACTCACTAACGTTGCTCAGCAATGCATTACTCACCTCCCCAGCACTGACTTCCTGTTTTATCCCTACATTACCTCCCAACTCACTGACACTGCTCCGCAATGAAATACCCACCTCCCATAGCACTGATGTCCTGTCTTATCCCTACATTACGTCCCCCACTCACTAACACTGCTCACCAATGCATTAACCACCTCTAGAGTTGCCACCCAGCTGGTGTTTTACCGGCAGGCTGGTAAAAAATTGGCTTCTGTCCAATTTTAAGTCTATGGATGGAATGCAATGGCCGGTATTTTTTTTAAGAAAAGGTGGCAACCCTAACCACCTCCCCTAGCACTGACTTACTGTATTTTCCCTACATTATCTCCCCCACTCACTGACACTGCTCAGCAATGCATCCCCCACCTCCTCTAGCACTGACTTCCTGTCTTATCCCTACATTACCTCCCCCCACTCACTGATACTGCTCAGTAATGCGTTACCCACCTCCCCCAGCACTGACTTCCTGTCTTATCTCTACATTACCTACCCACTCACCGACACTTCTCGGCAATACATTGCCCACCTCCCCTAGTACTGACTTCCTGCCTTATCCCTATATTACCTCCTAACTCACTGACACTGCTCAGCAATGTATTACCTACCTCCCCTAGCACTGACTTCCTGTTTCAACCCTACATTACCTCCATACTCACTGACACTGCTCAGCAATGCATTACCCACCTCCCCTAGCACTGACTTCCTGTCTTATCCCTACATTACCTCCCCCACTCACTGACACTGCTCTGCAATGCATTACCCACCTCCCCTAGCACTGACTTCCTGTATTTTCCCTGCATTACCTCCGCCACTCACTGACACTGCTCAGAAATACATTGCCCACCTCTCCTACAACTGACTTCCTGTCTTATCCCTACATTGCCTCCCCACTCACTAACACTGCTCATCATTACATTGCCCAACTCCCCTAGCGCTGACTTCCTGTATTATCCCTACATTACCTCCCCACTCACTGACTCTGCTCAGCAATGCATTACCCACCTCCACTAGCACTTTCTTCCTGTCTGATCCGAGCATTACCTCCCCACACACTGACACTGCACACCTCCCCTAGCACTGACTTCTTGTCTCATCCCTCCATTACCTCCCCACTCACTGACACTGCTGAGAAATACATTGCCCACATCCACTAACACTGACTCCGTCTTATCCTTACATTACCTCCCCCACTCACTGACACTTCTCAGAAATGTATTGCCCATCTCCCCTAGCACTGACTTCCTGTCTTATCCATACATTGCCTCCTCTACTCACTGACACGTCTCAGAAATGTATTGCCCACCTTCCCTAGCACTGACTTCCTGTCTTATCCATACATTACCTCCCCTACTCACTGACACTTCTCAGAAATGTATTGCCCACCTCTCCTAGCACTGACTCCCTGTCTTATCCCTACATTACCTCCCCCATTCACTGACACTGCTCAGCAATGCGTTGCCCACCTCCCCTAGCACTGACTTCCTGTCTTATCCCTACATTACCTCCCCCACTCACTGACACTGCTCAGCAATACACTGCCCACCACCCCTAGCACTGACTTCCTGTCTTATCCCTACATTACCTCCCCCACTCACTGACACTGCTCAGCAATACATTACCCACCTCCCCTAACACTGAAAGTCCTAAGTGTCAATGAGAAAGGGAAGTAATGTAGGGCTAAGAGAAGAAGTGTCTGTACTACATGCCTTAATTAGCAAAATCTATACATCTAAATTAACATTAGCTTTCTAAATAAAACATATTTGAAATCCTTTGAAGGAAATAAATGTGTTGTTAGGTGATAGGGTCCCTTTAAAGTGCAATTATCATTTTTTATTTTATTAATTAAATAGTTTAAAAGCCCGTGTACAGGGGCTGCAGTGCCACCCAGCAGCCTCAGCTGGTGTCCGGAACCTCTCTGCTCACTGCCCACGCTGCAGTCATGAGCAGTACAGACTGCCCACATGTTCCACAGTTGATACGGAGCGGGGCGCTCCAAATTCAGACCAAGCAGTCCCAGGAAGGTGCGCAGAGAGGACTCCCGTCAGACAGGAGTCCTCTCTACGCACCTTCCTGGGACCGCTTGGTCTGAATTCAGAGCACCCCACTCCGTATCAGCCGCGGCACGTTAGGCAGTCTGTACTGCTCATAACTGCAGCGTGGGCAGTCTCTACTGCACATGACGGCTTCTGACAAACATCCTAGCTAATTATTATATAGGATTTATTTAGAAAGTGTTTTACCAGGAAGAATACTTTGGAGGTTTATGTGATAAAGAGGTGGTAACATGGAGATGATTTCTCTAGTGATATCACTTCTCCAGGTCCTATGTTATTCTAAGGAGCCTATGCACTAAGATTTCCAAAGCTGGAGAAATCTTAGTGTATAGGTTCCATAAAATAACATAAGACTTTGAGAAGTGATAACACTCCACTTTATCACCTCTTTATCACACCTTAGTGCATTACCCCGGAGATTTGTCTTATCTTCAAGAATGTCCAGTAGAGCATTTGCAGTTACATATTTACCCAGAGTAACAAGAAAAATATATAAACATACAGAAATAATACATAAAAACAGAAAATTATATATTGTTACATGTTTTTAGATACAAAGAAGCAAATATTTTAGGGATGTTGGACTAGGAGAAGATCTGATTTTTTCAGGCAGGTTATTCCAGGCTTTCAGAGCTTTGAAGGAGAAATCACATTGACTGGCTTATTTCTTGAAGTGTGGGATAGTGAGTGAGTTGTTAGCAGTGGAGCAGAGGTTATAGTTAGTATGGAGAGCTGGAGTGATCATACTGCTCAGGTAGTGAGGAATAGTCAGTGAGTTGTTAGTAGTGGAGCGGATGGTATATTTATATGGAGATTTGGAGTGATCATACTGCTCAGGTAGTGTGGAATAGTCAGTGAGTTGTTAGCAGTGGAGGTTATAGTTAGTATGGAGATCTGGAGTGATCATACTGCTCAGGTAGTGTGGAATAGTCAGTGAGTTGTTAGCAGTGGAGGTTATAGTTAGTATGGAGAGCTGGAGTGATCATACTGCTCAGGTAGTGAGGAATAGTCAGTGAGTTGTTAGTAGTGGAGTGGAGATTATAGTTAGTATGGAGAGCTGGAGTGATTATACTGCTCAGGTAGTGAGGAATAGTCAGTGAGTTGATAGCAGTGGAGCGGAGATTATAGTTAGTATGGAGATCTGGAGTGATCATACTGCTCATGTGGTGTGGAATAGTCAGTGAGTTGTTAGCAGTGGAGTGGAGATTATAGTTAGTATGGAGAGCTGGAGTGATCATACTGCTCAGGTAGTGTGGAATAGTCAGTGAGTTGTTAGCAGTGGAGTGGAGATTATAGTTAGTATGGAGATCTGGAGTAATCATACTACTCAGGTAGTGTGGAATAGTCAGTGAGTTGTTAGTAGTGGAGGTTATAGTTAGTATGGAGAGCTGGAGTGATCATACTGCTCAGGTAGTGTGGAATAGTCAGTGAGTTGTTAGTAGTCGAGGTTATAGTTAGTATGGAGAGCTGGAGTGATCATACTGCTCAGGTAGTGTGGAATAGTCAGTGAGATGATAGCAGTGGAGTGGAGGTTATAGTTAGTATGGAGAGCTAGAATGAGTGTACTGCTCAGGTAGTGTGGAATAGTCAGTGAGTTGTTAGTAATGGAGTGGAGGTTATAGTTAGTATGGAGAGCTAGAGTGAGTGTACTGCTCAGGTAGTGTGGAATAGTCAGTGAGGTGTTAGCAGTGGAGCGGAGGTTATAGTTAGTATGGAGACTTTTTTTTACAAAGTCTTCTCACAAGGAAACAGGCTTAGTAAAACCCTGGGGCTGTGCAGTCCCAACATGGGTCCCATATGCCATGGTGGGGAAGGGGGGGTCAGAAAACCAAGCCCCCTGCTACAATACTTTTTTATAAGAAAATGTACTGATTCTTTAAAGGAGCAATACACTTTTTTTTTTATGAAAAAATATATGTTTTAGGGCTTTTCCTTTAGAGTGAAATAAGAATTCTCCCACTGCTGAGAGATGCACATTTCCGGAGCTATTACAGTTTGAACCCATGTTGTTTTACATTAGCAGTGCCCTCTAGTGATAAAATTCAAATTAGTTTTCTTTTAAATTCCAATGGAGAGGAAAGTCAATGACTTACAGTTCTCCACTGAATGTGATAGAAACTGCTGAGTCACTTCCTGTCAGTTATAACTATCAGGAAGTAAACACAGTAAATTCACTTCCTGTCAGAACTATCAGGAAGTAAACACACAGTAAATTCACTTCCTGATTATTAGAACTGTTGTATCATTGAATCAAACAACTGACGGCTATGAGAGTTCCCTTGTTTTACTCAGCAGGAAAAGTTCTACAACACTTACGCTTTCATAAACATTTTTTTTACTGCTCCTTTAAAAATAAGAATAGCTTCTGTGATGCCTTGGATTACAGATACCTCTCTAGCATTCAAAGAATTAGCAAGTTTAAAGAAACAGCAACATTTATCATAAAAATATAACTGTTGTAGGACCTTACCTGCTGAAAAAAACAAGGGTCATCTGCCTATCGGAGGATGCTTCTTTAAACATTGAATACAGATCAAACTGTTTTTATTTTAAAGGGTTAGCAACAGCCACCTGGAGTCGCAACATTTCACCTGTGAACCAATTAAAGTTATCCATAGGATATGACTGTGACAGCTCCACCACATCTGAGTAAAACAGCTTCTGCCAATGGGAGAAAAACACCCACAATAAAAGCTTACTGATTCTTTAACTCCTTAGTGTCACCTTAACGCCCGGCTAACATTTTTTTTTTTTTTCCTAAATGATTCCCCGAACGTCGTGCAGTCGCACAGAGACCCGGACTTTCGGGACTTACCAGGTACGTCCTCTGTCACTAAGTGACGGTTTTTGCGGGACGTACCTGGTAAGTCAATTGTCGCGATGGGGTTAAAGTGATAGAAATGTTTTACAAAAACAGCAGCTCCAATTAATCTTCATAATATTTGGGCCATGGAGAGTGTTATTTCAATACTGTCAGAGTTGTAGTTCAAGAGTAATTGAATGATAAAGTATCCCCCGTCCCTCCCCTTTTACCTATTGTAAGCCACCTCCCCTCAGATATGGAATCTGGTCATTTTACCGGACAAGTAGCAGCAAGGGACAATCTTCTTACTATGAGTATAAGGAAGACCCTGCCCCCTTGACAGGTTTATCAAGTTTTTTCTTATGATCACTGAAGATTGTCCCTCTATGCGATCCATCCGGACAGTCTTGCTGCTCTGAGTTGAGCAGTGTTACATCAGTAAAAGGGGTGGGAGGGGGATACTTTATCATTCAATTACTCTTGAACTACAACTCTGACAGTATTGAAATAACACTCTCCATGGCACAAATACTATGATGATTAATTAGAGCTGCTTTTATTGTGAAACATTATATTTCCCTTTAATCATCACCAGTTTTATAAGTACTTGGGGAAGGGACCAGAAAGCAATGTGTTGGGCAATGCTCTAACATTCAAGGGGTTAATAGCACCATTTAAGTCAATGATTATTTTTATATATATTCATACTATATGGTACAGTTGGTGCATGCAATGTGTTGGATACTTCTCTGGTACTCAAAGGGTTAACTACTTCAGTTACTATATCATACTCCTGGGGGTTATGTACTAAGGAGTGAAAAAGAAGTGATAAAGTGGAGATAACTTCTCCAGTGATATCACTTCTCCGGTTCCTATGTTATCCAGTAGAGCCTATGCACTAAGATCTGCAGTGATGGAGAAATCTCATTACATAGGCTCCATAGAATAACATAGGAACTGGAGATGTGATATCACTGCAGAAATTATCTCCATTTTATCACCTCTTTATCACACCTTAATACATAACCCCCCTTGTGTCCTAGACATGATTATTGCTGCATTGTATCACCAGTCATTGTACATGTGGATAAAGGCTGCATTCACTATAAATATATTCATACAATACAATCCTATTGGCTGTTAAGCGTCAGCTTGTAGCGCCCTGCAGGTTGGTTCTGGGGAACTGCATTGACGTGATATGACTGTGAAATGGTGTGTAGGGGATGTACGCTTGGGGAAAATCAAGCATTCTCTTTGAAGTTCACCTAAAATGATGTCTCCCCCCCCCCACCTTCCCAATCTCCATCTCTGCTTTCAGAAGAATCTGTCAGGAGAGACAAGGCAATAAAAGGAAGCCAGTTCACTGAATCTGTTTAATATCACCTAATGTGCAGTGCTGTAATGGTGAGTTCTGGGTACAGATGTATATAGATGTAATACAGATATAGATATATATACAGCAACTGGACACTGCACTGAAGGTGTTTAATATCACCTAATGTGCAGTGCTGTAATGGTGAGTTCTGGGTATAGATGTATATAGATGTAATACAGATATAGATATATATACAGCCTCTGGACACTGCACTGAAGGTGTTTAATATCACCTAATGTGCAGTGCTGTAATGGTGAGTTCTGGGTACAGATCTATATAGATGTAATACAGATATAGATATATATACAGCAACTGGACACTGCACTGAAGGTGTTTAATATCACCTAATGTGCAGTGCTGTAATGGTGAGTTCTGGGTATAGATGTATATAGATGTAATACAGATATAGATATATATACAGCCTCTGGACACTGCACTGAAGGTGTTTAATATCACCTAATGTGCAGTGCTGTAATGGTGAGTTCTGGGTACAGATCTATATAGATGTAATACAGATATAGATATATATACAGCAACTGGACACTGCACTGAAGGTGTTTAATATCACCTAATGTGCAGTGCTGTAATGGTGAGTTCTGGGTACAGATCTATATAGATGTAATACAGATATAGATATATATACAGCAACTGGACACTGCACTGAAGGTGTTTAATATCACCTAATGTGCAGTGCTGTAATGGTGAGTTCTGGGTACAGATCTATATAGATGTAATACAGATATAGATATATATACAGCAACTGGACACTGCACTGAAGGTGTTTAATATCACCTAATGTGCAGTGCTGTAATGGTGAGTTCTGGGTACAGATCTATATAGATGTAATACAGATATAGATATATATACAGCAACTGGACACTGCACTGAAGGTGTTTAATATCACCTAATGTGCAGTGCTGTAATGGTGAGTTCTGGGTATAGATCTATATAGATGTAATACAGATATACATATATATACAGCAACTGGACATTGCACTGAAGGTGTTTAATATCACCTAATGTGCAGTGCTGTAATGGTGAGTTCTGGGTATAGATGTATATAGATGTAATACAGATATACATATATATACAGCAACTGGACATTGCACTGAAGGTGTTTAATATCACCTAATGTGCAGTGCTGTAATGGTGAGTTCTGGGTACAGATCTATATAGATGTAATACAGATATAGATATATATACAGCAACTGGACACTGCACTGAAGGTGTTTAATATCACCTAATGTGCAGTGCTGTAATGGTGAGTTCTGGGTATAGATGAATATAGATGTAATACAGATATAGATATATATACAGCAACTGGACACTGCACTGAAGGTGTTTAATATCACCTAATGTGCAGTGCTGTAATGGTGAGTTCTGGGTATAGATGTATATAGATGTAATACAGATATAGATATATATACAGCAACTGGACACTGCACTGAATGTGTTTAATATCACCTAATGTGCAGTGCTGTAATGGTGAGTTCTGGGTATAGATGAATATAGATGTAATACAGATATAGATATATACAGCAACTGGACATTGCACTGAATGTGTTTAATATCACCTAATGTGCAGTGCTGTAATGGTGAGTTCTGGGTATAGATGTATATAGATGTAATACAGATATAGATATATACAGCAACTGGACATTGCACTGAATGTGTTTAATATCACCTAATGTGCAGTGCTGTAATGGTGAGTTCTGGGTATAGATGTATAATATAGATGTAATACAGATATAGATATATATACAGCCTCTGGACACTTCACTGAATGTGTTTAATATCACCTAATGTGCAGGGCTGTAATGGTGAGTTCTGGGTATAGATGTATATAGATGTAATACAGATATAGATATATATACAGCCTCTGGACACTGCACTGAATGTGTTTAATATCACCTAATGTGCAGTGCAGTAATGGTGAGTTCTGGGTATAGATGTATATAGATGTAATACAGATATAGATATATACAGCAACTGGACACTGCACTGAATGTGTTTAATATCACCTAATGTGCAGTGCTGTAATGGTGAGTTCTGGGTATAGATATATAATATAGATGTAATACATATATAGATATATATACAGCCTCTGGACACTGCACTGAGGGTAGTAAATAGTCCCTAATTTGCAGTGCTAAAATGATGAGGGCTGGGTATAGATCTATATAGATGTAATATAAAATTAGATATATACAGCATCTGGACACTGCACTGAATCTATTTAATATCACCTAATGTGCAGTGCTGTAATGGTGAGGGCTGGGAATGGCGCTATACAGATTTAATACAGAACTAGCTATATACAGCAACTGGACATTGCACTGAGGTTAGTAAATAGCCCATAATATGCAGTGCTGGAATGACGAGGGCTGGATATGTATAAAATGCAAGACAAGCAATGTAAAAGCACAAAACACTGTTGTAATGGTAAGGGAAGTGATGTAATGGTAAGGACACATATAATGGTAAGGGAAGTGATGTAATGGTAAGGGCAGTGATGTAATGGTAAGGACAGTGATATAATGGTAAGGGAAGTGATGTAATGGTAAGGGCAGTGATGTAATGGTAAGGGCAGTGGTGTAATGGTAAGGGAAGTGATGTAATGGTAAGGACAGTGATATAATGGTAAGGACAGTGATATAATGGTAAGGACAGTGATGTAATGGTATGGGCAGTGATGTAATGGTATGGGCAGTGATGTAATGGTAAGGACAGTGATGTAATGGTAAGAGCAGTGATGTAATGGTAAGGACAGTGATGTAATGGTAAGGGAAGTGATGTAATGGTAAGGGCAGTGATGTAATGGTAAGGGCAGTGGTGTAATGGTAAGAGCAGTGATGTAATGGAAAGGAGAGTGATGTAATGGTAAGGGAAGTGATGTAATGGTAAGAGCAGTGATGTAATGGTAAAGACAGTGATGTAATGGTAAGGTAAGTGATGTAATGGTAAGGGCAGTGATGTAATGGTAAGGACAGTAGTATAATAGTAAGGGAAGTGGCGTAATGGTAAGGGCAGTGATGTAATGGTAAGGACAGTGATGTAATGGTCAGGGAAGTGGTGTAATGGTAAAGACAGTGATGTAATGGTAAGGTAAGTGATGTAATGGTAAGGGCAGTGATGTAATGGTAAGGACAGTGATGTAATGGTCAGGGAAGTGGTGTAATGGTTAGAGCAGTGATGTAATGGTAAGGGCAGTGGTGTAACAGTCAGGGAAGTAATGTAATGGTAAAGACAGTGCTGTAATGGTAAGGGAAGTGGTGTAATGGTTAGAGCAGTGATGTAATGGTAAGGACAGTGATGTAATGGTAAGGGCAGTGGTGTAATGGTAAGGACGGTGATGTAATGGTAAGGACAGTGATGTAATGGTAAGGGCAGTGATGTAATGGTAAGGGCAGTGATGTAATGGTAAGGACGGTGATGTAATGGTAAGGACAGTGATGTAATGGTAAGGGCAGTGATGTAATGGTAAGGACAGTGGTATAATTGTAAGGGAAGTGATGTAATGGTAAGGACCGTGATGTAATGGTAAGGACAGTGATGTAATGGTAAGGGCAGTGATGTAATGGTAAGGACGGTGATATAATGGTAAGGGAAGTGATGTAATGGTAAGGGCAGTGATGTAATGGTAAGGACAGTGGTATAATTGTAAGGGAAGTGATGTAATGGTAAGGACCGTGATGTAATGGTAAGGACAGTGATGTAATGGTAAGAGCAGTGATGTAATGGTAAGGACAGTGATGTAATGGTAAGGACAGTGATGTAATGGTAAGGTAAGTGCTGTAATGGTAAGGGAAGTGATGTAATGGTAAAGACAGTGATGTAATGGTAAGGTGAGTGTTGTAATGGTAAGGACAGTGATGTAATGGTAAGGGAAGTGATGTAATGGTAAGAGCAGTGATGTAATGGTAAAGACAGTGATGTAATGGTAAGGACAGTGATGTAATGGTAAGGACAGTGATGTAATGGTAAGGACAGTGATGTAATGGTAAGGGCAGTGATGTAATGGTAAGGGCAGTGGTGTAACTAGTCACTGAAGGGCCCAAGTGAAAATATTTTGGGCCCCTATCAAAAATATTTGCACAGGTGCATAACTAGAACCTATTGCACCCTGGAGTAAGGGCTGGGTATAGATAAATAAATCTAATACAGAACAAGCTGTGTAAAGACACAACACTACACTGAGTCTAGTCAGATGCACAGATATACTAAGATGACCTGGAGTAGTTATCGTACAAACCATCTGCGTAGATAACACCCTGAAACAAATAGGTGATATTGAGTAATCTATATTTATGTTAGCCATTGTTATTTCAAAGAATAAATTGTGAAATATTTAGAATTATTTGTCAGGCTAGTGTCTGCCTGGTGAGGAATGGCAGTGAGGATGGAGAGCAATGTGGAATGCTAGTATCTGGCTGGTAAGGAGTAGCGGGATGTTAGTATTTGACTGGCAGTGAGTGGTAGGGGGTTGGGAGAGCAGTGTGGAATATTAGTATCTGGCTGATAGGGAGCTACAGTTTGCATGGTGAACAGGGTGGAATGTTAGTATCTGGCCGGCAGTGGATAGAGGGTGGGAGGAGAGCAATGTGGAATGTTAGTATATAGCTGGCATGAAGTGTAGATGGTAAGGAGAGCAGTGTGAAATATTAGTATCTGGCTGGTAGGGAGCAAAAATTTGGATGGAGAGCAGAATGGAATTGGGTATCAGGCTGGCAGTGGGTAGCAGGTGGGAGGAGAGCAATGTGGTAAGTTATTTGGAAGAACAGTTTGGAATGAGTAGGAGTATGGAATGCTAGTATCTGGCTACTAAGAAATGGCAGCTGGGATGGGGATCAGTGTGCAATGTTAGTGTCTGGCTGGTAGGGGCAGGCAGTTGGGATGGGGATCAGTGTGCAATGTTAGTGTCTGGCTGGTAGGGGCAGGCAGTTGGGATGGGGATCAGTGTGCAATGTTAGTGTCTGGCTGGTAGGGGCAGGCAGTTGGGATGGGGATCAGTGTGCAATGTTAGTGTCTGGCTGGTAGGGGCAGGCAGTTGGGATGGGGATCAGTGTGCAATGTTAGTGTCTGGCTGGTAGGGGCAGGCAGTTGGGATGGGGATCAGTGTGCAATGTTAGTGTCTGGCTGGTAGGGGCAGGCAGTTGGGATGGGGATCAGTGTGGAATGTTAGTGTCTGGCTGGTAGGGGCAGGCAGTTGGGATGGGGATCAGTGTGCAATGTTAGTGTCTGGCTGGTAGGGGCAGGCAGTTGGGATGGGGATCAGTGTGGAATGTTAGTGTCTGGCTGGTAGGGGCAGGCAGTTGGGATGGGGATCAGTGTGGAATGTTAGTATCTGGCTGGTAGGGGCAGGCAGTTGGGATGGGGATCAGTGTGGAATGTTAGTATCTGGCTGGTAGGGGCAGGCAGTTGGGATGGGGATCAGTGTGGAATGTTAGTATCTGGCTGGTAGGGGCAGGCAGTTGGGATGGGGATCAGTGTGCAATGTTAGTGTCTGGCTGGTAGGGGCAGGCAGTTGGGATGGGGATCAGTGTGAAATGTTAGTATCTAGCTGGTAGGGGCAGGCAGTTGGGATGGGGATCAGTGTGAAATGTTAGTATCTAGCTGGTAGGGGCAGGCAGTTGGGATGGGGAGCAGTGTAGAAGGATAGTATTTGTACAAAGTGACATTTACACTCTAAATTGGTCATTTAATCCCCTGATGTGACATAGCATTCAAGGAATTAAAAGAACCATTTTTAATTAATGGGAATTTAGGTTTTTTTTATTTCTCTGCTACAGTGCGGGTTTCGGCCATGAATTACTCCAATTATCCTTAGTGCACCAGCTGCAGTGCTGTAATGTTGAAGTCTGGGTATAAATGTAATGCACAACAATCTATGTACGACTACATCATACTGAGATATTCTTTCCTTAGATAAGTAAGTGCATTGGATTTCTATGTAATGTACTCTATGTGCAGGATATTACGGATACACCAGAGAGATTCATAAATATGTATGTGCATTTATATGTATGTATTCATATTCAAATTATACAAATTTTTACTGCACATATATGAAATATTTATACAAACTAAATGTCTCTCTCTCTCTCTATAGACACACACGCACACATACTATATACACCCACACATATATTAACGTGTAAAGGGCACTAAAGAAACCAGGTTGTCCTTAGCCATCATTCCAAGTTTCCCTCTCCTTGATGTGGCTAAAATTGGGTACCTGTGCCAGTCCTGCAGAGTAGAGTTCCTAGGAATGGGGGTAAAAGGGTACCTTTTAAACCATTCCTGCAGTAAAAGACAAATGAATACCCTTTATTTGGGGACACAGGGAACATTTTATAGTACAACACACAAAGGAACAAAAGAAACATATTTCAATATTGCCGCTACCATCTCCAGCTAATGAGAATCGGAGCGACAAGGGACAAGACTGTGTTAACCAATCCAGACTCGGCCGGCATTGTATGCATATTTTACATTAACCAGGCCCGGCAGACTAATTCAATCTTATTGTGCAGCTCCCCAGCTAATGGGAACTGGAGAGACAGGATGGGGACAGGTGGTGGCCAATCACAAAGCCGCCTAATTGTCGAAGCAACATCGTGCTCTTCATGGCATTGTTTTACAAGAAACAACCAAGGAATGGGGTGCTTACCTGATGGATAAACACACATCCTTATTATGTAGGTGGTAGGTGGTCAATCAGACCAACGCCTACATTTCAAAACGGGGGCGGCAAATCCCCACACCTGGCTGCCAGAGAGTAAGGTGGCCGGGCCAATCATTTCAGAAAATAGAGTCCCACTTGTAAAGGCTGCAGGCCTGTTACAATACATGTATACACACCTAGTCACAGATACACAGACACACAAGAGGTATTCTTTTGGAATGGCATCGCCTATATGGTAACTCTTAAAAGGGGGACATCACAATGGCGCCTGTGTTAAAAGGATGGCACAAAAAGGTTGCTAGCGTCAAAAACCACAACATCAAAATCTCACCCGATTTAATGTCGCCCGAATGTGTCTTCATTAGGAAAGTCGCCCTTAACATCAAAATGCTGCCTTCAAATGTCGCCTGCATCTGCTATTGCTTTCTGAGTACTAGATAGATATCTAATACCCCTCTGACACTCAGAGGGTTCATTTACTAGGGCGACTTCTAAAGTTTGCTGTTGACATAATTAGTACCCGATACCAGAAGAAGAACTGATCGCTACGATCCCTTCCCCTACCTTTCATAAACTGTTCACATCAGTGGTCTGCTTCCTCCTTATTGGCTGACTTATTAAGTATTGTGGTTGCCTTAAATTAGTTTTAGTTTTAGTTAATTGGTAACTGCATCCATAATTGAGTTTGCCACCCTATGATTGAGAATGTTCTCCTGTTGCAAAAATGGCAGTGGCAGTGCCAGATGCACAACATAATCTGTCTTACAATGACAGGTAGATTAGCATATAAATGGAATGGTTTTCATGCACTGGGTCTGTATACCTCTTTTTGCATTTTATTCACAAGCATAAGCACGGTTTTGGTTTTACAACACCTGGTTTCTGACAGATATCAGTTCTACTGTACAAGGAAGGGAAAAGAGGGGAACACTCCCTGCTTCCAGGGCATCCGACTTAACATATATTCACCCAAGATTTCCATACAGCAGCAGTGAGTGAAAAGGCACCCACACTGGTTGAGTAGCCAATCAGGAGGCAGCAGACTACTGATGTCAACAGTTTATGCATCCACACACAATGGAGCAGCAAATGAACAGATACTGGACACTTACTATGTAGACAACAATATTAAGCAGTCGCCCTTTTGACACAGGTGACATTTTTATGTCACCTCTTTTGCCATGGCGACATTATGATGTTGCTTTTTTGACTTTTGCCATGTAAGCGACTCTATTTCAGTAATAAACCCATATAATATATACATATATATGTGTGTGTGTGTGTCTGTATACATACACAAACAAATGACTCCCATTTGTGTGTGTCAATGAAGCAGAGAACTATGCCATCGGGAGCATATACTCCTGGCAGGGTCACCCATGGTGGACAGATCAAAGCTAAGACAGCAGAGTAAATCGATCCATAACTTGCCAACTCGCACTGAACCATCGTGGCCGATTATAGTCCATTCCCTCAACATGGCTTTACAACAAAATAAATAGCCTTTATTCCCTGGAGGTTTTTAATGAGTTACTACCTGCAGCAGTGGGAAGACCATAACAATGGCAGAGGGTGCTAAGAATCACCTGGTTCTATCAGGATGATGTTGGACTTTACATATTGTGATGCTTAACATTTGATCTATGAGTATGGTTTCACTCCTAGAGGAACTAGTACAATAACTGAATAACATCAACTGGAACATTATCAGCTTATTTGGAACTCCTAAAAAAGACAAAGATTTGGTTAAATTAGAAGATGGACACTGGCTATACTTAACTCCTTAAGGACCCATGACGGTCCAGGACTGTCATGGAATTCCGGGCTCCCCGCATTGCTGCATGCCGTTCAGAGACTCCAGAATACAATTCTGAATAAAAAAATGGTCCCTGGTCCTTAACCCCTTTTTTTTTTCCGGTTCAGGGCTTCTGGAGCGTCGTGCAGCCGCGCCGGGAGCCCTGAAGTCCATGCCGTGCTAGGACCGTCACTGTTCTTTAAGTGCCGGACCACCGTGACGGTCCTGGCACTGCAATGGGCCTTAAGGTTTTAAGTGACCACACCGAGCGTATGTCGCCGGTTCTTAAGGGGTTCAAGAAACCAATGAAAATGTGGAGGAATTGGATTTTCGATTAACAAAAGATGACAGATTCAGTCAAAAAAGTGGAAAGTATTTCTGAAAGAAATGCTTCCTATGCTATCAGTCGTTCCTCAGATCATTCACGTTTATGTCCCTACAAGGACTGTATGATGATTTGTTACAAAGAGAGAGAGAGGAAAAATAGATACTGGAAGAGCGCTAGTGCTAAATGAAAAAAATATGAAATTTAATAACAGACATATACATAAAAAATACAGTAAAAATAAGGTCAAGAAGACACAATAGCGTTATAAAAAACACAGTGAATTCACTGAAAAAAATAACTAAAAGTTCATCAGTCAGGGCATATATTACCTTCCGATACTGTTTCCAAAGGGTGATGAATCTAATATCAGCAGCTTCTCTCCGTCTGTACTAGAATCTCTTCTCGTGTAGGTCCAACAGCAGATCTCCTTCCCCACTGCAGGTCTTACTTGCAAGGTACAACTTGCAAGTAAGACCTCCTGTCTATAGATATAAATGCGGCACTGGCAATGTAACTCCTTAGGTGAAAATATGCCAACTGTCCGACGCGTTTCGTATTCATTGACACTTCCTCTCTATTTTTGCCCTGTTCACCATCAGGGTTTGGGATAGTAGCAAAAGTGCTATTTGTTAGTTGAGATTTTAAGTTTGCATTGGTATTCGGGCACTATTTTCCAATATTTGGGTTTGTGTTTTGGTATATATATATATATATATATATATATATATATATATATTATAATATATATATATATATATATATATATATATATATATATATATATATATATTAGCAATGTGGTTACTGTGTTGGCCTTTTTTGTGCTTTTTCTACTTTTCTCTTTCTATTGTTTCTTATTATGTATGCAGGGCTCAAAATTTCCACTCGGCACTAGCCAATGGCAAATGAAAATTTAGCCCTGGCGAGTAGAAATTCAGCCCTGGTGGGTATGCTATGGCTTGCAGTGGCAAGTAACTTTTCAGGTCTGGTTAGTAGCAAAGGACTTCAAATTTTAAGCCCTGATGTATGCATATGTATTGAAAGGCTTGTCTTGCTGAACTACATTACTATAGACTTACAAAATTAACAAACAAATAAAGAACTACCAGTGCAGTTCACTGACACACCCCTTGCAATACATATACATACATAATCAACAACATGACATACAAACCACAAAACAGAAACAAACAGGTGAGCAATGCAGTCAACGCATTGCCAGGGCTCAAAATTTCCACTCGCCACTAGCCAATGGCGAGTGAAAATTTAGCCCTGGCGAGTAGAAATTCAGCCCTGATGGGTATGTTATGGCTTGCAGTGGCAAGTACATTTTCAGGTCTGGCTAGTAGCAAAGGACTTCAAATTTTAAGCCATATATACAGTATGTATATTATATCAATGTATGAATATACAACTGCATCTATACAGGTCAACAATGATAGCGTTCAGAGCAACATAGAAAAAAGTAATCCAACAAGGAGATAATTTCCCCAAACTATTTTCTGCTTGCTTAGAGGAAATGTTCAGCAAAACTATATTGGGACAAAAAGGACTTAATGGAGACTGCCTACATCACTTACGTTTTGCAGACTATATCACACTGTCTGGCAGTAGTCCTGAAGAATTGCAAGAACTCATTGAAAGCTACAACAGGAAAGCAAACGTTTTGGTCTGAGGATGAATACCAACAAAATGCAATTCATGTTTAACAAATGTACCATACTAAGAAAAATCACAGTAGATGGACAAGAACAAGAGGTGGACAAGTATGTTTACCTTGGACAAAAAATGTCAACAGATGGAAACGCCATGATGGAAATTGAGAGAAGAATAAAATTGGAATGGAAACCATTTGGAAAACTTAGTAGTATTGTCTTAAAGACATATTTACTACTCTGCCTCAAGCAAAAGGTTTTTGACCAATGTCCTCCCAGTCCTTACGAATGGCTGTGAACTATGGACACTGAATGCCAAATTCTTACATAAACTTAGTTTTACACAGAGAAGTATCGAACATCAGATTCTGAACATAGCAAAGAAACTGAAAAATCTGTGCGTGGATTTGTCAGCAACCAAGGTTTTATGACATTACTCATTGAAATGAGTAGAGCGCCTAAAATGGAAATAGCAAGCACACTTGACGTTTGATGGACCAAACTAATTTTGAAATGGATTCCACTTGATATTAAATGCCCAAGAAGAAGACCAAAAGACATGATGGATTGATGAAAGTGGCAACACAGAAGAGGCCCATTATATATTTCTATATGCTATGAGGAATGTACAGATCTGCGGGCATTTCTAAATTTCCGCTCTTGAACATTGGCTTTTCATTTCTGTGTCTGCAATCTGGTGTGTGTACTAGAGTATGGGTGGATGGACACCTTGATGCCTTCAAGCTCTTACTAGACTACAAGTCCCACAATTCCCAACTAGTTTCAGTGCTTTTAGTGCACAAAAAATAAAATATGTTTTAGTCACTTTGAAGGAAAATTTGAGTACACATGGAAATTCCTTTTAAGTGCATATAAGATGCACAAAAACAGCCTATGATTAAGTGTACTTCTACATGAAACGCGTTAGGCAGGTTATGTGCACTTGGCTTGCCTTATTACTCCTACCAATGTATTTAGTGTTTTTTTATTTTTTTGTAAAAATAAAGTTTTGATGTTTTTTAATCATCGTTTACCGACTGGCTGTTTCCTGTGCTTAGCAGATCTGTAGAGCGCTCCCCTCCAGTAGTCTTCCCGTTTGTGGAAACCTGTGCCGAGGTTGGGGGGGGGGCTGCCCCGGATCCGGTGATTGATACTTTGTCTACCTGATATTTAGTAGCAACCTTGGCTAACTACAGAGTCTTTGTCTCAAAAATGGGTTTATACAGGAACATTTCCCCATAGGCTTAATTGATGGTGATGTGCTAACTAAAACTGATGCAATTCTGGAGCAAACTAACTGCACAGCGAGGAGGAAACACAGATTCCTATTGAACCAAAGTGTTGGAGACCTCTCCGCATTCAAGGTAAAAAAAGATAATGTGAATGTTTATTTTTTTTCTCTATAATGCAGCTGGTTTTAACCGTTTGAGTGCCAGAGAGGTACGCAATGCATTGCAAAGCAATGCATTGCGTACCTCTCTGGTGCTCAGTGGGTTAAGGCGACCACATATCTCTTTATCCCTTTGAATGCCAGAGAGGTACGCAACGCATTGCAAAACACAGACACTATAAAATTTACATTGTATTCCAGAGACGTTATAAAATTTACATTCTATATAGGAGTCAGGACAACCCTGGAGTGTGCATTTTTTATATTCTGCCTGATTTAATGGGATATGCAGAGCTGGATCATCCATTATGGCAATATGAGGGACCCTGGCTGCAAGTGATGAGTCACTGACAGAGGCCCTGCTGTTGCTGCCACTAACATCTTGTTTCAGCAGCGCTTTTAGTTGAAAGCAAAAAGCGTTATCCAGTTGCTCACACCTCCCTTAGAGCCAGTACCCACTAGTGGCTCTCTTTGTCAGAAGCCCCGGATCAAGAGATGTGGGGCCCCAAACTGGTACCTTGCCTATGGCCTTATGTAGCTTTAATCTGTCCCTGGGGAAAAGTGGTTATCTTAGCTGTTTTGATTTAACCCCTTAAGGATGCATGCTGTGCCAGAACTGTCACACAGACGTTAAGGAGCGGTGAAGGTCCTGGCACGTCACGGAAGCTTCTGATCGCAGTGTGGCTGCACTCCGCTCTGCAATCACCGAACACTCTGATGAAACAAAAAAAGTGCCATGATACTCTAGAGCACCCCACCCCCCGTCTTTAAGAGGTTACAATTTTCATATCTGGGAAGTCTTCGAATCTGGTACAAAAAGATATCACATTTTACACTTAAAGGAGCATTACACTTTTTTTATGAAAACTTATATGTTTTATACTTATATGCTTTTCCTGCTGAGTAAAGCAAGGTCACTCCCATTGCTGTCAGTTGTTTTATTCAATGATACAACAGTTCTAATAACCAGGAAGTGAATTTACTGTGTATTTACTTCCTGATTGTTCTAACTGACAGGAAGTGACTCAGCAGTTTCTATCACATTCTGTGGAGAACTGTAAGTCACTGTCTTTCTTCTCCATTAGAATGTAACAGGATAACTAATTGGAATGTGACCACTAGAGGGCACTGCTAATGAAAAAAAAAAACCACGAGTTTAAACGGTAATAACTCTGGAAACATGTATCTCTCAGCAGTGGGAGTACTTTCATTTTACTCAAAAGGAAACATCCTACAATATTTATTTTTTCATAAAAAAAGTTGACTCCTTTAATTACTGGGTCTCTCTGAGGAGAGAGACAGATTCAGAAGTCTTAGCGAGTTCCTTTGTAACTCCACCCACTTCACTGTCAGTTTGTCACTCTCTGCCCTGTTCTTCCCTTTCTCCGCCCCTTTTAAGGGAAAACTCCACCTACCAGTCCTGCCCATCCCAATCAAGCCCCACCCACTTTATGACTCTTCATTTGGACCCTCCCCCAGACCTTAGTGGACCGGTGGAAGCTTGGGACAAGAAAGTGTGCAGGTATGACAATTATATGACTTTTTCTCCGTTCATTATTTTTGAGCTCAGCCGGGACATGAGTGGAAATGCAACAAAATTGTTGCATACCTCTCTGGCACTCAAACGGTTAAAAGTCCATGTGAATTGCAGTTTGATTGCGCCGGGATTTCTGCAGTTCCGCTTAGTAAATCAGTCTCACTGCGCTTTGTATCACACACCCTGTGATTTATCTCAGTGTTTGAAAAGATTCATCGTCTGCTTCCAGTTAATAAGGGGTTATTCACCGCTCAGGAGAAATCCTCCTGATCTGCACTGTAACATTGTATTTCCTCTTCCCCCCGTGTCAACAAAGAGAGAGACTGATTCTATAATCCTCCCTCCCATGTCTCCCTGCATCATCTCTCCATCCCTTCAGCATTCAGGGAGGGTGTGGTGCTCGCTGCAATGGATGACATTAAAAACAGCCGCTCCCTCTATCTCTTCCTCTCTCTCCCTCTCTCTCTCTCTTTCTCCCTCTCTCTCTCCTTCTCTCTCTCTCTCCTTCTCTCTCTCTCTCTCTCTCTCTCTCCTTCTCTCTCTCTCTCTTTCTCCCTTTCTCTATCTGTGTCACTCTCTCCCTCATTCTCTCTCTCTCACCCTCTGTCTCTCTCTCCCCGTCTCTCTCTCTCTCGCTCTCTCTATCTTCTGTTCATCAGCCTCTCTTCCCCTTGATTTTGTGCTCCATCTCTCTCTCTATCTCTCTCTTTCTCCCTCTCTCCCTCTCTCTCTCTCTCTCTCTCTCTCTTTCTCCCTCTCTCTCTCTCTCTCTCTTTCTTTCTCCCTCTCTCTCTCTCTCTCATTCTCTCTCTCTCTCTCTCATTCTCTCTCTCTCTCTCCCTCTCTTTCTCCCTTTCTCTCTCTCTCTCCCTCTCTCTCTCTCTCTTTCTCCCTTTCTCTCTCTCTGTCACTCTCTCCCTCACTCCCTCTCTCTCCCCATCTCTCTCCCTCCCTCTCTCTCTTTCTCCCCATCTCTCTCTCTCTCTCCTTCTCTCTCTCTCTCTCTCTTTCTCCCTTTCTCTATCTGTGTCACTCTCTCCCTCGTTCTCGCTCTCTCACTCTCTGTCTCTCTCTCTCTCTCTCTCTCTCTCAATCTTCTGTTCATCAGCCTCTCTCCCTTGATTTCATGCTCCCTCTCTCCCTCTCTCTCCCCATCTCTTTCCCTCTTTCTCCCTTTCTCTCTCTCTCTCTCGGTCTCTCCCTTTCTCTCTCTCTCTCGCTCTCTCTCTCTCTTTCTCCCTCTCTCCCTCTCTCTTTCTCCCTTTCTCTCTCTCTCTCTTTCTCCCTTTCTCTCTCTCTTTCTTTCTCCATTTCTCTCTCTCTGTCTCTCTCTATATATATCTTCTGTTCATCAGCCTCTCTTCCTTGATTTCATGCTCCCTCTATCCCTCTCTCTCCCCATCTCTCTCCCTCCCTCTCTCTCTTTCTCCCTTTCTCTCTCTCTCCCCCTCTCTCTCTTTCTCCTTCTCTCCCTCTCTCTCCCTCTATCTCTCTCTTTCTCTATCTGTGTCACTCTCTCCCTCACTCTCTCTCTTTCACCCTCTGTCTCTTTCTCCCTCTCTCTCTCTCTCTCTCTCTATATATATATATATATATATTTATATATCTTCTGTTCATCAGCCTCTCTTCCCCTTGATTTCTCACTCCCTCTCTCCCCCTCCTCTCCCTGCTCACATCTTGCCGTCCTTCTCAGGAATAGGAACGTATTGATGGTACCTTTGTTATCATTCATATCACCCTTGGCCTAGCACAACACAGCAGAAGAGCCTGCGCATTGCAGGTAGAAGCAATCACGTGATGCCAACCGGCTTTCCATAACCCTTTAAGAGTCAGAAGGATGTCCAACACAATGCATTGGACACCTTTCTGGCACGCAAAGGGTTTGAAAGGAGTGTTTAACTGCCTGGAAGCCAAGTAAGGACCACAGGTTGTGCATCTCCATAAGGGAAGCAGAACATGAGGTGCCCACACATCTATGTACAGACACACTGATGTCTGAATCTGCCAGCTCCGCTCATTGTCTGACACTGGACAGTGGCTCCCAGGGGTGTAACAGTATGGCGTGCTGAGGGTGCAGCTAAGACAGAGCTCAGTGTCCAAGGGAGACCCATCAGCCCCAGGGCTCAATAGGTTATAGTTATTCCCAGGGAGAATATTTCTGTTTTAACCCTTTGAGTGCCAGAGGGGTACGCAACACATTGCAAAGCGATGCGTTGCATACCCCTCTGGCATTCAGAGGGTTAAAGGGCCCAAAAAATGTTTGAACCATGGCGTTCCAAAGACTAGTTATGCCACTGGTGACTCCCTTCTCATTGGCAGGACCAGATTTATATCTCCGGTACCCTTAGGCAATGCACACTACATAGCCTTAGCACTACCCATGACTACATTGTCTGCAATGATTTTGAAATCTACCTATCATCCAAGGGGTTAAAAATTCCCCATACAGGGGTATATAAACTGGTGCAGGGACACTGCGATAGCCCTGTCCATGCCCACAGTTCAGAATGTGGGTGTGACCAGCACAGCTGAGGCACCGCCCCTCAAAGTCTGGAGCCCTAGATGCTAGTCTGCACTGCCTAATGGGAAATCCAGCCCTTCTCATTGCACCTGAACTGTGGGCAGGTACTAGAGGGTGTGATTGCTTTAGTGCTTTCCAACTCACACACTCTGCCCTTATTAACACTTAAACTCCTAACCCTAAAAACCTTGAAAAGCCTGTTCTGTTCCAGTGCTCCCTGTTTAATGCTATGTACTAACAAGAAGCGGAAGACAAGAACACCATAAAAAGTCTGTTCCATTCCTCCACATCTTGTTTAATGCTATCGGGCCGGATTTGTCATAAGGTAGAGTAGACATCTACCTACAGGCACACCCCACAGAGGGGCGCCATTGGAATCGATTTTTTGTGGGCAGTGTGGGCAGTCTCTACTGCGCATGACTGCAGCACACGCAGCAGTGTCTACTGCGCATGTCATGGCGTTACACATGATTTTGCGAATTATTATATAGGATTTTTTTTTTGTAAAAGTGACGAAACCCGCCGCCCGCATGGTAAGGTCTGTGCTGAGAGACCAGTAGCTGCTGATTTCCTCTGGCTCTTTAGTAATGCAGAGCGCTGGGAGATGACATCATCATGACATCATCTCCCAGCGCACTGATTACTAAAGAGAAGACCGCGCGGGAGCTCCAGCAGCTACAGGTCAGTGCAGAAGCACAGATCTCTCCTGTCGCTGGACCACCAGGGAGGTAGGAAATGGGTATGGGGGGCAAAGTGGGGGCAATGTGGGGCTGATGGGGGCAATGTGAGGGCAAGCTGGAGATGATGGGGGTAAGTTGGAGATGATGGGGCAATGTGAGGGCAAGTTAGAGATGATGGGGGGCAAGTTGGAGATGCTAGGGGCAATGTGAGGGCAAGTTGGAGCTGATAGGGGCAAGTTGGAACTGACGGGGCAATGTGCAGATGATGGAGGCAATGTGGTGGCAAGTTGGAGCTGATGAGGGTAATGTGAGGGCAAATAGGAGCTGATAGGGGCAATATGGAACTGATGGGGGCAGTGTGAGGGCATTATGAAAATGGGGGGTAATGTGGAGGTTAGGAGTATTGTGGAGGTGTCCGGCGGAGATGGCCAATGGGGGGGGGGTGCTTCAGATTTCTGTGCCTACAGGCTCCTGAGATGTAAATCCAGCCCTGAATGCTATGTACTAACACAGAGTGGAGGACAAGAACACAATGAACAGTCTTTTCAATTCCTCCACACCTTGTGTAATGGTATGTACTAACAAAGAGTGGAGAAAAAGAACACAATGAACAGTCTTTTCCATTCCTGTTCTCCCTGTTTAATTCTATGTAATAACAAGCAGTTGCAGACAGGAACACCAGGTATAGTCCTTTCCGTGTCTCTGTGCCCCAGTTTAATTCTATGTAATAACAAGCAGTGGCAGACAGGAACACCAGGTATAGTCCTTTCCGTGTCTCTGTGCCCCAGTTTAATGCTATGTAATAACAAGCAGCGGCAGACAGGAACACCAGGTATAGTCCTTTCCATGTCTCTGTGCCCCAGTTTAATGCTATGTAATAACAAGCAGCGGCAGACAGGAACACCGGGTATAGTCCTTTCCGTTTCTCTGTGCCCCAGTTTAATGCTATGTAATAACAAGCAGCGGCAGACAGGAACACCAGGTATAGTCCTTTCCGTGTCTCTGTGCCCCAGTTTAATGCTATGTAATAACAAGCAGTGGCAGACAGGAACACCAGGTATAGTCCTTTCCGTTTCTCTGTGCCCCGGTTTAATGCTATGTAATAACAAGCAGTGGCAGACAGGAACACCAGGTATAGTCCTTTCCGTTTCTCTGTGCCCCGGTTTAATGCTATGTAATAATAAGCAGTGGCAGACAGGAACACCAGGTATAGTCCTTTCCGTGTCTCTGTGCCCCAGTTTAATGCTATGTAATAACAAGCAGTGGCAGACAGGAACACCAGGTATAGTCCTTTCCGTGTCTCTGTGCCCCGGTTTAATGCTATGTAATAACAAGCAGTGGCAGACAGGAACACCAAGTATAGTCCTTTCCGTTTCTCTGTGCCCCGGTTTAATGCTATGTAATAACAAGCAGTGGCAGACAGGAACACCAGGTATAGTCCTTTCCGTGTCTCTGTGCCCCAGTTTAATGCTATGTAATAACAAGCAGTGGCAGACAGGAACACCAGGTATAGTCCTTTCCGTGTCTCTGTGCCCCAGTTTAATTCTATGTAATAACAAGCAGTGGCAGACAGGAACACCAGGTATAGTCCTTTCCGTGTCTCTGTGCCCCAGTTTAATTCTATGTAATAACAAGCAGTGGCAGACAGGAACACTGGGTATAGTCCTTTCCATGTCTCTGTGCCCCAGTTTAATGCTATGTAATAACAAGCAGTGGCAGACAGGAACACCAGGTATAGTACTTTCCGTGTCTCTGTGCCCCAGTTTAATGCTATGTAATAACAAGCAGTGGCAGACAGGAACACCAGGTATAGTCCTTTCCGTGTCTCTGTGCCCCAGTTTAATGCTATGTAATAACAAGCAGTGGCAGACAGGAACACCAGTTATAGTCCTTTCCGTGTCTCTGTGCCCCAGTTTAATGCTATGTAATAACAAGCAGTGGCAGACAGGAACACCGGGTATAGTCCTTTCCGTTTCTCTGTGCCCCAGTTTAATGCTATGTAATAACAAGCAGTGGCAGACAGGAACACCAGGTATAGTCCTTTCTGTGTCTCTGTGCCCTGGTTTAATGCTATGTAATAACAAGCAGTGGCAGACAGGAACACCAGGTATAGTCCTTTCCGTTTCTCTGTGCCCCAGTTTAATGCTATGTAATAACAAGCAGTGGCAGACAGGAACACCGGGTATAGTCCTTTCCGTTTCTCTGTGCCCCAGTTTAATGCTATGTAATAACAAGCAGTGGCAGACAGGAACACCGGGTATAGTCCTTTCCGTTTCTCTGTGCCCCAATTTAATGCTATGTAATAACAAGCAGTGGCAGACAGTGTTACGGTTTTCTGACACTCAGACAAGGTATAAGTAAAAACACAGTTCATTAGAACTGAAAATCAGGAATAGCGCCCCTGGGGGCCAGGTCAGGCATATACAGACTGGTATAAAGCAGTAATAAACGAAATATGGAATAATACTGAATAGCAGGATAGACAAGGGTTAAGGAATAACCCACTGATCAGTCACAATGATGGTAGGCTGACAACGCCCAGCTGAACCAATAAGTCTCTGGAAGAATACACGATCAGTAGTAGGCTTGCTCAAATCACTCTCATATAGCTGTTACAAAAGGACGCCCAAGGAGACTGCATAAGCAACCAGAGCTGAGGAGAACTCCAGGAGGAGTGAATGGATGAGTGCTAGCAGAACTGGTAAACGGAACCGGTAAAGCACTTGAACGTACAGGAGTACTGTTGTGAGCCACATGAGATCAGAGCCAGGTCACCCACTAGGTGCCAACAGGAGTAACACTATGCCAGCCACCGCGAGCCATGCCCCGGAATGCGATGAATGAGATACACACGAGCAATGACTAGCGCCCAGACACCCTTCCGGTGTCGTATCAGTACCATACAGCGAGAGCAAATGGAGGCCACTGCACCGGGAGGTGCATGCACGGTAACCCACGTACCGGAACTAAACTGCTCTGCTAAAGCCACGGACAGACTAGGTACAAAGCGCAGCTCGGACAGTGTAAGCGGCTCTGATCGTATAATAAAGCTTGGCAAGTGTATTCGGCTCTGCAATGTAGGCAACACACACAGTAACTGGATCGGGCCTGTACGGCCACAGATGGGCAGCTCAGCTAGCATACAACAGCTCGGTAAACGAAGGCCACGGTGCAGCGCCAATGAGAGTGAATGAACGGAGCCCTACTACTACAGTTCAGAATGTCGCTGTCGGGCGATCTGGAACACAGGAACTCAGGAACTGATGAGCAACCGGCAGCGATGACCGGAACCAGGGATCCATCGATCAGGAACGTCAGCCACAGCCAGTTCGGTAACGGAGTAGGAACGTCAGCCACAGCCAGGTCGGTAACGGAGCAGGAACGTCAGCCACAGCCAGGTCGATAACGGAGCAGGAACGTCAGCCACAGCCAGGTCGATAACGGAGCAGGAACGTCAGCCACAGCCAGGTCGGTAACGGAGCAGGAACGTCAGCCACAGCCAGGTCGGTAACGGAGCAGGAAGTCAGACAGCGCAGGAATCCAATCAGAGAGCAGGAACAAAGAATGGTCAGACGAGCCGGATCGGTACACAGGAACACAGTAACTCAGCAAGAGGCTCAACTTCAGGAACACCACGAAAGGGCATCAGACAGCTGTCACAGGCCCAGTATAAAAAGGAACATCCTGGGCGGGCCAAACCATCTGCACCAATGCACAGGTATCATCAGTGTGACTGACAGGGAATCACGGGCACCGTGATAGTACCCCCCTCTCAAAGACCCCCTCTCCTGCCTGCTGGTTTGGGTTTGTGCGGATATTTAGAGTGAAAATTGCGTAATAAACGTGGAGCATGTAGGTCTTTTTGGTCTACCCATGAACGTTCCTCAGGCCTGTAGCCTCACCAGTGGACCAAATATTGCAATTTACCTCTAAATCTCCTGGAGTCAATAATACTCTGAACTTCGTATTCCTCTTGACCTTGAACATCCACCGGCCCAGGAACCACCGGAGTGGTGGTATAACGGTTGCAAACCAAGGGTTTCAGTAGTGATACATGGAACACATTATGAATGCGCATAGATGCAGGAAGTTCTAGTGCGTATGCCATGGGGTTAACCTTACGGATAATCTTAAACGGACCAATGAACCGGGGAACCAATTTGTTGGATGGTGCTTGCAAATTTAGATTCCTGGAGGAGAGCCATACCCTATCCCCAACCTGAAATGAGACAGCTGGCAACCGTCTGCGATTAGCATGCCGCTGTTGACGCTGAAAGGACTGGCTGAGGGACCTTTGCATCTGTGCCCATGTGGAGCGGAGTTGCTCAATGTGCTCATCCAGAGCCGGAATCTGTTGTGACTGAAATGAGTCTGGGAGCAGACAAGGCTGGAACCCGTAGTTGACAAGAAACGGGGAGCTCCCAGATGATGAATTGACCGCACAGTTCCTGGCGAACTCTGCCCACGGCAACAGGTCGGCCCAATTGTCATGATGATCAGTCACAAAGCAACGCAAAAACTGCTCCAGTCCCTGATTGGCACGCTCAGCGGCCCCGTTGGTCTGGGGATGGTAGGCGGAGGAAAAGGACAATTGTATGCCCATTTGGCTACAGAATGCCCTCCAGAATCTCGAGACAATTTGACTCCCTCGGTCAGATACTATTACTCTGGGAACCCCGTGCAAGCGAAATACCTCTTTGGCAAAGACTGTTGCCAATTCCTGGGCCGAAGGGAGACCAGAGAGGGGCACGAAATGAGCCATCTTAGAGAACCTGTCCACCACCATTAGAATAAAAGTATAGCCCTTGGATGATGGCAATTCTCCCAGAAAGTCAATGGAGATGTGTGACCATGGGCGTTCGCCATTAGGTACTGGTTGGAGCAACCCCACTGGGAGGTGTCTGGGAGACTTATTACGGGCACATGTGGCACAAGCAGACGTAAATGCCGCACAGTCAGCTCTTAGAGAAGGCCACCAAAACATTTGTGATAGAGACCATACTAGCTGATCTCGGCCAATGTGCCCAGCTGCCTTCGAGGAGTGATAGTATTCAAGTAATTGGACCCGTAAAGGCTCATCCACAAAACACTTGCCAACTGGGGTTTCCGGAGGTGCCCTGGCCTGGGATGCCAATATTTGTTCCCCCAATGGCGAAGTGATACTAGTACGTATCGTGGCCAGAATTCTGTCAGGCTGAATAATAGGAACCGGGGTTTCATCCCTCTCAATGTCTGTGCAAAATTGCCTGGACAAGGCATCAGCTCTCACATTTTTTGATCCAGGCAAGTAGGACACTATAAAGTTAAACCTTGACAGAAACAGTGCCCACCTAGCCTGGCGAGATGACAACCTTTTAGCCTCTGAAAGGTAAATCAAATTTTTGTGGTCAGTAAGTATTAGTACTGGGGTTCTTGTGCCCTCCAATAAATGTCGCCATTCTTTCAGTGCCAAGATTATAGCCAACAGCTCCCTGTCCCCAATTTCGTAATGGCTTTGGGCGCTGGATAGCTTTTTAGAAAAGAACCCGCATGGTCTCAGGTTGCCCCCTTCTTTCGGACGTTGGGAGAGGACTGCCCCTACCCCAACCTCAGAGGCATCGACCTCCAACGTAAATGGCAGGGAGGGGTTAGGGTGGGAAAGGATAGGAGCGGAGGCGAATGCAGATTTGAGAGTAGCAAAAGCCTTTTCAGCAGCATCAGACCATTGAGAGGGATTGGCTCCCTTATGTGTAAGGTCAGAGAGGGGTTTGATAATAGTGGAAAAATTCTGAATGAATTTCCTGTAATAATTGGAAAAACCCAAAAACCTTTGTATTGCTTTTAACCCTTTAGGTCGTGGCCACTGTAGGACTGCTGCCAATTTACCCTCATCCATGGCAATGCCATCATTAGAAATGACGAATCCCAGAAAGGGTACCTTGGAACAATGAAATTCGCATTTCTCCAATTTACAGAACAATTTGTTCTTGCGTAATCGTAGCAGGACTTCAGACACATCCAGAATGTGTTGGGTTAAATTGGCAGAGTGAATCAATATGTCATCGAGGTACACGACAACACAGGACTGTAATAAGTCACGGAGGATATCATTGATGAGTTCTTGAAACACGGCAGGTGCATTACATAAGCCGAATGGCATGACCAAATATTCATAATGACCCAACCTAGTATTGAATGCCGTTTTCCACTCATCCCCGGCCCTTATCCGTATCAGGTTGTAAGCCGCACGTAAATCGAGTTTTGTAAATATAGATGAGCCCTTCAACCTGTCAAACAGTTCTGTAATGAGTGGGATAGGATATGCGTTTTTAGGCATCAATTTGTTAAGTCCTCGATAATCAATACAGGGTCGTAATTCGCCATTTTTCTTTTTTACAAAAAAAATCCTGCACCTGCCGGAGATGAAGATTTACGAATTATCCCTCGCTTGAGGGCATCCTCAATGTATTCCTCCATGGCCAGATTCTCCCCACAGGACAACGGGTATGTCCTGCCCCTCGGTGGCACCACCCCCTGGGGGCAAATCAATAGCGCAATCATACGGCCTATGCTGCGGCAATGCGCTAGCCTCTCCTTTACTGAATACGTCACTGAATTTGCTGTATTCAGCTGGCACGGAGGGAGAGGTACATAGAACCTTAATTGGATGCGACAAACAATGCCCAGAACAGTAATCAGACCACGACTTGACCTCACATGTTTGCCAGTCAAACTGGGGGTTGTGTAAAAATAACCAAGGGAACCCCAATATGACCGCATGATGGGGTGAATGTATAATCTGAAAACAGACCCTCTCCTGGTGGAGAGCCCCAATATTCATAGAGATAGGTGTAGTTTCCATGGTGATGAATGCGGGTTCTAGCGGTCTGCCATCAATGGCTTCAATGGCTAAAGGCGTATCTTTTTTGGACAGCGGAATACTGTGCGTCTCAGCAAATGTCTTGTCCATAAAATAGCCTGCAGTGCCAGAATCTATTAATGCTAGTGCCTCAACCGCTTGATCACCTACAGGGAAGCACACCGAAATGATGGGTTTCATGGAACAGGGATCTGGGGACGATTGTACACCACCTAGGGCTTGTCCCCCAAGGTACCCTAGGTGCGTGCGTTTCCCGGCCATACCGGACAATTACGTAGCATGTGCCCATTCTTGCCACAATATAAACATAGGCCCTGCCTTCTGCGGTGTGCCCGCTCCTCCTTAGATAGTCTGGTGAACCCGAGTTGCATAGGTTCCCCCAGTTCGGTAACTCGATCAGGAGGATTGGGAGGCGAGGGTGGGTTTAAAGGGCCGTCGTGCCCATGGATTCTGGATCTAGCCCTTTTGGCCAAGTGCCTTTCTCGTATGCGTGTATCAATGAGCAATACGAAATCTATGTAATCATCCAAATCGGTAGGTACCTCTCTGGCCGCAATTTCGTCTTTAATCACATCTGATAGTCCCTGGGAGAAAGCTGCCACTAGAGCCTCATTATTCCACCCTACCTCTGCTGCCAGTATCCGAAATTCTATGGCGTACTCGCCTGCGGTGCGTTCGCCCATCTGAATCTCCATTAATCTTTTGGCAGCAGAGGAGGTTCTCCCAGGCAGCTCGAATACTCTCCGAAACTGCTTGACAAACTCGTCAAAATCTGATGTACATGGTTTGGCCTTCTCCCATAGTGGGCTAGCCCATGCCAGGGCTTTACCCGTTAATAGAAATATCATGAATCCCACCTTACTACGGTCGTTCAGAAAAGCGTGAGGCGTGAGTTCTAGAAATATCTCAAGTTGGTTAATAAACCCTCTACACAGGGTGGGTTCGCCATTGTATCTCAATGGTAATGGCGGCGCCGCCGTTAAACTTCTGGAGACAGCAACCATTTGACCAGCAACGTGATCCGGTGTCACAACTGGGGGGACCACCGGATTTTGGTTAGGTTTCACAAGGTGTACCGTACGTTCTAGCAATGTTTGCATGGCCAGTGCCAACTGGTCCAAGCGCTGCTCGTGCACATCCATCCTCCAGTGGAGGTTCTGTGTATTACTGTCACCTTTACCGTCAGAGGTCATGGCCCTTTCGTACTGTTACGGTTTTCTGACACTCAGACAAGGTATAAGTAAAAACACAGTTTATTAGAACTGAAAATCAGGAATAGCGCCCCTGGGGGCCAGGTCAGGCATATACAGACTGGTATAAAGCAGTAATAAACGAAATATGGAATAATACTGAATAGCAGGATAGACAAGGGTTAAGGAATAACCCACTGATCAGTCACAATGATGGTAGGCTGACAACGCCCAGCTGAACCAATAAGTCTCTGGAAGAATACACGATCAGTAGTAGGCTTGCTCAAATCACTCTCATATAGCTGTTACAAAAGGATGCCCAAGGAGACTGCATAAGCAACCAGAGCTGAGGAGAACTCCAGGAGGAGTGAACGGATGAGTGCTAGCAGAACTGGTAAACGGGACCGGTAAAGCCCTTGAACGTACAGGAATACTGTTGTGAGCCAAATGAGATCAGAGCCAGGTCACCCACTAGGTGCCAACAGGAGTAACACTATGCCAGCCACCGCGAGCCATGCACAGGAATGCGATGAATGAGATACACACGAGCAATGACTAGCGCCCAGACACCTTTCCGGTGTCGTATCAGTACCATACAGTGAGAGCAAACGGAGGCCACTGCACCGGGAGGTGCATGCACGGTAACCCACGTACCGGAACTAAACTGCTCTGCTAAAGTCACGGACAGACTAGGTACAAAGCGCAGCTCGGACAGTGTAAGCGGCTCTGATCGTATAATAAAGCTTGGCAAGTGTATTCGGCTCTGCAATGTAGGCAACACACACAGTAACTGGATCGGGCCTGTACGGCCACAGATAGGCAGCTCAGCTAGCATACAACAGCTCGGTAAACGAAGGCCACGGTGCAGCGCCAATGAGAGTGAATGAACGGAGCCCCACTACTACAGTTCAGAATGTTACCGTCGGGCGATCTGGAACACAGGAACTCAGGAACTGATGAGCAACCGGCAAGCGATGACCGGAACCAGGGATCCCTCGATCAGGAACGTCAGCCACAGCAAGTTCGGTAACGGAGTAGGAACGTCAGCCACAGCCAGGTCGGTAACGGAGCAGGAACGTCAGCCACAGCCAGGTCGATAACGGAGCAGGAACATCAGCCACAGCCAGGTCGATAACGGAGCAGGAACGTCAGCCACAGCCAGGTCGGTAACGGAGCAGGAACGTCAGCCACAGCCAGGTCGGTAACGGAGCAGGAAGTCAGACAGCGCAGGAATCCAATCAGAGAGCAGGAACAAAGAATGGTCAGACGAGCCGGATCGGTACACAGGAACACAGTAACTCAGCAAGAGGCTCAACTTCAGGAACACCACGAAAGGGCATCAGACAGCTGTCACAGGCCCAGTATAAAAAGGAACATCCTGGGCGGGCCAAACCATCTGCACCAATGCACAGGTATCATCAGTGTGACTGACAGGGAATCATGGGCACCGTGATAGACAGGAACACCAGGTATAGTCCTTTCCGTTTCTCTGTGCCCCAGTTTAATGCTATGTAATAACAAGCAGTGGCAGACAGGAACACCAGGTATAGTCCTTTCTGTTTCTCTGTGTCCCAGTTTAATGCTATGTAATAACAAGCAGTGGCAGACAGGAACACCAGGTATAGTCCTTTCTGTTTCTCTGTGCCCCAGTTTAATGCTATGTAATAACAAGCAGTGGCAGACAGGAACACCAGGTAAAGTCATTTCCGTTTTTGTCTGTGCCCCAGTTTAATTCTATGTACTAACAAGCAGTGGCAGACAGGAACACCGGGTATAGTCCTTTCCGTGTCTCTGTGCCCCAGATTAATGCTATGTACTAAGAAGCAGTGGCAGACAGGAACACCAGGTATAGTCCTTTCCATTTCTCTGTGCCCCAGTTTAATGCTATGTAATAACAAGCAGTGGCAGACAGGAACACCGGGTATAGTCCTTTCCGTTTCTCTGTGCCACAGTTTAATTCTATGTAATAACAAGCAGTGGCAGACAGGAACACCGGGTATAGTCCTTTCCGTTTCTCTGTGCCCCAGTTTAATGCTATGTAATAACAAGCAGTGGCAGACAGGAACACCGGGTATAGTCCTTTCCGTTTCTCTGTGCCACAGTTTAATTCTATGTAATAACAAGCAGTGGCAGACAGGAACACCGGGTATAGTCCTTTCCGTTTCTATGTGCCCCAGTTTAATGCTATGTAATAACAAGCAGTGGCAGACAGGAACACCGGGTATAGTCCTTTCTGTTTCTCTGTGCTCCAGTTTAATGCTATGTAATAACAAGCAGTGGCAGACAGGAACACCGGGTATAGTCCTTTCCGTTTCTCTGTGCCACAGTTTAATTCTATGTAATAACAAGCAGTGGCAGACAGGAACACCGGGTATAGTCCTTTCCGTTTCTCTGTGCCCCAGTTTAATTCTATGTAATAACAAGCAGTGGCAGACAGGAACACCAGGTATAGTCCTTTCCGTGTCTCTGTGCCCCAGTTTAATGCTATGTAATAACAAGTAGTGGCAGACAGGAACACCGGGTATAGTCCTTTCCGTTTCTCTGTGCCCCAGTTTAATTCTATGTAATAACAAGCAGTGGCAGACAGGAACACCAGGTATAGTCCTTTCTGTTTCTCTGTGCCCCAGTTTAATTCTATGTAATAACAAGCAGTGGCAGACAGGAACACCATGTATAGTCCTCTCTCCGTTTCTCTGTGCCCCAGTTTAATGCTATGTAATAACAAGCAGTGGCAGACAGGAACACCGGGTATAGTCCTTTCCGTTTCTCTGTGCCCCAGTTTAATGCTATGTAATAACAAGCAGTGGCAGACAGGAACACCAGGTATAGTCCTTTCTGTTTCTCTGTGCCCCAGTTTAATTCTATGTAATAACCAGCAGTGGCAGACAGGAACACCAGGTATAGTCCTTTCCGTGTCTCTGTGCCCCAGTTTAATGCTATGTAATAACAAGCAGTGGCAGACAGGAACACCGGGTATAGTCCTTTCCGTTTCTCTGTGCCCCAGTTTAATTCTATGTAATAACAAGCAGTGGCAGACAGGAACACCGGGTACAGTCCTTTCCGTTTCTCTGTGCCCCAGTTTAATGCTATGTAATAACAAGCAGTGGCAGACAGGAACACCGGGTACAGTCCTTTCCGTGTCTCTGTGCCCCAGTTTAATGCTATGTAATAACAAGCAGTGGCAGACAGGAACACCAAGTATAGTCCTTTCCGTTTCTCTGTGCCCCAGTTTAATGCTATGTAATAACAAGCAGTGGCAGACAGGAACACCGGGTATAGTCCTTTCCGTTTCTCTGTGCCCCAGTTTAATGCTATGTAATAACAAGCAGTGGCAGACAGGAACACCAGGTATAGTCCTTTCCGTTTCTCTGTGCCCCAGTTTAATGCTATGTAATAACAAGCAGTGGCAGACAGGAACACCGGGTATAGTCCTTTCCGTTTCTCTGTGCCCCAGTTTAATGCTATGTAATAACAAGCAGTGGCAGACAGGAACACCAGGTATAGTCCTTTCCGTTTCTCTGTGCCCCAGTTTAATGCTATGTAATAACAAGCAGTGGCAGACAGGAACACCAGGTACAGTCCTTTCCGTTTCTCTGTGCCCCAGTTTAATGCTATGTAATAACAAGCAGTGGCAGACAGGAACACCGGGTATAGTCCTTTCCGTTTCTCTGTGCCCCAGTTTAATGCTATGTAATAACAAGCAGTGGCAGACAGGAACACCATGTATAGTCCTTTCTGTTTCTCTGTGCCCCAGTTTAATGCTATGTAATAACAAGCAGTGGCAGACAGGAACACCGGGTATAGTCCTTTCCGTTTCTCTGTGCCCCAGTTTAATGCTATGTAATAACAAGCAGTGGCAGACAGGAACACCAGGTATAGTCCTTTCCGTTTCTCTGTGCCCCAGTTTAATGCTATGTAATAACAAGCAGTGGCAGACAGGAACACCAGGTATAGTCCTTTCCGTGTCTCTGTGCCCCAGTTTAATGCTATGTAATAACAAGCAGTGGCAGACAGGAACACTGGGTATAGTCCTTTCCGTTCCTCTGTGCCCAGTTTAATTCTATGTAATAACAAGCAGTGGCAGACAGGAACACCAGGTATAGTCTTTTCCGTTTCTCTGTGCCTCAGTTTAATGCTATGTAATAACAAGCAGTGGCAGACAGGAACACCATGTATAGTCCTCTCCGTTTCTCTGTGCCCCAGTTTAATTCTATGTACTAACAAGCAGTGGCAGACAGGAACACCGGGTATAGTCCTTTCTGTTTCTCTGTGCCCCAGTTTAATGCTATGTAATAACAAGCAGTGGCAGACAGGAACACCAGGTATAGTCCTTTCCGTGTCTCTGTGCCCCAGTTTAATGCTATGTAATAACAAGCAGTGGCAGACAGGAACACCGGGTATAGTCCTTTCCGTTTCTCTGTGCCCCAGTTTAATGCTATGTAATAACAAGCAGTGGCAGACAGGAACATCAGGTATAGTCCTTTCCGTGTCTCTGTGCCCCAGTTTAATTCTATGTAATAACAAGCAGTGGCATACAGAAACACCAGGTATAGTCCTTTCCGTTTCTCTGTGCCCCAGTTTAATGCTATGTAATAACAAGCAGTGGCAGACAGGAACACTGGGTATAGTTCTTTCCGTTTCTCTGTGTCCCAGTTTAATTCTATGTAATAACAAGCAGTGGCAGACAGGAACACCGGGTATAGTCCTTTCCGTTTCTCTGTGTCCCAGTTTAATTCTATGTAATAACAAGCAGTGGCAGACAGGAACACCGGGTATAGTCCTTTCCGTTTCTCTGTGCCCCAGTTTAATTCTATGTAATAACAAGCAGTGGCAGACAGGAACACCAGGTATAGTCCTTTCCGTTTCTCTGTGTCCCAGTTTAATGCTATGTAATAACAAGCAGTGGCAGACAGGAACACCGGGTATAGACCTTTCCGTTTCTCTGTGCCCCAGTTTAATGCTATGTAATAACAAGCAGTGGCAGACAGGAACACCAGGTATAGTTCTTTCCGTGTCTCTGTGCCCCTGTTTAATTCTATGTAATAACAAGCAGTGGCAGACAGGAACACCGGGTATAGTCCTTTCCGTTTCTCTGTGCCCCAGTTTAATGCTATGTAATAACAAGCAGTGGCAGACAGGAACACCATGTATAGTCCTTTCCGTTTCTCTGTGTCCCAGTTTAATGCTATGTAATAACAAGCAGTGGCAGACAGGAACACCGGGTATAGTCCTTTCTGTTTCTCTGTGCCCCAGTTTAATGCTATGTAATAACAAGCAGTGGCAGACAGGAACACCAGGTAAAGTCCTTTCCGTGTCTCTGTGCCCCAGTTTAATTCTATGTAATAACAAGCAGTGGCAGACAGGAACACCAGGTATAGTCCTTTCCGTTTCTCTGTGCTCCAGTTTAATTCTATGTAATAACAAGCAGTGGCAGACAGGAACACCGGGTATAGTTCTTTCTGTTTCTCTGTGCCCTAGTTTAATGCTATGTAATAACAAGCAGTGGCAGACAGGAACACCAGTTATAGTCCTTTCCGTTTCTCTGTGCCCCAGTTTAATGCTATGTAATAACAAGCAGTGGCAGACACGAACACCAGGTATAGTCCTTTCCGTTTCTCTGTGCCCCAGTTTAATGCTATGTAATAACAAACAGCGGCAGACAGGAACACCGGGTATAGTCCTTTCCTTTTCTCTGTGTCCCAGTTTAATGCTATGTAATAACAAGCAGTGGCAGACAGGAACACCAGGTATAGTCCTTTCCGTTTCTCTGTGCCCCAGTTTAATGCTATGTAATAACAAGCAGTGGCAGACAGGAACACCGGGTATAGTCCTTTCCGTTTCTCTGTGCCCCAGTTTAATGCTATGTAATAACAAGCAGTGGCAGACAGTAACACCATGTATAGTCCTCTCCGTTTCTCTGTGCCCCAGTTTAATGCTATGTAATAACAAGCAGTGGCAGACAGGAACACCAGGTATAGTCCTTTCCGTTTCTCTGTGCCCCAGTTTAATTCTATGTAATAACAAGCAGTGACAGACAGGAACACCGGGTATAGTCCTTTCCGTGTTTCTGTGCCCCTGTTTAATTCTATGTAATAACAAGCAGTGGCAGACAGGAACACCGGGTATAGTCCTTTACGTTTCTCTGTGCCCCAGTTTAATGCTATGTAATAACAAGCAGTGGCAGACAGGAACACCATGTATAGTCCTCTCTGTTTCTCTGTGCCCCAGTTTAATTCTATGTAATAAAAAGCAGTGGCAGACAGGAACACCATGTATAGTCCTCTCCGTTTCTCTGTGCCCCAGTTTAATTCTATGTACTAACAAGCAGTGGCAGACAGGAACACCGGGTATAGTCCTTTCTGTTTCTCTGTGCCCCAGTTTAATGCTATGTAATAACAAGCAGTGGCAGACAGGAACACCAGGTATAGTCCTTTCCGTGTCTCTGTGCCCCAGTTTAATGCTATTTAATAACAAGCAGTGGCAGACAGGAACACCATGTATAGTCCTCTCCGTTTCTCTGTGCCCCAGTTTAATTCTATGTAATAAAAAGCAGTGGCAGACAGGAACACCATGTATAGTCCTCTCCGTTTCTCTGTGCCCCAGTTTAATTCTATGTACTAACAAGCAGTGGCAGACAGGAACACTGGGTATAGTCCTTTCTGTTTCTCTGTGCCCCAGTTTAATGCTATGTAATAACAAGTAGTGGCAGACAGGAACACCAGGTATAGTCCTTTCCGTTTCTCTGTGCCCCAGTTTAATGCTATGTAATAACAAGCAGTGGCAGACAGGAACACCATGTATAGTCCTCTCCGTTTCTCTGTGGCCAAGTTTAATGCTATGTAATAACAAGCAGTGGCAGACAGGAACACCGGGTATAGTCCTTTCCGTTTCTCTGTGTCCCAGTTTAATGCTATGTAATAACAAGTAGTGGCAGACAGGAACACCGGGTATAGTCCTTTCCGTTTCTCTGTGCCCCAGTTTAATGCTATGTAATAACAAGCAGTGGCAGACAGGAACACCATGTATAGTCCTCTCTCCGTTTCTCTGTGCCCCAGTTTAATGCTATGTAATAACAAGCAGTGGCAGACAGGAACACCAGGTATAGTTCTTTCCGTGTCTCTGTGCCCCAGTTTAATTCTATGTAATAACAAGCAGTGGCAGACAGGAACACCAGGTATAGTTCTTTCCGTGTCTCTGTGCCCCAGTTTAATTCTATGTAATAACAAGCAGTGGCAGACAGGAACACCAGGTATAGTCCTTTCCGTGTCTCTGTGCCCAAGTTTAATGCTATGTAATAACAAGCAGTGGCAGACAGGAACACCAGGTATAGTCCTTTCCGTGTCTCTGTGCCCCAGTTTAATTCTATGTAATAACAAGCAGTGGCAGACAGGAACACCGGGTATAGTCCTTTCCGTGTCTCTGTGCCCCAGTTTAATGCTATGTAATAACAAGCAGTGGCAGACAGGAACACCGGGTATAGTTCTTTCCGTGTCTCTGTGCCCCAGTTTAATACTATGTAATAACAAGCAGTGGCAGACAGGAACACCGGGTATAGTCCTTTCCGTTTCTCTGTGCTCCAGTTTAATGCTATGTAATAACAAGCAGTGGCAGACAGGAACACCGGGTATAGTTCTTTCCGTGTCTCTGTGCCCTAGTTTAATGCTATGTAATAACAAGCAGTGGCAGACAGGAACACCGGGTATAGTCCTTTCCGTTTCTCTGTGCTCCAGTTTAATGCTATGTAATAACAAGCAGTGGCAGACAGGAACACCGGGTATAGTTCTTTCCGTGTCTCTGTGCCCCAGTTTAATACTATGTAATAACAAGCAGTGGCAGACAGGAACACCGGGTATAGTCCTTTCCGTTTCTCTGTGCTCCAGTTTAATGCTATGTAATAACAAGCAGTGGCAGACAGGAACACCGGGTATAGTTCTTTCCGTGTCTCTGTGCCCCAGTTTAATTCTATGTAATTACAAGCAGTGGCAGACAGGAACACCGGGTATAGTCCTTTCCGTTTCTCTGTGCCCCAGTTTAATGCTATGTAATAACAAGCAGTGGCAGACAGGAACACCGGGTATAGTCCTTTCCGTGTCTCTGTGCCCCTGTTTAATTCTATGTAATAACAAGCAGTGGCAGACAGGAACACCGGGTATAGTCCTTTCCGTTTCTCTGTGCCCCAGTTTAATGCTATGTAATAACAAGCAGTGGCAGACAGGAACACCATGTATAGTCCTCTCCGTTTCTCTGTGCCCCAGTTTAATTCTATGTAATAACAAGCAGTGGCAGACAGGAACACCATGTATAGTCCTCTCCGTTTCTCTGTGCCCCAGTTTAATGCTATGTAATAACAAGCAGTGGCAGACAGGAACACCAGGTATAGTCCTTTCCGTTTCTCTGTGCCCCAGTTTAATTCTATGTAATAACAAGCAGTGGCAGACAGGAACACCGGGTATAGTCCTTTCCGTGTCTCTGTGCCCCTGTTTAATTCTATGTAATTACAAGCAGTGGCAGACAGGAACACCGGGTATAGTCCTTTCCGTTTCTCTGTGCCCCAGTTTAATGCTATGTAATAACAAGCAGTGGCAGACAGGAACACCATGTATAGTCCTCTCCGTTTCTCTGTGCCCCAGTTTAATTCTATGTAATAAAAACCAGTGGCAGACAGGAACACAATGTATAGTCCTCTCCGTTTCTCTGTGCCCCAGTTTAATTCTATGTACTAACAAGCAGTGGCAGACAGGAACACTGGGTATAGTCCTTTCTGTTTCTCTGTGCCCCAGTTTAATGCTATGTAATAACAAGTAGTGGCAGACAGGAACACCAGGTATAGTCCTTTCCGTTTCTCTGTGCCCCAGTTTAATGCTATGTAATAACAAGCAGTGGCAGACAGGAACACCATGTATAGTCCTCTCCGTTTCTCTGTGGCCAAGTTTAATGCTATGTAATAACAAGCAGTGGCAGACAGGAACACCGGGTATAGTCCTTTCCGTTTCTCTGTGTCCCAGTTTAATGCTATGTAATAACAAGTAGTGGCATACAGGAACACCGGGTATAGTCCTTTCCGTTTCTCTGTGCCCCAGTTTAATGCTATGTAATAACAAGCAGTGGCAGACAGGAACACCATGTATAGTCCTCTCTCCGTTTCTCTGTGCCCCAGTTTAATGCTATGTAATAACAAGCAGTGGCAGACAGGAACACCAGGAATAGTTCTTTCCGTGTCTCTGTGCCCCAGTTTAATTCTATGTAATAACAAGCAGTGGCAGACAGGAACACCAGGTATAGTTCTTTCCGTGTCTCTGTGCCCCAGTTTAATTCTATGTAATAACAAGCAGTGGCAGACAGGAACACCAGGTATAGTCCTTTCCGTGTCTCTGTGCCCCAGTTTAATGCTATGTAATAACAAGCAGTGGCAGACAGGAACACCAGGTATAGTCCTTTCCGTGTCTCTGTGCCCCAGTTTAATTCTATGTAATAACAAGTAGTGGCAGACAGGAACACCAGGTATAGTCCTTTCCGTGTCTCTGTGCCCCAGTTTAATGCTATGTAATAACAAGCAGTGGCAGACAGGAACACCAGGTATAGTCCTTTCCGTGTCTCTGTGCCCCAGTTTAATGCTATGTAATAACAAGCAGTGGCAGACAGGAACACCAGGTATAGTCCTTTCCGTGTCTCTGTGCCCCAGTTTAATGCTATGTAATGACAAGCAGTGGCAGACAGGAACACCGGGTATAGTTCTTTCCGTGTCTCTGTGCCCCAGTTTAATACTATGTAATAACAAGCAGTGGCAGACAGGAACACCGGGTATAGTCCTTTCCGTTTCTCTGTGCTCCAGTTTAATGCTATGTAATAACAACTAGCAGTGGCAGACAGGAACACCGGGTATAGTCCTTTCCGTGTCTCTGTGCCCCTGTTTAATTCTATGTAATTACAAGCAGTGGCAGACAGGAACACCGGGTATAGTCCTTTCCGTTTCTCTGTGCCCCAGTTTAATGCTATGTAATAACAAGCAGTGGCAGACAGGAACACCAGGTATAGTCCTTTCCGTTTCTCTGTGCCCCAGTTTAATGCTATGTAATAACAAGCAGTGGCAGACAGGAACACCAGGTATAGTCCTTTCCGTTTCTCTGTGCTCCAGTTTAATGCTATGTAATAACAAGCAGTGGCAGACAGGAACACCGGGTATAGTTCTTTCCGTGTCTCTGTGCCCTAGTTTAATGCTATGTAATAACAAGCAGTGGCAGACAGGAACACCGGGTATAGTCCTTTCCGTTTCTCTGTGCCCCAGTTTAATGCTATGTAATAACAAGCAGTGGCAGACAGGAACACCGGGTATAGTCCTTTCCGTGTCTCTGTGCCCCTGTTTAATTCTATGTAATAACAAGCAGTGGCAGACAGGAACACCAGGTATAGTCCTTTCTGTTTCTCTGTGCCCCAGTTTAATGCTATGTAATAACAAGTAGTGGCAGACAGGAACACCGGGTATAGTCCTTTCCGTTTCTCTGTGCCCCAGTTTAATGCTATGTAATAACAAGCAGTGGCAGACAGGAACACCGGGTATAGTCCTTTCCGTTTCTCTGTGCCCCAGTTTAATGCTATGTAATAACAAGCAGTGGCAGACAGGAACACCAGGTATAGTCCTTTCTGTTTCTCTGTGCCCCAGTTTAATGCTATGTAATAACAAGCAGTGGCAGACAGGAACACCGGGTATAGTCCTTTCCGTTTCTCTGTGCCCCAGTTTAATGCTATGTAATAACAAGCAGTGGCAGTCAGGAACACCAGGTATAGTCCTTTCCGTTTCTCTGTGCCCCAGTTTAATGCTATGTAATAACAAGCAGTGGCAGACAGGAACACCGGGTATAGTCCTTTCCGTTTCTCTGTGCCCCAGTTTAATCCTATGTAATAACAAGTAGTGGCAGACAGGAACACCGGGTATAGTCCTTTCCGTTTCTCTGTGCCCCAGTTTAATGCTATGTAATAACAAGCAGTGGCAGTCAGGAACACCAGGTATAGTCCTTTCCGTTTCTCTGTGCCCCAGTTTAATGCTATGTAATAACAAGCAGTGGCAGACAGGAACACCGGGTATAGTCCTTTCCGTTTCTCTGTGCCCCAGTTTAATGCTATGTAATAACAAGCAGTGGCAGACAGGAACACCAGGTATAGTCCTTTCTGTTTCTCTGTGCCCCAGTTTAATGCTATGTAATAAAAAGTAGTGGCAGACAGGAACACCAGGTATAGTCCTTTCCTTTTCTCTGTGCCCCAGTTTAATTCTATGTAATAACAAGCAGTGGCAGACAGGAACACCAGGTATAGTCCTTTCCGTGTCTCTGTGCCCCAGTTTAATGCTATGTAATAACAAGCAGTGGCAGACAGGAACACCAGGTATAGTCCTTTCCGTGTCTCTGTGCCCCAGTTTAATGCTATGTACTAATAAGGAGCAGAGGACAGTCTATATCCCTGGGTATGACATATCGGAGGTTTTCTTCACTTGCTCACATTGCAGAAAGCTTGTCATGGAGAATAAACTGAATCTGACTGGAAAGAGCATTATATTTGCATATACATTGTGTTATTCAATTTTCTCTGCAATGTGTAGATTTAGAGATATATAAGTACATTGTTAACATAACAAAGCTGTTCACTCTGAGGCTATTGCAGGGTATAACTCAGTGCATTGTGTCATTTCAGTATGGGTTTCAATGGAGTCACAATAAAATCATACAAACATTGCCAATAGACGTGATTTCTGTAAGATGTTACTGCTGTTAATTTTGAGCGCAAGGGATTCTGCGAATGAAAAGCTTACTACACCATCACAATAAAAAGTCCACTTGATTTGCCACTGTTGACTTGTATGCTCCAATGTGTTTTTTGATATACATACATAGTAAATTAGGTTGAAAAAAGACACAAGTCCATCAAGTCCAACCTTTGCCTCATAACCGTGAGACATGAGAATTATATAGCTTTCCTGCTTCCAAATAAGTTAGTCTTTATCAGACTTTCCTGTTTTGCTACTAATAAACAGTATAACTCTGTATGTTCCCTTTTGAAAGAAATGTATCTAATCTTCTCTTAAATGTATCCATTGTATCTGCCATAAGCACATCCTTGGGCAAGGAATTCCATAATTTAACAGATCTTACTGTAAAAAAACCCCTTCCTCTGCTGAAGTCGAAACCTCGTTTCCTCTAATCTCAAGGGGTGTCCCCCCGGTTATTTGATCATATATCTACATTAAACTCTGACAACTAAATGTACAATACCGGTATCACAATCACAATGTTTTTATATAAAAAAAACAAAAATGTACAACTGTTTCATGGGATTGCATACAATGAAAACATTTCTACATGAAAAGCTGTCAGCATGGACAAGCCCTTAGTTCAGTGGTTCTCAACTCCTGTCCTCAGGACCCACTAACAGGCCAGGATTTAGGGATTTCTCTGCTAGAGCAAAGGTGTGGTGATCAGAGGCTCATTCACATTGATTAACTCACCTGCGCTCTAACAAGGAAATCATGTGATCCTGGCCTGTTAGTGGGTTCTGAGGACAGAGGTTGAGAAACACTGCTTTAGTTGAAGGCTGTATTCAAAATGTATCCATCCGTCTATATAAGGGATGGGCCTTCCCAATGGCCGCTTGAGTGGGCTCCAGATTCTCGAAAGAGCTGCACAACAGATTTAATTCTTTGAGTGCCACAGTATACAAGGCAATGGGTAGCAATTCACTGGATACCCGCTGGCACTTAAAGGGTTAATCTTAGGATAAACACACTAGCTGTAGAAGAGTGAAGTACAGGGGATTAATGCTCTGAGTGCCAGAGGTGTACATAACGCATTGCACAGCAATGTGTTGTATACTCCTCTGGCACTCAAAGGGTTAAGGCATGTGAGGCAGGCACTTCCTGTCTTAGCCCTACATTACCTCCCCCACTAATTGGCACTTAACCCTTTCAGTGCTAGGTTAGCTGGGCAATGCATTGTTAAACTGTCAGTGAGTGAGGGAGGTCATTATTTGTTTATATTTTATTTATTTAGAAAATATTTTACCAGGAAGACTGTATTAATTGTTAACCCCTTAAGGACCAGCGGTCCTGGGGTGTGTGGTCCTTTAAGAACCAGATAGGCAAGTTTGACTGATCACATGTGCCGGCACACCGAACGGGGGACTGAAAGAGATCGCTCCTGTCTTGGATCGATCAATTTCAGTCCTCGCTATTACTCACAGCTCTCCTGCAGGAGCACTGTGAGTAAAACGTACGTGACATACCAGGACCATCACTGGTCCTTGAGTGTTGGACATCGTGAGCAATGTGATACATTTATATACACACCACACAGTCTGATCTCCTAAACACAGGGACACCAGGGTGATACACTTATATACACACCACACAGTCTGATCTCCTAAACACAGGGACACCAGGGTGATACACTTATATACACACCACTCAGTCTGATCTCCTAAACACAGGGACACCAGGGTGATACACTTATATACACACCATGCAGTCTGATCTCCTAAACACAGGGACACCAGGGTGATACACTTCTATACACACCACACTGTCTGATCTCCTAAACACAGGGACACCAGGGTGATACACTTATATACACACCACACAGTCTGATCTCCTAAACACAGGGACACCAGGGTGATACACTTATATATACACCACACAGTCTGATCTCCTAAACACCGGGACACCAGGGTGATACACTTATATACACATCACACAGTCTGATCTCCTAAACACAGGGACACCAGGGTGATACACTTCTATACACACCACACAGTCTGATCTCCTAAACACAGGGACACCAGGGTGATACACTTATATACACACCATGCAGTCTGATCTCCTAAACACAGGGACACCAGGGTGATACACTTATATACACACCACACAGTCTGATCTCCTAAACACAGGGACACCAGGGTGATACACTTATATATACACCACACAGTCTGATCTCCTAAACACCGGGACACCAGGGTGATACACTTATATACACACCACACAGTCTGATCTCCTAAACACAGGGACACCAGGGTGATACACTTCTATACACACCACACAGTCTGATCTCCTAAACACAGGGACACCAGGGTGATACACTTATATACACACCACACAGTCTGATCTCCTAAACACAGGGACACCAGGGTGATACTCTTAAATACACACCGCACAGTCTGATCTCCTAAACACAGGGACAGCAGGGTGATACATTTATATACACACCACACATTCTGATCTCCTAAACACAGGGACACTAGGGTGATACACTTATATACACACACCACACAGTCTGATCTCCTAAACACAGGGGCACCAGGGCGATACACTTCTATACACAACACACAGTCTGATCTCCTAAACACAGGGACGCCAGGGTGATACACTTATATACATACCACACAGTCTGATCTCCTAAACACAGGGACACCAGGGTGATACTCTTAAATACACACCGCACAGTCTGATCTCCTAAACACAGGGACACCAGGGTGATACATTTATATACACACCACACATTCTGATCTCCTAAACACAGGGACACTAGGGTGATACACTTATATACACACCACACAGTTTGATCTCCTAAACACAGGGACACCAGGGTGATACACTTATATACACACCACACAGTCTGATCGCCTAAACACAGGGACACCAAGGTGATACACTTATATACACACCACACAGTCTGATCTCCTAAACACAGGGACACCGGAGTGATACACTTATATACACACTGCACAGTCTGATCTCCTAAACACAGGGACACCAGGGTGATACACTTATATACACACAACACACCGCACAGTCTGATCTCCTAAACACAGGGACACCAGGGTGATACATTTATATACACACCACACATTCTGATCTCCTAAACACAGGGACACTAGGGTGATACACTTATATACACACACCACACAGTCTGATCAACTAAACACAGGGAAACCGGGGTGATACACTTCTATACACACCACACAGTCTGACCTCCTATACACAGGGACACCAGGGTGATACTCTTAAATACACACCGCACAGTCTGATCTCCTAAACACAGGGACACCAGGGTGATACATTTATATACACACCACACATTCTGATCTCCTAAACACAGGGACACTAGGGTGATACACTTATATACACACACCACACAGTCTGATCTCCTAAACACAGGGGCACCAGGGCGATATACTTCTATACACAACACACAGTCTGATCTCCTAAACACAGGGACGCCAGGGTGATACACTTATATACACACCACACAGTCTGATCTCCTAAACACCGGGACACCAGGGTGATACACTTATATACACACCACACAGTCTGATCTCCTAAACACAGGGACACCAGGGTGATACACTTCTATACACACCACACAGTCTGATCTCCTAAACACAGAGACACCAGGGTGATACACTTATATACACACCACACAGTCTGATCTCCTAAACACAGGGACACCAGGGTGATACTCTTAAATACACACCGCACAGTCTGATCTCCTAAACACAGGGACACCAGGGTGATACATTTATATACACACCACACATTCTGATCTCCTAAACACAGGGACACTAGGGTGATACACTTATATACACACACCACACAGTCTGATCTCCTAAACACAGGGGCACCAGGGCGATACACTTCTATACACAACACACAGTCTGATCTCCTAAACACAGGGACGCCAGGGTGATACACTTATATACACACCACACAGTTTGATCTCCTAAACACAGGGACACCAGGGTGATACACTTATATACACACCACACAGTCTGATCGCCTAAACACAGGGACACCAAGGTGATACACTTATATACACCACACAGTCTGATCTCCTAAACACAGGGACACCGGAGTGATACACTTATATACACACTGCACAGTCTGATCTCCTAAACACAGGGACACCAGGGTGATACACTTATATACACACACCACACCGCACAGTCTGATCTCCTAAACACAGGGACACCAGGGTGATACATTTATATACACACCACACAGTCTGATCTCCTAAACACAGGGACACCAGAGTGATACACTTATATACACACCACACAGTCTGATCTCCTAAACACAGGGACACTAGGGTGATACACTTATATACACACACCACACAGTCTGATCAACTAAACACAGGGAAACCGGGGTGATACACTTCTATACACACCACACAGTCTGACCTCCTATACACAGGGACAGGGTGGGAAAGGGACAGAGGGATTTGAGTCTCAAAGTGGGACACTTGGGAGATATGCTTAAGACATGTCAAGTGGAGAAAATGTCAGGTCTGATTTATAAGTGATTAAAGGCTTTTTTTTATAAATATGCTGATTTAAATGCTTGGAATGCTTAAGGGCAGCATATACCTGGCGTTAAAGGGATAGTATAGGATGAAAATACATGTATCTCCAATTAATGCTCATATATTTTAGTTCATGCAGGGCTGTAAATAAATTGTGTCTGACTTGTAGTTCAAAAGTAAATCAATTTTAAAGAATCCACCTCCCGCCCCTTTTGCCTATGTAAAGTGCTCTCCCAACTGGTCCAGACAGCACACAGCAAGGGACAATCTTCAGTGAGCATAATGAAAATCCTGTCCTCCCTCGTCAAGGGTGCAGGTTTTCACTATGCTCACAGGGAGAAAATTGTCCCTCGCTGTGAGCTGTCCAGTCCAGACCGGATTCCACATCTGTGGTGAGTCACATCCAAGAAGTAAAAGGGCCAGTAAGGGGATATTTTAAAATTGATTTACTTTTGAACTACAAGTCAGACACAACTTATGTACAGCGCTACATGAACCATAATATATGAACATTAATCGGAGCTACATTTATACACATCCATTACAATCCCTTTGAGATTCTGGTGAAAATTATGTTGCAAAATTGTCTCACATAGCAACATTCTTTTATAAATTTGCTGTGCATCTTTTTTCAAACTTCGTTATGCCATTTTACAAAAAAATGCTACACAGGGATCAGTCCTCTTAAACTGACGTTCTTACATTTATAAATATCAGACACTCTGTTATAGCCATTTTAATGCATATTTTCGCTTAGATCCATTTTTAAAAATCTCTCCCAATTGAGACTTCTCTCGTTTTGAAATATGTCTTGAGAGCTTTTACATTAAGATGTTACATGTTTAGAGAAACAATATTTAAAAACATTATATACAGTTACATATTGTTATTGATTTGTTATTTTAGGGATTTGTTACAGCTTACCTTAGCTTCAGCGTCATCTACAGGCACGAGGCTTCAAGCATGCAGCAGGCCTCTGTTTAATGTATTTGCTTCATGTAGTCTCCTCCTACCTACTTCCTCCTACCTACTTCCTCCCTCTGAGCTGCTCCTCCTACCTACTTCCTGTGGAGGGGTTTAAAAGGCAGACTGAGTGCTGAATCAGTTGCCCTTGCGTTGTGATTAGCAGTTCTCTTACTTTGGGCTCTGTGTATGACCTGGCTAGTCTTCTATCCAACCTGGTGCTGACCTGTGGCTCTGTCTGACTATTCTTTTGCGTATTCCTATTAGTGGACATCAAACCTGGTGCAGACCTGTGGCCCCTTTTACTAATGTAACACTGTTCAGCCAGATCAGAAGGGAGGTGCCCAGGTAGGCTGCAGAGAGGGACAATCTTCATTTAAGATAAGGAAAAAACCTGAAAAACTTGTCAAGGGGGGCAGGACTTTCATTGTTCTCATAGGAAGAAGATTGTCCCCTGCTGTTATCTGTCTGGTCTATGGACTGCATTCCACATCTGAGAAGAGATGGCTTACACTAGGTAAAAGGGGCGGGAGGGGAAACTTTGCTTGTGAATATCTCTCGAACCATAAAGGATTGAAAGATAAGAGTTATATCGTTCTTCATGTTTTTTAATGCCTACAAAATAAAATAAAGATAAAACGAAGTATTACTATGCCTTTAAACACATTTGCTAGCACGCCTGAATCTAGTATTCGGTAACCTAAGGATAAAACATGAAGTACCTAAACAGCAGCCTTAATTAGCATAAACTATGCATCTAAATAACTCAACAACTAGTTATCTAAGTAAAAATGGATAGCACAGCATACCAGTGATTTTAAAAGGTCTCCCAAAATCACCAAAATTGTTCTTAGGTGAGTGTGTCCCTTAAAAAAAAAAAAAAAAAAAAATAAAAAAACAATAATCAATGGCCCTCAAATGGCTTATAATACACTTAAAAAATGATATCTCTAGACTTCAGGTATCTCAATAACTTGGAAAGGGACCAAAAAGGGGATGGTCTCTAGACCCCCTTTCCCATCAGCACCCCATCACCTAAACTTTGTGGTGAGGTTGGTTAACATGAATGAAGAATGAGGATCCAAGTAGCCCTCTGCCATGTCCAAATGTGATGGGAACTTACAGTCAATAAGTGGGAGGCAGATTCACCTAACTTCACCTTTACCCCTCAGTCTAATAGTCATGATATGAAGGAACAGGTAAAAAAATCCAATTTAATAATGAAATACACCAGGTGGCATGGTGTTGATTGACACCACCAACTCTGCCCTCCTTTTTCCAAGCATCCCCCTCTTCTCCCTGTTGAATATATGATGCTTCATTTAAACATTATTTCATTTCAGAGGTGACAGAGTGCAACATTTTTGTAGCCATTCTATTTTACGGTGAAGCTCTTGCAGGTCACTAAACAGAGCTCTTGATAGACGGCAAAATCCACCGTACAATCATAAAATAGATTGGGTACAAAAGTATACTAGAAATCTAAAAAAAAAAAAAAAAAAAAAGAGGAAGTTTGAGCTGTGATAACCTTTTGAATCAATCATGGCCGCACAATGGGAGCCTCCATGTTTTAATCCTCTACAGAAAAACATTATATAAATATATATATATATGAATGAGTATTCCACTATATAATAATACCTTTTTTATTGGACTACCATTAAAGACAACCTTTCGAGAGATAGTCTTCCTTTTTCAAGTCTAAAAGTATATTATAATAAGACCAAGCTTGTCAAAAGCTTGTCTTCCTAAAATGTAATGTTAGTCCAATAAAAAAAGGTATTATTACATGCTGGAATACTCATTCATTTGACCTCTACACCACTGGACTATCACGGCTAACCCAAATTATATATATATATATATATATATATATATATATATATATATATGATAGGTAATGGTAACATCCCTTTAAATATAAATTAATAGCACAAGAAAAACGGAATACAGGCTGTATTGTAAGAATAATGGAGTTGTCTGAAATGACAAAGGGTATCTCTTTGATTTATGTATCAAAGTCTTCCAGCTGTAATCCTGCAGCAAAACAGATGCACCTGATTTATCAATCATCAAGGTCCCACCAGTGTCAATAGGACTGTTCTCCTTTAACAGTCTGGTGCTGTTTCTGTTTTCCAGCTGGCAGAGTGTGATAAATATCTCTTCTCTCCAAGAAAGTACTTACAAGGTCATTTTTCATCGAGTCACTTTGGGGGTCATTTGTCAAAGTGTCTAGTTCAGATTTTGCCCAGTATAACAATAGTTTGGACACTGATTTAGGAATGATGTCTATATCCCAAAACAATTATATTATTATTGTTTTTTTTTACTTCCGTTAATAAATAACCTATGCCTATTTCATTGTTGGTGAAACTGAAAAAAGTGTCTATACTGCTGAGGCTTTGGTAGATCCCCGTTGTTAATCCAGGGCAGGACAAGGTAGCTATGGCCCTCAAGAACAACAGACGTCTTGTTTTCAGGATTTGAATGCAGGTGCACAAGTGGGTCAGTCAGTGGCAAACCATCTGCACTTGATGATAAAAATACAAATTTTCACTGATTAAAAGATGGCGTTTAAACCCTTGAATGCTAAAAGTGTCTCCAGTTATTCTTTTTTGAGAAGTTTTTTAGCAGATATTATAGGACAAGTGTAGTAAAAATAAAAATTATAGTATTTAAAATGTGTAAAAAATGGGTGCTCTCACTGAATAAAGATGAGAGGAGGTAGACATACAACATAAAATGAAGAACTGAAACCCAAAGAGAAAGACAATCCCCCTGGTAGTTATACCCTACCCCATATATAACAGAGAATTAGGTTTAAAGTGTTCATATATGAAAGCCCAATATGGACACAAATTACATTTCGTAACTCTCGTAAAATGGTCAGAACCCATTCCTGCATGGTGTTAATGAAAAATATAGTCCCATGCAGAAATGACAGTCAAAGGTAGAATCCTGAGGTTCTTGTCAGTTCCGAGATGAAACAGTCAGTGCAGATCTGTCAGTGTATGAGATGCAAGATGAAGAATGGATGATGGAGCTATGATGGAGACAATCAGGAGTAGTATGATAAGTCTGGTGTTGGGTATGGGCACTTTCTAGTAGATACTCTGTGCTGCTGTCAGGTGCCCAGAGTCCTCGAGAGCAGATTTATATGTAAAAGAAGAAAAGGAGACAGCGTACAATATCTAAATGCAGTAATAAATATACTCAAAACGTTTACGTCCAATTGGCTATAATTATGAGTACAGTGTATAGACTTGTAAAAATGAAAAATGTTTATTAGTGAATATTGGATATATACATTTTGAGTATATTTCTTATTGCACTTAGATCTCTTGTTCTCTGTCTTCTTTTCCCCTTTTACGTATTTGAAATGTGACTGTCTTTCACACATCTACATCAAGTCACAGACCACACAAGTCCACTGTACACTATCCGACACCCCAGCCTTTTCCACTGTCGACTGGTAGTCACAGAACCAAACATATACTGTCTGACACCCCAGCCTTGTTCTACTGTCCGATGGAAATAAAAACAAAAAAAAACCACACATACAGTGTGTGACACCCAGTCTTGTTCCACTGTCCACTGGTGATCACAGAACCACACATACACTGTCTGACACTGCAGACTTGTTCCAATGTACACTGTTAGTCACAGAACCAAACATCCACTGTCTGACACCCCAGCCTTGTTCCACTGTCCAATGGAAATCAAAAAACCACACATACAGTGTGTGACACCCAGCCTTGTTCCACTGTCCACTGGTGATTACAGAACCACACATACACTGTCTGACACCGCAGACTTGTTCCAATGTACACTGTTTGTCAAAAAAACACACATACGCAGTCTGCAACCCCAACTTGTTCCAATGTCCACTGGTAATCGCAGAACCATACCTATATTGTCTGGCACCCCATCCTTGTTTGTCTATCCACTCTGAGTCACAGAACCACATATATACTGTCTTACACCCTAGGCTGTTCAAATGTGCACAAGTAATCACATACCATACATACACTGTCTGACACCACAGCCTTGTTCCAATGTCCACTTGTAATTACAGAAACACACATACACTGTCTGACAGTCACCTTATTCCACTTTCCACCAGTACTTACATTTGTCCTGTGAAACACCTTAATCTTCTTTAAAGAACTCTTGGGTTCCATGGAAACAGTCTGAAAGCCATTGGTCAAAAACATGTGTTGTGAATTTTAAGTGTATTTCTTTGGTGTAGATAAGCACATAATCCTTGAGTTGTTACATTCACGTGTAGATTGATATGATTATTGGTGACTGCCCTGATTTATAATCGTGAGCAGATTTGAGTAACTTGTGTCACTGTAGCTGTTGTTGGACTCAGTGGTATAACTAGTCATTGGGGGGCCTTGGTGCAAATATTATGTGGGCATCATAACACAAAAATAGTTCCACAGAGGCATAATTAGAACCTGTTGGACCCTGTTTGTCACAAGAGATGAAACTTATTGTTACACATCATATTTTTGTTTCTATTGCTCGAGATCAATACATATAAATATATAATTAGGATCTTTGTGAGAGATGGTTGACCTCAATAACCTTATATGTTTTGTTCATCCTCATAAGAATATGTTACGTTACACTAATGAAATTTCATCATCCACAGAACATATTTTAAGTAGGAGAAAATTATACATAAGAGTAGTGGTGGATCGACACCTCTCTCTAAACCAAGTATTTTCACCCCTTAAGTACAAGAAAGGTAGAACAAGTGGCCCTTAAGAAGAAGGACTTACCAAGGAAGATGTTCTTCGTGTAGCATTCAGTGTATCTATTTACTATTTATTTGCAGTTGAGTTCTGCTGTAATCTGTAACTAAACACAGACTTTTTACTACCTTAAGCATGTATTCAAGGCCCTACAGAATCATGGGTGGGGCTGACTAGAACCATAGAGAGCACTCCTTTCCAATCATGTGTTGGGATGGCTAGAGACGAAGAATTAGCTATCTTGATTCTAAAGAGTGCTGTATAATGTCATCAATGCACAAGTGTGGAGTCCAAGAACACTGGTTAGCAACAGTGGACTGGGCAGGAGAACCACTCACTAGAGGCTGAGCCCCAAGCTTTGTGGGGTAATGGTTTAAGCAACAGTAGTGGACAAGAAGAAGACGTAGTTGGGTGAAAGCCAGGTCGGGGCAGGCTGGAGATAAGCAGTTTTTATAAAACTGTCCTGGGTGAGGGCCACTAGCAAGCAGAAACAAGGTCAATAAAAAAGCTGAAGGTCATGAATCACACAGGAAGACAAGTTGAATCCAGTAGCAAGCCAAAAGTCAAAACAAAAGATTCAGAAGTATGAGAATGCCAAGTAGCAAAAGATGAGCCAAGAACATTGATCTCTGGAGAGGAAAGCACATCTCGACAGCCTACAGAACATGTGCATTCCCTCTATACCGATGGCTGAGAATCAAAAGAGTTTAGAAAGAATTAAGATCCTTTGCGTGCATGCACACAACTCACAGTAGTAGTCGTCTAGTGAACAGCATGAACATGAAGAGTGCCACAACAAAGAAAGCTCACAGAGGAGAAGGAAGGAGCATGTAGAAGAGAATATCATCACCCAGGTGTGAACTAACAACTCTGGGAGCAGATGCCATCATCAATACAGGTAGAACAAAATTGTCCCTCAAAAGGGTGAACTCCAGGAACCTAAAAAGAGAGGGTTTCTACATATAAGCTAGGTGGCTGGATTTAACAAGGTGAAGGGCTTGAATCCTAGAAGAAGGTTCTCATGACAGGAATTGGGGTGAATAAGATATAACACACCCACTGATCTGCAGGAATCCAACATGTCCTCTGCCTTGTAAGACTGGACCAGGATTTCAGTTAGAGCCCTAGGCAGAGAAGAGAATTTTCTGCAGAGAGGCATGAAAAACAGGATGAACATTGTCGGCAGAAGGTGGATATCATCACAAAGCCACAGGATTCCCTAGGACGATAATGGGAAAAGAACCCCAAAATTGAGCTTGGTCCTCCTTGATGGTTCTTTGAAGAATGTGAACATTGTCTACAAGAAACTGAATGTATTTGTAGAGAAGTCAAAGTCCTCAGGGAAAAAGCACTGTGATAGTGAAATATAGTACTGAATGGCTGCCCAGATGTCTTTGAGCTAAGAAGTAAAACAGCAAAGGTACCATTCTAAGACTTGTCTGACTCTCTGTTTGACCAATCTACATAGTATGGAAGGATGAGGTTATGGAATAGTTTATATCTAACAGTTAACAGAGTGCTTTCCAGAAGCAAGACGTGAACTGAGTTACACAGTCTGGACATATCTCATTAGGATTCCCATTAAGACAGACTATTTCCTTCACAAAATAAGTAGCCATTTTATTTTCTGATGGTAGGTGTCTTAATGGAATAAAATGCACCATCTTAGACAGTAATGTCTGATGGATGTCCTGCTAGTAGAATAAAATGCACTACTTTACACAGTCTGTCAACCACTACAAAGACAGTATTATGCCCTTGGATAGGTGGTGACTCAGCAATAGAATCGGTGGAAACAGAACTTCAAGGGTGGTCAGGCATCTGCAGATGCATGGGGAGACCACAAGGACATGTAGCTATTCCTTTATGGCAGACACAGACCTGGCAGGATTTCAAATACTGTATTACATTTATAGGCATGATGGGCCACCCCAAATATTGCTTTGCATGCTCTATGGTCTTTTTAATGCACAGATGTCTGGATAAAGGGCTTCCAGTCTGAAGGATTCTAAGACAAATAGGAAATTTTGCCAGAGAACCAGACCTTGTTTCTCTTATAAAGGTGGCAGAAAGCTGAGACTGGGGGATTTGTCTGAGAACGTCCAAGAGAAAGTCAGAAGAACATGTATCAAGAGTCACATCCTTCTTATAGTCGAATTGACAAGAGGGGGCATCAGCCTTACCATTCCTGTATCCAAGATGTAGGTTATATACAGAAGTATCAACAGATATGAAACGCATAGGGAACCTCTCTGCATTGTACTGTGCTGTATCAACTGGAGAACTATAACAGTACTCTACCCGCATATGATTTTATACTCCTGAGAGGATGACAACTCCCAGAGATCACTGCCAGTGATGAGCGAGCACCCCAATGCTCGGGTGTTCGGGTGCTCTGACCGAGCACCCCCTGAGGCTCGAGTGCTCGGCCGAGCACCCGAGCCCCATTGAAGTCAATGGGAGGACTCGAGCATTACACCAGGCACCCCCTGCTCTGATGAGGGGAGGGTGCCTGGTCCATAGGAAAAGGGAAGAAAATGATGGAAACACCACAGAAATGGTTCAGGGACAGCATAGGGAGGATGTCTGGATGCATGTTGGACTCCAACATTGCTGCTGGGAACGATCTTTCGCCCGTAGTACGCCATTTTTACAGACTGACCGTAAAACACACAAAAAGGAAAATAAAAACGACTTTAGGTGAAAAATTGTTACCAAACAATATTTGCTGTATATTTACTTGTATATCATCTGCAAATTCTCCCAAAAATTTCCTCGATTTTTCTGAACTGAGGCCATGATTAAGAGGGAAACGTGCGCAGAGGCAAATTCTCCCAAAAATTTCCTTGATTTTATTGAACTGAGGCCATGATTAAGAGGGAAACGTGCGCAAAGGCAAATTCTCCCAAAAATTTCCTTGATTTTTCTGAACTGGGGCCATGATTAAGAGGGAAACGTGCGCTGAGCTGACCATCTAAAACATTATGGGTGAGGGTCTGCTGCGGAGCTGACCATCCTAAACATTATATGCGAAGGCCCGCTAGTGAGCTGACGCTATAAAACATTATATGAGAGGGCCCGCTAGAGAGCTGACCCAATAAAACATTATATGAGAAGGCCCGCTGGTGAGCTGACCTATATAAAAATTGTCAAACAGGGCCCGCTGGTGAGCTGGCCCTATATAAAAATTATATCACAGGGCCCGCTGGTGAGCTGGCCCTATATAAAAATTATATCCCAGGGCATATGGAAGAGGAGGAGGAGGATGAGAAGATTAAGAGTCAACCATATACCCGTTTTTTGGGTGGAAGGGGTGAATGGGAATACAGAGTATTCCCATCATTGTAAATAACATATATAAAGTGAGTTTATGTTCCCCCAGGGCTTTCCTCCAGTGGAGTGGAGAAGTCAGGGGAAATCCAGGCCTTGTTCATTTTTATAAGTGTCAACCTATCAGCATTGTCGGTGGAAAGGCGGATACGCTTATCTGTTATGATGCCACCAGCAGCACTAAATACCCGCTCAGACAGAACGCTGGCGGCAGGGCAGGCCAGCACCTCCAAGGCGTAGAGTGCCAGTTCATACCACGTGTCCAGCTTGGACACCCAGTAGTTGTAAGGCACAGAGGGATCATTGAGGACGCTGACACGGTCTGCTACGTACTCCTTCACCATCTTCCAAAACTTTTCCCTCCTTGTGACACTAGGCTGCGCATCAGGGTGAGGGTGCTGGCGGGGTGTCATGAAGGTGTCCCACGCCTTGGAGAGTGTTGCCCTGCCTTTGTCGGAACTGCTGTGTGCTCCCCTTTTCTCCCCTTCTCGGTTGGCCAAGGTAGCACGTACTCTGCCGCCAGCGTTGTCAGATGGAAAATTTTGGAGCAATTTTTCAACAAGAACCTTCTGGTATTGCACCATTTTGCTTGTCCTCTCCACCGGAGGAATGAGAGATGAGAAATTCTCTTTGTAGCGGGGGTCCAGAAGGGTGAACACCCAGTAATCCGTGTTGTCTAAAATGCGTATAACGCGTGGGTCACGGGAAAGGCAGCCTAACATAAAGTCAGCCATGTGTGCCAGAGTACCAACAGGCAAGATTTCGCTGTCCTCACCAGGAGGATGACTCTCAATCTCCTCATCCTCTTCCTCCTCTTCTGCCCACCCACGCTGAAGAGATGGAACTAAAGTTCCATGGCTACCCTCTGTAGCGGAGGCAACCGTGTCTTCCTCCTCCTCCTGCGCCTCCTCCAATTGTCGCTGAGAAGACGAAGTGAGGGTGCTCTGGCTATCACCTTGTGTAAGCTCTTCCTCCCGCATTTCCACCTCTTCCACATGCAAAGCGTCAGTTTTAATTGTGAGCAGCGAGCGTTTCAGTAGACACAGAAGTGGGATGGTTACACTGATAATAGCGTTATCGCCGCTCACCATCTGTGTCGATTCCTCAAAATTGCGTAAAACCTCACAGAGGTCTGACATCCATTCCCACTCCTCACTTCTGATTAGAGGAAGTTGAACGGAGAGGCGACGACCGTGTAACAGCTGGTACTCCACTACTGCCCTCTGCTGCTCACAAAGCCGGGCCAACATGTGGAAGGTGGAGTTCCAGCGTGTGCTCACGTCACACAGCAGCCGGTGAGCTGGCAATTGTAAGCGCTGCTGCAGCTTCAACAGGCCGGCTGAAGCTGTTGATGACTTACGGAAATGTGCACACACGCGGCGCACCTTGGTCAAGAGATCATGCACATTGGGGTAGGTTTTTAGAAATCGCTGAACCACTAAATTAAATACATGCGCTAGGCATGGTACGTGTGTGAGCTTGCCGAGCTCCAAAGCCGCCACCAAGTTACGCCCATTATCACACACAACCATGCCTGGTTGCAGGTTGAGTGGCGAGAGCCACTGCTCGGTCTGGTGACTAATCCCCTGCAACAGCTCTGAGGCCGTGTGCTGTTTGTCCCCAAGGCAGATCAGCTTCAGCACGGCCTGTTGACGCTTCCCCACTGCAGTGCTACACTGCTTCCAGCTACTGACTGATGGGGGAGTGGCGCTGCGTGTAGAGAATTCGGAGGTGGAAACGGAGGAGGAGGAGCCAATAACGTAGGTGCTGGCGGAAACCCTGATGGAGGTAGGGCCCGCAATCCTCGGCGTGGGTAGCACCCGTGCCATCCCAGGGTCCGAGTCGCTCCCAGCCTCCACGACATTCACCCAGTGTGCCGTCAGGGAAATGTAGCGTCCCTGGCCACAAGCACTTGTCCATGTGTCAGTCGTTAAGTGGACCTTCCCAGTAACTGCGTTGGTCAGGGCACGGGTGATGTTACGGGACACATGGTGGTGTAATGCGGGGATGGCACACCGGGAAAAGTAGTGGCGGCTGGGGACCGCGTACCGAGGGACAGCTGCTGCCATCAGGCTGCGGAAGGACTCAGTGTCCACAAGCCTAAATGGCAGCATTTTGATGGCCAGTAATTTGGAAAGGTGTGAGGTTAGTGCTATGGCCTGTGGGTGGGTGGCTGGGTATTTTCGCTTGCGCTCAAATGCCTGGGGTAACGACATTTGGACGCTGTGCTGGGACAGGGAAGTGGATGTGGTCGCTGATGGTGCTTCAGATGGTACAGGTGCAGGGCGGGAGGTATGCGGGCCTGCGCCTTCGACAGGCGATTGGCCGGCACCGAAAACAGGGGAAGAGGAGGCAGTGGTGTGGCCTGCAGACACAGATGGGCGATCCAGGCATTCCTCCCACTTATTACGGTGCTTGGATGCCATGTGTCGGATCATGCTGGTGGTGGTAAGGTTTCTAGTGTTCATGCCTCGGCTCATTCTGGTGTGGCACAGGTTGCAAACTACAATTCTTTTGTCGTCCGCACTTTCCTTAAAAAAACGCCATACCGCGGAACACCTACCCCTTGGCAAGGGAGATTTACGCAAGGGGGTGCTCCGTGGAACATTTGCGGGCCGGTTTGGTGCGGTCCGCCTTCTTTCTGTAGCCACACCACTGCCTCTTCCAGCCTGTTGCGGTGCTGCAGATGGCTCACCCTCAGGACTGCTGTCATCGCTCGGCTCTACACCTTCCCAGGTGGGGTCAGTCACCTCATCGTCCACCAAGTCCTCCTCCACTTCCTCACTCTGATCATCCTCCTCATGTCTTGATCCCACCACATACTCAGTCATTGACAACTGTATAACATCCTCCTCAACAAGGTCTTGAGACAGTAATAGTGGTTGATTTAATGGCAACTGTGTCTCATCATCATCATCATCATCCACTACTTCCTTTGACCTTAAATGCCGTTCACATCTGTCATCTTCTTGTGATTGGGTACCCTCTAGAGGTTGTGAATCAGGGCACAAGATGTCATGTTCCTCTGCAAGCGTGCTTGGAGAGAGGGTCAAATGAAGGATTGGTGATGAGACGAGCTCCTCACTATATCCCAGTGTGGGATCACTTCTTTGACCAGACCGTCTATGGTGGGAGGAAGGATGATCAGAGTGAGGATTATGTTGACCAGACTCTTGGCTACTGAGAGTGGACTTGGTGGAAAACAGGGTGGTGCTTAACCGACTGGAAGCAGTATCAGCTGACATCCAACCGACCACCTGTTCGCAGTGGTCGGACCTCGAGAGTGATGTCCTGCGACGCCCTGTAAAATTAAACATGAAGCTAGGTATGTTGGATGTCTTTCTTTCTTGTGCTCTGGCACCAGGCACAGTTTCTCTGCGTCCTGACCCGCGCCCTGAACTATCAGGATCACGTCCACTTCCCCGTCCCTTTTTACCCGCCTTCTTCATCTTACACGGAATATGTGACTTTGATATTTTAGTTTGAAGACTTAACAGTATTTCTTCCTATTCTGCAACTGTGCAGAGTACACAGAATAGGCTGCTAAACTGCGGCGAAGCACACTGAATGGAATATGTGACTTTGATATTTTAGTTTGAAGACTTAACAGTATTTCTTCCTATTCTGCAACTGTGCAGAGTACACAGAATAGGCTGCTAAACTGCGGCGAAGCACACTGAATGGAATATGTGACTTTGATATTTTACTTTGAAGACTTAACAGTATTTCTTCCTATTCTGCAACTGTGCAGAGTACACAGAATAGGCTGCTAAACTGCGGTGACGCACACTGAATGGAATATGTGACTTTGATATTTTACTTTGAAGACTTAACAGTATTTCTTCCTATTCTGCAACTGTGCAGAGTACACAGAATAGGCTGCTAAACTGCGGTGACGCACACTGAATGGAATATGTGACTTTGATATTTTAGTTTGAAGACTTAACAGTATTTCTTCCTATTCTGCAACTGTGCAGAGTACACAGAATAGGCTGCTAAACTGCGGCGAAGCACACTGAATGGAATATGTGACTTTGATATTTTAGTTTGAAGACTTAACAGTATTTCTTCCTATTCTGCAACTGTGCAGAGTACACAGAATAGGCTGCTAAACTGCGGTGACGCACACTGAATGGAATATGTGACTTTGATATTTTAGTTTGAAGACATAACAGTATTTCTTCCTATTCTGCAACTCTGCACAGTACACAGAATGTGCTGCTAAACTGCGGCGAAGCACACTGAATGGAATATGTGACTTTGATATTTTAGTTTGAAGACTTAACAGTATTTCTTCCTATTCTGCAACTCTGCACAGTACACAGAATGTGCTGCTAAACTGCGGCGAAGCACACTGAATGGAATATGTGACTTTGATATTTTAGTTTGAAGACTTAACAGTATTTCTTCCTATTCTGCAACTCTGCACAGTACACAGAATGTGCTGCTAAACTGCGGCGACGCACACTGAATGGAATATGTGACTTTGATATTTTAGTTTGAAGACTTAACAGAATGTGCTCTAATCTGCAACTTTGCACACTAAACAGAATGTGCTCTAATCTGCAACTTTGCACACTAAACAGAATGTGCTCTAATCTGCAACTTTGCACACTAAACAGAATGTGCTCTAATCTGCAACTTTGCACACTAAACAGAATGTGCTCTAATCTGCAACTTTGCACACTAAACAGAATATATGAAATTTTTTTTTTGTTTGTTTTTTTCCCCCCACACAAAATAACCTGCTGCCCCCACACACAGTAGTCCTAAAAAGGACTTTTGGTTCTTTTTTTTCACAAATTTGGTTTTTTTCCTCCCTACACTGACTTTCCCTTCCTATCCTCATCTCTCCCTGGCTAAGACTGAGCCGAACTCGCTGGTCAGGTGCTATACAGCACCCGACCACGGCTTCTGGCCAGCCAATCAGTGTAATGCCAGCAGCCAACATGGCTGCTGGCATTACACTGATGTCAGAGCCTCCCTGCACGTTTATTGGCTGCGCAGCAGCCGCAAAACGTGCGGGGAGGAGACCCGAACATGGCGGGCGAGCACATGCGGTACTCGTACGAGTACCGCCATGTGCCGAGCAGAGCGATGCTCGAGCCGATCCGAGCATCGGCCGAGCATGCTCGCTCAACACTAATCACTGGCTTTCATTTTATGCAAAAGGGTGGGAGAGAGAAGTAAATGTAATACTTGAAAAAATTCCTGCACTCCAAAACAAAAAGATAGAGAAGCCCAATTGATAAAATATCAACATTTATTCATATCATATAAAAAAATACCTTCAATCTTCTGGCCGTGTAATAAAACAAGGAGAGACTAGTACATCTTAGGCACTTCAGCTAGATGAATATCAACATCTCAAACAGATGATATATGATATGAATACATTTTGATATTTTATCAATTGGGCTTCTCTGTCTTTTTGTATTGGAGTGCAGGAATTTTTTCAAGTATTTCAGCTGAATATTGGGAGCAGATAGAGAAGCTTCCACCTAGCACCCATCAAGTGGTTTAGCCCATTATTCTTGCCTATCACATGTTGATGTTGGAATTATAATTATATGTCAGTGACCGGACACAGAAGATAGAGCCGCTGAATTGTCTGTGTGTATAGAGAGAAGTAAATACCAATTATAAAACATTGATATCAAGTGGATAGGACACTTGGATTACATCTCTGCCCATGCATGGAGATATTACATGCTTTAAAGGGATAGTAATGTTTCATAATAAAAGCAGCTCTAATTAATCATCATAGTATTTGGACTTTGGAGAGTGTTATTTCAATACTGACAGAGTTGTAGTTCAAGAGTAATTCAATGACAAAGTATCCCCCTCCCACCCCTTTTACTGATGTAACACTGCTCAGCCAGATCAGAAGGGAGGTGCCCAGGTAGACTGCAGAGAGGGACAATCTTCAATTAAGATAAGGGAAAAGGCTGAAAAACTTGTCATGGGGGGCAGGGCTTTCATTGTTCTCATAGGAAGAAGATTGTCCCCTTCTGTTATCTGTCTGGTCTATGGACTGGATTCCACATCTGAGAAGAGATTGTTTACACTAGGTAAAAGGGGCGGGAGGGGAAACTTTGCTTGTGAAAATCTCTCAAACCATAAAGGTTTGAGAGATAAGACTTATATAGTTCTTCATGTTTTTTTAATGCCTACAAAATAAAATAAAGAAAAAAAAAGTATTATTATCCCTTTACCCGTTTGAGTACCATAGAGGTATCCAACGCATTGCCCATTCCCAAGGAAGGGAAAGGAAATTACAGACCGGTTTCTACATACTAAAAGACTGAAGTATTTTTCATTGTTTTTATATAGAATTTTTATTTGGCTTGTCTTTTATATACATTACATTTTTCATCACTATTTTTAGTTGTGTGAAAAGAACAGGGTCCACCTCACATGTCTGGAACAAAACTGTTTATGCATGCATTCTAAGTTTTTAGGATCTGTGAAGACTGTAATAAAGTGCATAGCTCCCTCCCATAGATGCCTCCATTCCTCGATACTGGAGAGAAGAAGGCTTGTGAGAAGAAAGCTACTGAATAGATGGAATCTTTTGGGAAACTCCTTTGAGAATGAATTGCCCCAATAGCTGACTCAGATGCATCTACCTCTTGTGCATAAGGAATAATTGGGTCAGGGAGTACTAGGATTAGTGCTGATGTGAACTGTGACTTTCACTGATCGAAGGTTGTTTGAACCTGCTCAGTCAAATGAAAAGAAAAACGACTTCCTCGTAAGAGCTATAATTGCTTGGATGATATATTTCCTATAGAAATTGGAAAGCCAATCAATCGTTTTACTGGCTTACGATCAGTAGGGACAGACCAATTTATTATGGTTTCTGCCTTGCAAGGGTCGATACTGACACCTGAAGGGGAGAGAACTGATCAAAGAAATCCAATAGCTGTGGATTGAAAGGGACACTTTTCAAATTTTGTTGCAGGCGGTAAGTTTAAAGACGGGAGAGGATCTTCTTTACTTGGCTGATGTGCTGCGCCAGTGAGGAAGACAAGATGAAGATGACATCCAGGTAGACCACCACAAACAGCTAATAAGTCTCTGATTACATCTACATATATATATATATATATATATATATATATATATATATATATATATATATACATACATAATGTCACAGGAACCACTGGGCCCCTGGCTCCTGGAGGGGCCTGAGGGCCAGCCTCCTGCCCACAGACTATGGACCTAGCCCTGGAACAGGGTATGGCCTCCCCCTGAGACTAATCTCTGCCCTGTTTGCCCCTTGCCATGGAGGATCCTTTACCAGCTCCCCAGTCCCCTCTTGGGGCTAAGTCACCCTGTACTTATTGGGGGTACAAGGTGACCAAGAAACCCAGTGAACACTTTTTCCCAGCCTTGTCAATCCAAAGGATACCAGACCTCCCAAAAGACTAATATGTAAATTATGTTTCAGTACCTTAACTTTACACTTCCCTTGTATTCATTGTACTCCATGTTTCTACTGAAACCACCCTCCACCCATTGACCCTTTATAAAGATGTGCATTCCCCTTGTGTATGTTGTCCTCAAGAACTGTATAAAATGTCCCTTATGTCTTGAAATAAAGTCAGTTGTTATTATAACCCCAAGACACTGGTGTTGTCTGATGCTTGGGGTAAAGCTTGCTGTATCCAGTGTGTTCTTTTTACCCTGACACTAGTCTTGCCTGGTTATTAGGGTACTTTGCGGTGTACCGGCAGAGGTTTTTCGTGTTCCAGAGCAGAGGAAGCTGTGACTGATGGAGACACCCAGGCGGGGTGTCCACTGGTACCGTCACACATACATATTAAGAACTGCTTTCAGTCTTCCAAACAGTTCCTGCGTGAGAGGTACTCATTTTTTTGTACCGTGATCTTGTTCAGTTCACCGTAGTTAATGCAAGGCCCTAGAGTATGATCATTTTTCTCAACAAAGAAGATATTCTCCCTGCTGGAAAGGTAGAAGGACAAATGAACAACTTTTCAAGGTTTTCTTGTAGATTATACAGCAGAGGTTGTAATTTGGGTTCTGAATGGAGATATATGTGTCTTCTGCAGAATACTGGACCCAAGTAGCAGCTCACCAGGGTCATCATTTATCAAATGTGAAGGCAAAACAGTAACACATGCTTCTTTCTTACTAAGTACAAAAGAAAATTCCTGATAGGGAATAAAAAGAGAACTAGATTAAATGGAAAGAGATTCAGTACATACACAGAAGTGTGCACTTCATGAAGAAGAGAAATAGTTCCATAAGCAGAGGTCCCTTTAAAAGAGGACAATCAATCATAGGATTATGTGTTTCAACCAGGGTAGTCCAAGGACAAGAGTAAACAATGGTGATTCTTCTATGTCAAGGCTTAGTAGTTCCAGGTGGCCTTCTGGTGTTGAGACATAGAAAGGCTTAGTCTCATTATTTAATGGGTGAGCCATCTGTGACCTGTATAGGTGATGGGATCTCCATACACAGGCAAGCAATTTGATGAGCAGAGACTAGTTGCTGACACAAGAAAAAACTTGCACAGGTATCATGAACAGCCTCAACATGAAGTTCTTTTTGACCCCACTGCAAGAATGTACAAAGAGTACAATAAGAAAAAGTGTTGGCATGGTTGAGGCTTGCAGTAGGTGGAGTAACAAAAACAGTCTTACTCAGAGAACCCCTGTTGCAAGATTTGCAGTTGCAGTGGAAATGGTCAGAGGGCCCACTATAGAGACAAAGATTTTGTAACCTACATTGAGCCCATTCCTCATTAGAGGCCCAGGAGACATGCCAGTTATCATGGATTCAAGATTTCCTTTGGGCTCTTCACCAGAGGAAGGAATGCAGACTGAAGTTAAAGTGGAACTGGAACGTGACCAGGCAGAACCAGAGGGGCCCAGTTTTCTGAATGTCTCTCACTGAGGTATCGATAAATCTGAATAGAAATTAGCATTCATTTTTCCACAGTTTCAAGTCTCCCTGCTCATGCCAATTCATCATTCAGTGACTCGGACAAACCAGAGTGGAACAAAGTTGGATCATTCCACTAGGTGTCTACTACCTACCTAGGAAATTCCACTGCATGATCCATGACAGATTATCATCCCTGGTGGAGTTCATGTATGTTGGTTTCTGCCACAGGAGACGACCTTCAGTTTAAAGTTGTGTTTGAGCACTCTAAATAAAGTTACACAATTCAATATAATCCTGCTGGAACTGGCTGGTGCATTTCATATCCTTATTTGAAACCAGAACCCATAGAATCTGACGTACCCCAACGAAGTTCACTAATTATGGGGCAAATCAACTGCACCACAGAGAATAAAAAGCAAAATCTCCATTGATTACATAAGGCTTTTTAACAGCATGACTGATAGATAGAGACATTTCCAGTGTATAAACGATGTAGTCTGTGGCTGGGAAGGGTGTATACATCACATATAATAAAAGCCAATAGGTGTATGTGCCAGTAGTAAACAACAACCTAGATGCCTACTGGGTGATGTAAAATGTGGCACCTTGTTAGCTACATAAAATATAGGAGATTGGGAGAGTGAAAGTGATGCCTTTATAGGCTGAGTAGATTTAGAATGCAGCCTTTCTTTTCATCAGGCTTAGAATCAGGGGAGGGCTGGCCTGGGGGGCAGAGGGGCAATTGCCCCCTGGGCTGGTCACATGTCTGGGCCATCGGGCCATTGCCTCACTCAGTCTCCCAATTGCTGATGTAAATGGAGCTACACTAGTGATACCACAGAGCTTACAATTGAAATGGAACTACACAAATGATACTACAGAGCTAAAATCCAAATAGAGCTACACTAACAGCATCACCCATTTCCCTTGTAAGCTCTATGCTATCAATCGTGTTGCTGTACTTAAACTGTAAATTTTATGTTATCACTGGAGTAGCCACATTTCAGCTGTAGACTATGTGGTCTCGTTTGCCTTACTTAACAGCATGAATGTCAATATTAAAAGTACTTAAGGGGATGGGCTGGGATGCTGGGCTGGAGCGACTGAAGAAATGGGCCAGTAGATCTTATTTGCCCCCCAGGACACAAGTTCCCAGCCCTCCCCTGCATAGAATGAATGGTGAATATAAAAAATAAATGTATTTTGTATGCCGCCATCATTCCATAACATGTTTGAGACCTACTTTGTCTTGAAAGCTTGCATTCTAACTACTCAGCCAATAAAGGTATCACTTTTACTTTGCCAGTCTCCTATTGGTTGAGGAGGACCATACAAATTGAGCAAAATCTGATCTCTTATCATCTTCAACAACATCTTCACCTTGAGGCAGGAGTGTGCTGTCTGAAGCAAAGGTAAAGTTAAGCAATTCTGAAACAAACCGACTTTGTAAAAATCTTATTGATTTAAAACAAGAAAGTGAACATAAAAAACCTTAAAACCTTAATCTAACTAAAAGATTGGCTATGCGTAAACCTCTAAAGCCAAGTTGTTCCTGTAGCTCAGGAGTTAATACCTACCATGTCACATGGCCAGTCCCATGCAGTGTTCTGTAGACTAGGGGAGAACAGGCTACAACTTCGGCCCCTGATAGACAACTTGAGTTACTCAGCACTGAAATCCCAAAGGGGTAGCACATACCTCCCAAGTGTCCCTCTTTAGGAGGGACAGTCCCTCTTTTAGACCAAAATCCCTCTTTCCCACCCTGGTGTCCCTGTGTTTAGGAGATCAGACTGTGTGGTGTGTATAGAAGTGTATCACCCTGGTGTCCCTGTGTTTAGGAGATCAGACTGTGTGATGTGTATAGAAGTGTATCACCCTGGTGTCACTGTGTTTAGGAGATCAGACTGTGTGGTGTGTGTATAGAAGTGTATCACCCTGGTGTCCCTGTGTTTAGGAGATCAGACTGTGTGGTGTGTGTATATAAGTGTATCACCCTGGTGTCCCTGTGTTTAGGAGATCAGACTGTGTGGTGTGTATATAAGTGTATCACCCTGGTGTCCCTGTGTTTAGGAGATCAGACTGTGTGGTGTGTATATAATTATATCACCCTGGTGTCCCTGTGTTTAGGAGATCAGACTGTGTGGTGTGTGTATAAGTATATCACCCTGGTGTCCCTGTGTTTAGGAGATCAGACTGTGTGATGTGTATATAAGTGTATCACCCTGGTGTCCCTGTGTTTAGGAGATCAGACTATGTGGTGTGTATATAAGTATATCACCCTGGTGTCCCTGTGTTTAGGAGATCAGACTGTGTGGTGTGTGCAGGGGAGGGCTGGCACCATACGGCCCAGGGGGCGAATACAGTTAAGTGGCCCATATATACTATAGTCCAAGCCCATTGTCCCAGCCCACCCCTGTTTCCTTAATTTTAAAATTGTCCTTAATGCTGTGAATTAAAGCAAGTGATACCACAGAGCTTACAGTTGAAATGGGGCTTACAATTTAACCCTGCGAGTACCAGAGGGGTACAAAACACATTGCTTTTTCAATGTGTTGTGTACCCCTCTGGCACTCAAAGGGTTAATTAAACATAGAATAGTTATGCCATAGAGCTTGCAAGGGAAATGGATTATGCTACTAGTGCAGCTCTGTTTGGATTGTAGCTCTGAGATATCACTTGAATATAGATTCATTTCACAAGTTCTGTGGTATCACTAGTGTAGCTCCATTTACAGCAGCAAGTGGGAGATTGAGTGAGGCACTGGCCCACCAGCCCAGACATATGACCGGCCCAGGGGGCAATTGCCCCCCTGCCCCCCAGGCCAGTCCTCCCCTGGGTGTGTGTGTAGAAGTATATCACCCTGGTGTCCCTGTATTTAGGAGATCAGACTGTGTGGTGTGTATATAAGTGTATCACCCTGGTGTCCCTGTGTTTAGGAGATCACACTGTGTGGTGTGTATATATGGGTATCACCCTGGTGTCCCTGTGTTTAGGAGATCAGACTGTGTGGTGTGTATATAAGTGTATCACCCTGGTGTCCCTGTGTTTAGAAGATCAGACTGTGTGATGTGTATAGAAGTGTATCACCCTGGTGTCCCTGTGTTTAGGAGATCAGACTGTGCGGTGTGTATATAAATGTATCACCCTGGTGTCCCTGTGTTTAGGAGAACAGACTGTGTGGTGTGTATATAAGTATATCACCCTGGTGTCCCTGTGCTTAGGAGATCAGACTGTGTGGTGTGTATAGAAGTGTATCACCCTGATGTCCCTGTGTTTAGGAGATCAGACTGTGTGGTGTGTATATAACTGTATCACCCTGGTGTCCCTGTGTTTAGGAGATCAGAGTGTGTGGTGTGTATATAAGTTTATCACCCTGGTGTCCCTGTGTTTAGGAGATCAGAGTGTGGTGTGTGTATAAGTGTATCACCCTGGTGTCACTGTGTTTAGGAGATCAGACTGTGTGGTGTGTATAGAAGTGTATCACCCTGGTGTCCCTGTGTTTAGGAGATCAGACTGTGTAGTGTGTGTATATAAGTGTATCACCCTGGTGTCCCTGTGTTTAGGAGATCAGACTGTGTGGTGTGTATATAATTATATCACCCTGGTGTCCCTGTGTTTAGGAGATCAGACTGTGTGGTGTGTGTATAAGTATATCACCCTGGTGTCCCTGTGTTTAGGAGATCAGACTGTGTGATGTGTATATAAGTGTATCACCCTGGTGTCCCTGTGTTTAGGAGATCAGACTGTGTGGTGTGTATATAAGTATATCACCCTGGTGTCCCTGTGTTTAGGAGATCAGACTGTGTGGTGTGTGTATAAGTATATCACCCTGGTGTCCCTGTGTTTAGGAGATCAGACTGTGTGGTGTGTGTATAAGTGTATCACCCTGGTGTCCCTGTATTTAGGAGATCAGACTATGTGGTGTGTATATAAGTGTATCACCCTGGTGTCCCTGTGTTTAGAAGATCAGACTGTGTGATGTGTATAGAAGTGTATCACCCTGGTGTCCCTGTGTTTAGGAGATCAGACTGTGTGGTGTGTATAGAAGTGTATCACCCTGGTGTCCCAGTGTTTAGGAGATCAGACTGTGCGGTGTGTATATAAATGTATCACCCTGGTGTCCCTGTGTTTAGGAGATCAGACTGTGAGGTGTGTATATAAGTATATCACCCTGGTGTCCCTGTGTTTAGGAGATCAGACTGTGTGGTGTGTATAGAAGTGTATCACCCTGATGTCCCTGTGTTTAGGAGATCAGACTGTGTGGTGTGTATATAACTGTATCACCCTGGTGTCCCTGTGTTTAGGAGATCAGACTGTGTGGTGTGTATATAAGTTTATCACCCTGGTGTCCCTGTGTTTAGGAGATCAGACTGTGTGGTGTGTATATAAGTGTATCACCCTGGTGTCCCTGTGTTTAGGAGATCAGACTGTGTGGTGTGTATAGAAGTGTATCACCCTGGTGTCCCTGTGTTTAGGAGATCAGACTGTGTGGTGTGTATAAGTGTATCACCCTGGTGTCCCTGTGTTTAGGAGATCAGACTGTGTGGTGTGTATATAAGTATATCACCCTGGTGTCCCTGTGTTTAGGAGATCAGACTGTGTGGTGTGTATAGAAGTGTATCACCCTGATGTCCCTGTGTTTAGGAGATCAGACTGTGTGGTGTGTATATAAGTGTATCACCCTAGTGTCCCTGTGTTTAGGAGATCAGACTGTGTGGTGTGTATAGAAGTGTATCACCCTGGTGTCCCTGTGTTTAGGAGATCAGACTGTGTGGTGTGTATATAACTGTATCACCCTGGTGTCCCTGTGTTTAGGAGATCAGACTGTGTGGTGTGTGTATAAGTGTATCACCCTGGTGATCCTGTGTTTAGGAGATCAGACTGTGTGGTGTGTATATAAGTGTATCACCCTAGTGTCCCTGTGTTTAGGAGATCAGACTGTGTGGTGTGTATAGAAGTGTATCACCCTGGTGTCCCTGTGTTTAGGAGATCAGACTGTGTGGTGTGTGTATAAGTGTATCACCCTGGTGTCCCTGTGTTTAGGAAATCAGATTGTGTGGTGTGTATAGAAGTGTATCACCCTGGTGTCCCTGTGTTTAGGTGATCAGACTGTGTGGTGTGTGTATATAAGCGTATCACATTGCTCCACAGCAATAAAAAGCACATTAATGTTTGTATAATGTGTTTATAAATTAGTCTGTGTAAATAAAACACTTTGGTCTTGTTATAAATAATTTATTCACTTAAAGAAGTAGGTGTCATTAGGTCGTCAAATAGCCTACAAATTATTGGCAATGCCCCACCCACCAGCCACGCCCACATCAAACCCCCTAAAACACAAGTGTCCCTCTTTGGCAATTTGAAATGTTGGGTGGTATGGTAGCATCAGTTTCTCATCAGGTGTTTAAAGGGATAGTAATGTTTGACAAAAAATGCAGCTCCAATTGATCTTCATAGTATTTGGGCCAATACGATCAGAGTTGTAGTTCAAGAGCAATTGAATGATAAAATATCCCCCTCCCACCCCTTTTACCTAGTGTAAGCCGCCTCCCCTCAGATGTGGAATCTGGTGACTTGATTGGACAGAACACAGCAAGGGACAATCTTCTTACTGTGAGAACAATGAAAACCCTGCCCCCCTTGACAGGTTTTCTAGGTTTTTCCCTTATGCTAATTGAAGATTGTCCCTCTCTGTGATCCATCCGGACAGTCTTGCTGATCTGAGGTGAGCAGTGTTACATCAGTAAAAGGGGCGGGAGTGGGATACTTTATCATTCAATTACTCTTGAACTACAACTCTGACAGTATTGAAATAACACTCTCCATGGTACAAATACTATAACGATTAATTGGAGCTCCTTTTATTGTGAAACATTACTATCACTTTAAGTTGGCGACGACTATCCCCTAATCTTCAGGTTACCTAGCTGGATCGGCCATACTACAGGGTATTAACCTCTGAGCTACTGAAGCAACTTAGCAGAGGTAAGGGGCACATGGCCAGTATTGTAATTAAGTTAACCCTTAGAGTGCCAAGGAAGTATACAACAGATTACACTGCAATGCCCTGGATACCTCTCTGCTGCTCACACAGTTAAGGCTTACTTTTCCTTTAAATTTGACTTTTACTCTCTTGAATGCTAGAGGTCTCCACCACAATCAAGGGGTTAAAAGACCCATTTAAATCAATTTTAGGGAATATAATTTGTCCCCTATGTTGCAGCTGCTTTATCCTCGAATTGTAGCACATTACATATTTTTGTCAATGTTTTATACACTTCCTTAATTAAGGGGGGATTTAACCCCTTAAGGACCAGCGGTCCAGGGAAGTTACCTTCCCTTAAGGACCGCTTTGATCCTTGCCAACACGCCGGTACACTTGACCTGTTACGTGTACCGGCACGCCGCTTTGAGGCCTAAGAGAGATCGCTCCAGTCTTGGAGCGATCAATTTTAGGCCCCGTTTTTACTTGCGGCTCTCCCGGCAGAGCTCTCTAAGTAAAAAGTATGTGACATGCTATGACCGTGACTGGTCCTTAAGGGTATAAGGACCGTGACGGTTGTAGCACATGACATAGTCCTTAAGGGGTTAAGTTAGTGTTAACCTCTTCTTATCTATAAATTAAAATTATGTAGCGGTAACCTAAAACATAAGTGATTTTCTAAAACATAAGTGAATTTTTCTGTCAACCTCTTCTTATTTATAAATTAAAATTATGAAGCGATAACCTAAAACATAAGTGATTTTCCTCAAGGTTGTATTGTATCACCCATGAAAAATAAACTGTATTATGAAATGCATTGGGTGTGATGAGGTTCCTGTCCCCACAGCATCTAACGTAGGGATGAGAAATCTGAGGCCCTGCTGCTGTTCAGGACTACAATTCCCATCATCCCCAGCCAGCCAATGGCTGGCTAGGGATGATGGGAAATGTAGTCCTGAACAGCTGGAGTTCTTAAAGGGATAGTAATACTTAATATGTAAAAAATATTCATTGTAGTGTTTATCACCCTGAGTAAAAAAGGGTACTCTCACTGCTGAAAGGTGTTTTATTCAAAAGTAATTACAGCTCAAATTTGAATTTTTTAGGTGCTATATCACAGTGGCCTGAAATTGTACAGTGGCGCTGTTATTACACCATCCTATGGACAGCTCTGGTGCATAGACCATAAATCCCCATAGGATGGTGTAGCAACAGCAACAATGTACAATTTCAGGCCACTGTGATATTGCACCTAAAAAATTCAACTTTGAGCTGTAATAACTTTTGAGTAAAACACCTTTTCAGCAGTGGGAGTACCCTTGCTTTACTCAGGGGGAAAAACCTTACAACATATTTTTTTTTTACATTTTAAGTATTGCTATCCCTTTAATGTTTCCCAGGCATCCCTCTGACCCCAGTCTGATTGGCCTCAGATCAGAGCCTGGTTCTGTGGATGTTTCCTGAAGTGTTGGGTTTTTTCATGTACAATTTTCACTTAGTTCTCAAAATTGTGACAGCAACTGTATTTCATACTTATTTTTTTTAATCTGTATGTACTTAAATAGACTTAAAGAAACACTCACACATACTAATAACTCCCCACTTACCTTAACTTTAGAAACAGAAGGTTGTGCAATGCATTGTGCACCCCTTTGATCCTCGAGGAGTTAAAAGAGAATTAAAACATTCTACTAAAAAATCCCACTTATCTTACTGTGACCAGAAATTCATGATGGCCCCTATGAATCCTTCTCTTGTTCCTTGGTTTATGTGATATCATCTTCAACCAGTCTGGATGTCATATCCATGGAGGTGGCCACAACAGTTGCTTCAGGACCACAGGGCCTCAGACTCAGCTCACAGCACATCTGAAGTCTTTAAGCACCAGAAGGCTGTGCAGTGTATTGCAGTTGCACAACACTCTGATCCTTAACCCATTAACGACCAAGGACGTACATGTACGTAATGGGTAAAAGTAAACTAATTATAAATATTCTGGCGCCTATGAGTAATATACCTTAAAGATAATATATAGGAGGCTGGAGCATGGAGAGAAAAAGAAAAACAATGAATATTACAAAATCATAGTACAACCACACAAAAATAGTGTAACAAGAAACGTGTGCAAATCGTTACCGACCTTAAATAAAGGAAATGATCCCAACAACACACGTCTCTCAAAACACTAACGCTGTAGTCGTACCCCTTACACATCACCAGCTGTATTACATCCCTACATGTTTATCATTCATTGAGGACTGTTACTGCATAGGAAGCTACGGGGAGATCCCAACATCGCCAACTTGAGGTTGGCGATGTTGGGACTGTGAAGCCTGACAGGAGGTTACTATCAGAGTTTAGTGAATTAACATATCAACACACCCACATAAGTATGACAATGGATCATTAACCTGCATTTCAATATGGAAATGAGCCACTGTCGATGTGTGCAGTGCAAAATCGAAATCTGTCAAAGGCATGGTGGATTAATCGTGATTACGGCAGATTGGTGGAGGACTGAAGGGCATATGAATGAGAAGACATGTTAATGCAAATTGGCGATGTGCCTTTGACACAGATCCAAAAACAATATTGCCATCCCGAGCCCTTATCAAACCTTAGTACATCTTCGCCCAGTAATTAACACTGAAAACTAGATCCAGAGAGCTCTCAGGTGTGACCTTTACATGCCCCAAGCTGTCAACAAGACCTGGGGGTTAGGCACTAAAGAGTGATAAAGAGGTGATAATGTGGAGATGACTTCTCCAGTGATATCACTTCTCCAGTTCCTATGTTATTCCACGGATCCTAATCACTAAGATCTCCAGAGTGTGAAAGATCTCCACAGAATAACATAAGAATTGCAGTCATGATCATCTCCATTTTATCACTGCTTTATCACACCTTAGTGCATCTACCCTCTGGTGCTTTAACCCATTTGGGTGCTAGAGAGGTATCCAATGTATTGCACTAAAAGGGTTAAAGGGATAGTAATACTTCGTTTTAACTTTATTTTATTTTGTAGGCATTAAAAAAACATGAAGAATGATATAAGTCTTATCTCTCAAACCTTTATGGTTTATGAGATATTCACAAGCAAAGTTCCCCTCCCGCCCCTTTTACCTAGTGTAAGACATCTCTTCTCAGATGTGAGTCTGGTTGTAAGACAGGACAGATAACAGAAGGGGACAGTTTTCTTTGTATGAAAACAATGAAAGCCCTTCCCCCCTTGAGAAGCTTTTCAGGTTTTTCCCTTATCTTAATTGAAGATTGTCCCTCTCTGCAGTCTACCTGGACACCTCCCTTCTGATCTGGTTGAACAGGGGGGGGATACTTTGTTTGTGAATATCTCTTAAACCATAAAGGTTTCAGAGATAAGACTTATATCATTCTTCATGTTTTTTTAATGCCTACAAAATAAAATAAAGTTAAAATGAAGTATTACTATCCCTTTAAGTATAAAACACCTTCAATATATAGTAGCCATCAACATCTAATATGCCTGATCTTGCTCTAACAGACAGTCTGTCCTTTCCAGGACTCTCCTAATGCATTGTACGGTTAGAAAAGAAATAAGGGGACAAGTCCATATAGGATACATTAGGTCTCACAATCAGAATGACAATGAAGCATATTGTACATAATAATTTGTAGCAATATAAATGTTAAGCTCGGTATTACCAGTCTCATAAAAATAAAGTGGCACCCTAGGTTGGGACCCACAGCATGCCGATGTGTGATGGCCCCTTGGTTGAGAAGCATTGATCTAATGGATCCTTGAGCGTTTCTACACTAAATTAGGAGCAACAAACAATTATCTAGCCCAGTGCCTGCCCAAGTCCAATTTCCTAAGGTACATACATAACAAATGCTCCCCTTCACTCGGCTTGTGCCATGGTGGGGGCAATGGGACAGCCTATGGGTGTCATTTCTACCAGAAATGCAGAGGGAGAAGTCCTGCTTGTCTTGTGTCTGTGTGTTTTCACATAGGGATATGTCCAGTGCCGGATCATCCATTATGGCAATCCAGGCTATTGCCAGGTATGTTATTGGTATGTACCAATCAAGGTCAGAGGAAATACACTTTTACTACTCATGGAAAGTTATATATAAGGGACTGGCTGGCATTAAATTAATAACAATGTCAAGTGTGTGTGTGTGTGTGTGTGTGTGTGTGTGTGTGTCTGTATGTGTGTGTGTGTCTGTGCCTGTGTGTCTGTGTGTGTGTCTGTGCCTGTGTGTGTGTGTCTGTGCCTGTGTGTGTGTTTGTGTCTGTGTGTGTATGTGTGTTTGTGTGTGTGTGTGTGTGTGTCTGTGTCTGTGTGTGTGTGTGTCTGTGCCTGTGTGTGTGTTTGTGTCTGTGTCTGTGTGTGTATGTTTGTGTCTGTGTGTGTGTGTGTGTGTGTGTGTACCAGTATGGAGTACAGTGATCATAGTCTCTCGTGCATACCCTGAAGTGCGTACCTGGGAACTTTCAAAACAAAACATTACCTCTTAGTGCCCACAATGTAAATTATAGGATATATGTGTCTACTTGCTCTAACCCAGTGGTAGCCCAGTCATTCCTTAGTTAACCTATAACAATAAAGAGATCTCTCTGCCTGAACACACACAATAGAAACACATCTTTTCCCTATGCCTTTCACATAGAAATAGCAGTAAAAACAGTAAAATGGTGGAGATCATATAATAGCATGCCTAGGAACTTCCTCATGTTGAGCCCCCGTGGAGGGCTCATGTGTCAGTGACACAATTGGATTCATAAAGGGAGTGGGGTTTAATCACCTTTGTATCATAAAATTGGTGGGAAATGGGTAGAACAGAGTGGGAAGGAGGAGAACTGGGCAGGGAGTTGGAGGAACGGGGTGGGGGAGAACTGGTAGGGAAGTGGGAGGAATAGGGTGGAAAGGAGGAGAAGTGGGAAGGAAGTTGGAGGAACAGGATAGTAAGAAGGAGAACTGGGCAGGAAGTTGGAAGAACATAGTGGGAAGGAGGAGAAGTGGGAAGGAAGTTGGAGGAACAGGATATTAAGAAGAACTGGGCAGGAAGTTGAAGGAACGGGATGGGGGAGAAGTGGTCGGGAAGTGGGAGGAATAGGGTGGAAAGGAGGAGAAGTGGGAAGGAAGTTGGAGGAACAGGATAGTAAGAAGGAGAACTGGGCAGGAAGTTGGATGAACATGGTGGGAAGGAGGAGAAGATGAATGGAAGTGGGAGGAACAGGGTGAGAAGGAGAAGAAACTTACCACTGCCGGAGAATCAGCCTCTGTCCACGGAGACCTGGTAGTTCAGTCTGAAAACCAGTGTTTCCGGGGCAGATCTGAAGAGTTCCCAGTTATGTGTAGTAGGTAACACTAAACTCTCCCACCCTGAGACCTTGATATTTGGGCCAAAATCCTGAGAGATCCCAGATATGCAAAGAGCAGTTTCTGGAGCTGGATGCTAACTCCAGTGGAGATTTGCTGACAAATTTGTACATTAACCCCATAAAGCCAATATGTAATTATAGATGCAAATACCGTGTCACACGGTTAACCCTTTGATTGCCAGAGGTGTGCAGAATGTGTTTGCAGCCCTCTGTCACTCAAAGAGTTAGTGGACTGGGGTGTCATTCAAGTGGGCCTGTCTCCAGGCCGAATTACTATTAGGCAAAGTAGGTAGCCATCTAGAACAGGAAATGGCAACTATGGGCCTTCCTGTATTGGATCCAACCGGCAACATTGATCACACCAAACGTGTAGCAAATTCTTGAGCAAAACAATTGCTTTCTATTTATCTAAGAAATACTGGGTATGGATCAGTTGTTTTGCTCCAGAATTGCTCATATTTTGTCTGGATAAATGTGACCTTAAAGGGATAGTAATACTTAATATGTAAAAATATATATATTATAGAGTGTATCCCCCTGAGTAAAACAGGGTTTCACGCTGCTGAAAGGTGTTTTATTCAAAAGTTATTACAGCTCAAAGCTGATTTTTTTAGGTGCAATATCACAGTGGCCTGAAATTGTACAGTGGAGCTGTTGCTACACCATCCTATGGACAGCTCTGGTCCCAGGACCATAAATCTCCATAGGATGGTGTAGCAACAGCGCCACTGTACACTTTCAGGCCATTGGGATATTGCATCTAAAAAAGAATCAGCCTTGAGCTGTTATTACTTTTGAATGAAACACCTTTCAACAGTGTGAGTACTCTTGTTTTACTCAGGGCGATAAACTCTTCAATATATATATTTTTACATATTAAGTATTACTATCCCTTTAAGGACTTTATGTATAAAAGCAAAATGGAGCAATTTTGGAGCAAAGAAACATTCTCCACTTTCCCATTGATTTAAATAGAGCTTTTAAATCATCAACCCTTCAACTCTTTGAGTGCCAGAGCGGGATCCCCCTCTGGCACTCAAAGGGTTAAATCGATGGTATTTTTTTTTTTGTCCCTTGCAGTGCAGTGCAGTTTGATCCAGATTCGCTCCAATTCCTCTTCGTTCATCTGACTTTCTGTGTGCAGTCAGAGCTGTGATACAGGCGTCAGCATTAATAAATATTTGAACATACTTATTTATGCTGTATGTGCTCTGGCTCCGAATTCTGCAGCCTCAGGTCTCAGAGGAGATTGTGCATTCACTATAATCATTTACTAGTGAAATCTAAGAGCGGTCTGATACACTATAGCGGGTCAAAAACTGAGGTATGGAGTATTTAATTCCTGCTAGGGAAATATCATGTTTTACTAGACAAAACAAAAAAAAATCTTGGGGTTCCCCACAAGGATTGAGGGAGCCCCTTTTATCCCTGTCAATAATTTTAATTGTGGCTTTAATCCTTTGAGCACCAAAGGGGTTTGCAATGTACTGCAGTGCTTCCATACCCCATTGGCACTCAAAGAGTTACAGAGTGGTGAAGGGTCCCTGTTTAACACTTTAACGACCCTTGACGGTCATAGTACATCATGGGTAAATATGACTGAACGACCCATGACGTACTATGACCGTCATAGAATTCCAGGCTCCCCCCGCAGCTGCACGCCGTTCGCGGAGTCCGGAAACAGAAGGAGCAAAAAAAAAAAAAAAAAAAAAAAGCTCCGTGGTCCTTAACTGACCACGCTGCGCCGATCGTCCAGTCGTTAAGGGGTTAAACTTTTTTTGGGCCCCAACATGAACCTCAGTATCGTATTCACAAACTAAAAGTGACGAGATTTTAGAACAAAGCAACTTCTCCTTAAGGAACTAACTAAAAAAAATAATAATCCCCAAGTTCCCATTGATTTAAATGGGGTCTGAACACCTTAAATCTAAGAGAGGCCTTCGATACACTGTGAAGCATTTAGATACCTATATAGCATTCAAGGTTGTTAAAGTCCCATTTAACCTTTTTTGTGCCAGATGAGTATGCAATGTACTGCAGTGGGATTTTTATATATTGTATTTGTTACGATGCTATTTCTTAAAAATTGCTCAGTTTTTACACTCCTTGATGTAAAATATTGCACGCAAATCTTGAGTGCCAGCGGGGTACCCCTCTGTCACTCTAAGTGTTAATGCTGATTCTGCTGTCATTCCTTTCGAGTTCATTTTCCACTGTAAATTTTCTCAAAAACAGAACAAAGTCCTTACATCATTTTTTTTTGTTTTTTTAATTCAAATTGCAATTCAATCTTCGCTTTTATTTCCGTGAACGGAATGTGCAATCTCCCATTTTCAAAAATCATAACAGTCGCATCCATTAACCCTTTATGAACCGTGAAAGAAAAGCCAATTGCGAGTTTTTAATTCTTCCTCTGTGTTTGGTTATTGTCTGAACATATCCGTATTCACTGGGAAAATAGAACACGTTCCCTTCCTTCTTATCAAGCCCTTGCTTTGTAAATGACTGTTCTATTAAAATATATATTCCTATTCAATCTAAAATGAGCCCAATTTATTTTACAGATCATTAACAAGCTCCTTTTGACTGTGAAATTATTAAGACACCGTCTGTCCATCTTTTAGATTATCTATTATAACGTACATAAAAATTCTACAGATTCATTTTTTTTTTCACGGTTTATGTTCCGTCACTTGTTCTCTCACAATTGTATAGATGCCTCTTTTTTTTTTATGAAAATCTTACAGCTCAAAATATTTATTATTCTACCGTAAACCTACATTCGTCCTGAAGCCCACTGTCTATCACTAACGTCACTGTATAGAATGTCCTGTGAGGTGCTGTTGACGGCTGTAAGATGCTCGTTCTTTCAATATCAGTCTATCTTTTTTATTTCACTCCTTGCTTCCCCAACACATCTACTCCTTTGCTGCATCTTGCGTGAGCTACATCCAGGTCATTAGCATTTTAACGTATGCAAGACTTGACAGAACTGATAAGAAGCCAGATGGGCCCCTCACTATTTTTTTTTTCTTTGTGCCACTTGGGACTTAACTAGCAGGATGGGCTGCGGACAGATTGAGAGAGACGGGACACTTTATAACCGACCTCCAGGCCCCTCTATTGCACCAGAGATGAAAAAAAAAAAAACAGACTGCAGCGTGTGAGCTTTCACAATAGGTAAACTCAACAAGGTCTTCCTATGTATTCCTCTTATCAACCCCCACCCCATTTTCCTTTCTTTCTACTCTCTCTTCTCTGCCTGTTCTTTCCTGTGGGTGTCTGACACTCAGCAGCATTCCCCGTACACTGCACCCGTCATTATCACAACGTAACTGCTTCGTCTAATCTACTGCAAGGATGCTGCAGCTGGGGGAAAGGGGTGGGTAGGGGGGTGGGGGTCAGATAACAAAAGGAAATAGGGAAGGTGGTAATGGCCTTTGTGAATCAAGTGAAAAATCAGTCATAAAAAATGTTTTGAATGCAAATAACGATCATATTTTTTATGTAAACATTTGGAAAGAACATTTGATTTTGAAATAGAGAGATTTTTGTGTTTGCGGAGGCTAATGCTATTAATATCTTTATACAGGATGTCTTCTAAAATATACTGCTATGATAGTCGTTTACTTTGGGGAGGCTAAAGGTTCCACGGCCTTCATTATTCTGCTCCTTTGTTTCAATTCAGCCTCCTTAGAGGCTAGAGAGAATCTTCACTGCATTGCTTTGCAACGAGTTGTAGAGATCTCTAACCCCCAAGGAGTTAATATAGTAATGTCTTATTGATTTGCCCAAGCTATACAACCCCCATCTTGGGTCGTGAATGAACCTTCTGTAGCAGAGATGCCTGAAACACCTGCTGGGTTGCAAATGTTGTTACATATGCTTATACGATGTTCACATAAGGATAACATTCGAGCCGCTCTATACATCACGAAGGACAATGGAAGAGTGAGTGTGAGCAGACATAGTTTTCAGAACACTGTCATTTCATAAATGATGCATTAGAGTCCGCATGGCCGCCTCCTAATTTTATGTACAGTAGGGCACATGAGGTGAAATCCCACAGTTAGTAAAATCTGAATGTTAAAAGTAGAATGAATTAGCTGACGGCTCTACTGCTTAACAGCACGGCATCATCCATTAGCAATGGCTGAAGTGAATTTCCTTGGGTAGAATAGAATCTTACTGTAGGCTTCACTGCCTGACTGCAACAGGCACATGAACTGCTCAATGCAAATTAATAATGGCATTTTATGACACGGTTTCCTTATACGATCATCACTATGGCTGCACGAACGAATGTCTACGAGGGAAGCAGAAAAAAAATAACAAAGGCTGGCTTCTGTAACAGGCAGCCATTTTGAAACACGCACCATTTTCGTTTCATTGTTTACCTGAATACAAATCTTATTAATATTCTATTAACACCAGGAAAGGATATATATATATATATATATATATATATATATATATATATAGAGAGAGAGAGAGAGAGAGAGAGATACGCATATACAGAGAGAGGTAGAGATAGACAGATAGATAGATAGATAGATAGATAGATAGATAGATAGATAGATAGATAAAATACAGATATATATATATATGTATGTGTGTGTGTTTATATCTATCTATATATATAGATTTATATATAGAGAGAGAGAAAAGAGAGAGTGAGAGTTATAGTGATATTAACCTCTTGAGTGCCAGAGCAGTACGCAAAGTTGCATACCCTTCTGCCACCTAAAGGGTTAATATATAGGTAGGTGTGTCTGTATAAAACAAAGTGAATTTCAATTAGGACCATACGCACAAAGACACAGGAGCAATTTTGAGTCAAAAATCTGCACCATAGGGAAGAAATACAGATGTCCACTTATGCTTATTTTACACTCCGTGGCACTTAAATCGTTAAACGGACTTTTAACCTCATAAATGCTAGAGAACTCTCCAAAACATTGTTTCTCAAATCATCAGAGACCTCCCTAGCATTTGAGGGGGTTAACACTTTGAGTGTCCTTCTGGTACTCCAAGGGTTAATATCCTCATTTAAATCAAACAGTATTTGGGAATTTTTTATTTTTTTTTCATTTGGTTCACCCTAAATTTGCCCCACTATTTATTTTTTTGTACATATGGCTGTTAAAAGGGAGGAAAAGAAAGACTATATATTCTGAATGTAAACTGAATCTAGAGATTAATAGAATAATTTAGAGTGAAACAGATGGCTGTATTTAAATTAGGCCACGGTCAGGTTAAATTAAAATCACATATTTACGTGATAAAAACATACGTAAGATATAGACAGCATCATGCAACGTTCTGAATTTTTTATTAGTGGCTATTTTTGTGCAGCAGAGGTTCTATTTATGGTGGATACATAAAAACCATCAATAATTATTCCACTTTATTTTTAAAAATGCTGTCAAATAGATTATGCACATTTCTGAATATACAAAGAAAGGACATTTTCGTTTGCTTTTAATTTATAAAATCATTTTCAGTCATTGTATTACTGTTATATAAAACGTTCAAGTGTATTTTTCTCCCTTTATTTTCAAATCATTTAACCCTTTGAGTGCCAGAGTGGTACGGAATGCATTGCAAAGCAATGCATTCCGTACCACTCTGGCACTCAAAGGTTTACGTTACATTGAATCCAGCATAAGAAAATAAACATGATTACAAGAATTATCTTCTGAACACTATTTTTTGACTATTTTATTTTGTAAATTGAACTTCACATCATTTTAACCTAAACAGAATCAAAGGATATGCTGGCAGCAAGATGCTTAATAGATTTCTTAATTTGTTCCTTAAATCATATTAGCAGGGACCACTGGAAAAATTGAGTGCTAGAGAGTTATCCAACGCATTGCAATGCATTGGCTAGCTCTCTGGCAATCAAAGGGTTTAATTAAGGAACATCATCACCAAAAAAAAAAAAAATAAAAAATAATAGTAATAATAAAATTAGTTGATATAACTTTAATCCTTTGAGTGACAGAGTATGCTATGCATTACAAACCAATGCATTGCAAACCCCAGTGCACACAAATTTTTAAATATTATGTACTTGAAGCTACAGCAGCATGTGTATAAATTGTTTCGGTTTATATTAGATCCTTAAAATATAATCCTAAACTTGCTTTTATAATGTCAGTGAAGATTGTGCTATATTGACACTATTCTGTTAATTTTGTTTCTGCTCTTTTGTAAAAGACAAGAGTTAAGACAGTTCATTTATTGCTCTAATCAGAAACTCTATTACCAGGGGAGAGCTGGCCTGGAGGGCAGGGGGCAATTGCCCCCTGGGTCAGTCATATGTCTGGGCCAGTGGGCCACTGGCTCACTCAATCTCACGCTTGCTGCTTTTAATGGAGCTACACTAATGATACTACAGAGCTTACAAATAAAATGTATCTACACAAATGATACCAGAGAGATACAATCCAAATGGAGCTACACTAGTAGCATAACCCAATTTCCTTGTAAGCTCTATGGTATCAGTAGTGTAGCTATACTTACATTGTAATCTCTGTAGGATCACTAGTGTAGCTCCATTTCAACTGTAAGCTCTGTAGGATCACTAGTGTAGCTCCATTTCAACTGTAAGCTCTGTAGGATCACTAGTGTAGCTCCATTTCAACTGTAAGCTCTGTAGGATCACTAGTGTAGCTCCATTTCAACTGTAAGCTCTGTAGGATCACTAGTGTAGCTCCATTTCAACTGTAAGCTCTGTGTTACCACTAGTGTTGCTCCATTTTCATTGTAAGCTCTGTGGTATTGCTTGCCTTACTTCATAACATTAATGCCAATTTTAACCCTTTGAGCGCCATAGGGGTACACAACGCATTGCAAAGCAATGCGTTGTGTACCCCTCTGGCACTCAAAGGGTTAATATTAACAAAAGGGGGCGGGCTGGAAAAATAGTACAAATGGGCCACTTGATTGTATTTGCCCCCCCTAGGCTACAAGTTGTTAGTCCTCCCCTGTCTATTACCTTGTCTCAAAATGTTTACAGACAATCCTGCACTATTATTTCTCAGAAGCCTTATCAGGATTGCTTTGGTAATGGGAGTCAGGGTGTACTGGAAAACTTAGGAATGGGTGCCCCCACAGAGAACATGAAAGAATAGATTTTAGGCTTCGGAAAATAAATAGATAATTTTTACAGGCATTCGTGTGTGGTGCAGAATATATATCACTTTATAGTTTAGTGTCAGTGTGTCTAATACCTTAAATGCATTGGAGGCCTTTAGCACATTTAAGGGGTTAAATCAATGGAGATTTGGGAAATTTACACGTGACTCCTATATGCAGCTGGTTTCCTCCATAACTGTTCCATTTCTTCTCAATATATCAGCCTCGCTATGTGCTACAAAGATTGCAGATTACAATATCGGTGAACTGTTCCATTTTTTGACAATATTTTTTTCTATTAACCACTTGAGGAACGGGGGGGGGGGGGGTGAGTAACACAATAAGAAGCAATGCATGACACACATCCTTCTGGTTTTTAAGGGAATAAAATGCTTTGCCCCTTCCCCATTAGACAGGCCTGCCATACATCGAGTATTGTCAACTTCTGTGCAGAATAATTTTCTCTCTTTAACTGAGAGCCACAGGGATGTGCGACGTATCGCAGAGCAATGTGTTCAACATCCCTATTGCACTTAAAGGGTTTATCGCTTGTTCTACAACATGCCTTCACAATTAAGGAAATGTGCGAAAAATAAAGGATATTTTTAGAAACAGTAAAATTGTTGATTTGGAAATATTTACATGGGGAAATATTAGTAGCATTTATAACAGGATCTGCAAAGGGCTCAAAGCAAGACCTTGTTTTGGGTCACCTTAAGAAGGGAGCTGACTCCAGCAGAGAAGGATAACTGGCATTTTATTTTACAACTGAAAAGGACCCTGTAACACAGTGATTATCAGCATGTGGTCCGTGGTGCCCTGCAGCTCTCTTACTACAAAAATGAAATTTGCAAATGGATTGTCCTTAACCCCTTGATTGCTCAAAGGGTAAAAAAATATCCCTACTTTTCAGCATTGATGATTTGTATGTTCTTTTAGTTTTCAACAAAATCGATAGATAAAAACTTTATTTTAATATTTATAATTAAAAAAAAAAGTGTTTAAAGAAGAACTATCATCCCCGGACAATTCACCTGCAGTGTTACCGTGCTAAGGCCATAAAATCCTGATGGTCCTTTGAGATTAGCTCTTGTGTCTTTGATCAAGAGATAACATCTTCAATCAGACCTTGGATGTCAAATCTATTGGGGCGGCCATGACAGGATCACAGGACCTCAGACTGCTTGCTGCACATGCTAGCCTGGGGTGCAAATACAATCAAGTGGCCCACTTCTGCTATCGTTCCAGTCCACTGTCCCAGTCCACCCCCTTTTGTTAATTTTAAAATTGACATTACTCTTGTTAAGTGATACCATAAAGCTTACAGCTGAAATGGGGCTACACTTGTGATACTCTAGAGCCAGAGGTGTAACTAGAAGCCACCGGGCTCTGGTGTAAAAATTGCAATGGGCCCCCCGCCGATGACATTGCCCTCCCATTGGCCATCTCCACATTGCCCCCAATCTCCACATTGCCTCCACATTGTCCCCAATCTCCACATTGTCTCCACATTGCCCCAATCTCCACGTTGCCTCCATATTGTCCTCAATCTCCACATTGCCTCCACATTGCCCTCAATCTCCACATTGCCTCCATATTGTCCCCAATCTCCACATTGCCTCCACATTGCCCTCAATCTCCACATTGTCTCCATATTGTCCCCAATCTCCACATTGCCCCTATTGACCCCCCCAGTGCCCAACTCCTACCTCCCTCGTGGTTCAGCGTTGTGGCAGGAGAGGTCTGTGCCTCCTTCTGCACAGACCTCTATACAGGTGGAGCTCCCGCGCAGACCTCTCTTCAATAAGGCAGAGCGCTGGGAGATGACCATCAATAGAGTGCTGGAGAGGGAGCTCACCTGCTAGAGGCCTGTACCGAAGAAGGCACAGTCCTCAGCTGTTTGTTGCGGGAGACAGGGCGCAGTGACGGGCCCGGTCGCAGGTGCGGCCCCTATTGTTATGCCAATGTCTAGAGCTTACAGTGTAACTAATGCTACACTAGTGTTACCATTGAGCTTACAAAGGAAATAGGGTATGCTACTGGAGTAGTTCCATTTGCATTGTAAGCTCTGTGATATCACTAGTGTAGCTCCATTTCAGTTGTACTCTCTGTGGTATCACTAGTCTAGCTCAATATACAGCAGCAAGTGGGAGACTGAGTAAGGCAGTGGCCTACCGGCCCAGATGCACCACTGCCCCCCCCAAGCCAGCCTTCCCCTGCAAGTAGGACCATGCACTCTGCCTGCTTCAATTTGAAAAAAATTACCAACAACTCTCATGTCATCCTCCATGGACACTCAGGACAGATTGAAGATGGTATCCCACAATCAGGGGCACAAAGGGAAAAATTTGTAAGTGCCATTTTAATTTTCTGGCCCTAATTAGATAAGTGAGGTTTTTTTTTATTAGCAGGTGTTGCTTGTTCTTTAAAAACCGGTGGTGGGGGGGGTGCACTAATACAATTCATTCTAAAATAGGGACTGGAATAGATTTTTGACTGTTGCCTTTGTACTAAGCAGGTGGTTCAGTCTTTTTCATTCAAGGTTAATGCGGTAGGGAATTTTCAGGGTACTCTTACAGGCAATTTCACAAGGACTCGGTGAAGGGGAAAATACATAAATATACAGTTATTATTATTACCTCTCAAAGTCAGAATGACAGTAAAATCCTACTGTGCATAATAATTCCTGTACATATATATTAGAAACTCAACTTTAACATTTTTGCCTTCATACTAAAAGTGAGGCCCCCTAATCGGATGTCCAAAATAACAGAGAAGTGTCATGGGATCATGGATTACAGCCACAGTACTAAGCTGTCTATGGTGAATATTCTTCCATTAAAGGGATAGTAATACTTCGTTTTAACTTTATTTTATTTTGTAGGCATTAAAAAAACATGAAGAATGATATAAGTCTTATCTCTCAAACCTTTATGGTTTGAGAGATATTCACAAGCAAAGTTTCCCCTCCTGCCCCTTTTACCTAGTGTAAGCCATCTCTTCTCAGATGTGGAATCCAGTCCATAGACCAGACAGATAACAGCAGGGGACAATCTTCTTCCTATGAGAACAATGAAATCCCTGCCCCCCTTGACAAGCTTTTCAGGTTTTTCCCTTATCTTAATTGAAGATTGTCCCTCTCTGCAATCTACCTGGGCACCTCCCTTCTGATCGGGAAGTGGACACTTTGTCATTGAATTACTTTGGAACTACAACTCTGACAGAACTGAAATAACACTCTCCAAAGTCCAAATACTATGATGATTAATTGGAGCTGCTTTTATTATGAAACATTACTATCCCTTTAATTCCCCTTGTTCCAACGGGAGGACAACAGTGAAAGCATACCTTCCAATATTCCAAAAGGCCAAAGAAGGACACTTTTGTTTCAGATGCTGTTGCTGGGGGCGTGGCTGGTGGGCAGGTCATTACTGAGAATTTTTAGGTTATTTCATGATCTATTGCTACCTCTTTGTCTAACTAAATAAATTATTTAGAACAAGACCAAAGTATTTTATTTACACATACACTGAAGTTTACACAAACATTAATGTGAGTATTATTGCTGTGGAGCAATGTGATACACATATATATATATATATATATGTATATATATATACACCACACAGTCTGATCTTCTATACACAAGGACACAAGGGTGGGAAAGAGGGATATGGGTCTCAAAGAGGGACTGTCCCCAGGGCCGGATTTACATCTCAGGAGCCTGTAGGCACAGAAATCTGAAGCGACCCCCCCATGGGCCATCTGCACAGGACATCTCCACAATGCTCCAAATGCTCATCTCCATATTGCCCCCATCATCTCCACATTGCCCCTATCAGCTCCAACTTGCTATCATCATCTCCATATTGCCCTCACATGGTCCCCATCAGCTCCATATTGCTCTCACATTGCCCCATCAGCTCAATATTGCCCTCACATTGCCCCCATCATCTCTATATTACCCTCACATTGCCCCAGTGTCCAGTTCCTACCTCTTCCCTGGTGGTCCAGCGGCAGGACAGGTCTGTGCCTCCTCCTTCTGCACAGACCTGTAGCTGCTGGAGCACCCGCGCGGTCTACTCTTCAGTAATGCAAAGCGCTGGGAGATGATGTCACGGAGATGATGTCATCTTCCAGTTCCTGTATTACTAAAAAGCCGATGAGGGAGCGCAGCAGCTACAGATCTGTGAAGAAGGAGGAGGCATGAACCTGTCTTCATGGCGCCGGACGGGGAGATAACTCAGGCCTGTAGGCAGATGCCTACTCTGCCTAATTCTAAATCCGGCCCTGACTGTCCCTCCTATAGAGGGACATTTTGGAGGTGAGGTTCCTTTCCTCTCTGCATATACTAACAAACAAGAGAAAAGTGCTGTAAAATTTCCATGTTCATGCTGTATGGGAGGCATTTGGGGCTTAATTATAAATTCTTAATGATAGGGATGTATGTGAGCGTGTATGCAGTGAATCAATCATATGAGCTCGTACACACCACAGTGTACAGCGGCATGATTAGTTGTCAGCTTCAGAGTGCAGAAGGTAACCTGTCCTAGTGGATCTATATATCTCCCCGAGAATGCTGGTTCCTATCCAGTGGCCCGTGGCACATTGATGTAGCTTCGGGCTCCATGTTTTTTCTGCAAAGTCTTTTTTTATTTAGCTAAAAATATATTTTATATTATTTATATAGTTGTGCATATAATTCTGACTGTGAGACCCAGGAATTACTATATATTTACTTACTTCATTACTCCTATGAAATGGTATGAGAGCACTGAAAATTTCGGAGTGCGAATTGGGGGGTGGGTTGTTGTAAGAAAAAAAGATTGAGAATAAGTGGCCTAGAAACGTCACATCAAGAGCCACAGGCACAAAGAAAAGAGGAGCAATTGAAGAACAAACTGGCTATGCCGTGGGGAGAACTAAATATCCTTATTGAGTAAAATTATGAGGTTAACCCCTTGAATGCTAGGCAAGTCTCCAACACATTGCAAAGCAATGCGTTGTAGACGTATCTAGCACTGAAAGGGTTAACCCCTTCAGTGCCAGAGGGGTTACGCAACGCTTTGCAGAAGCTCTGCAATGCGTTGCTTACCTCTCTGGCACTGAAGGGGTTAAAAGCCTCATTTCAAATCAATGGCAGCTTGGAAAAGCGTTGCTTATTCTCTTATGGTGCAGATGATTATCCCCAGAATTGTTCCAAAATGTCTTTATTCATGTGGCATCCAAAAGTATAGCAGAAGTAACTAGGCTGGAGTTCTCTTAAAGGGATAGTAATACTTAAAATGTAAAAAAAAAAATATGTTGTAGGGTTTATCCCCCTGAGTTAAACAAGAATACTCCCACTGCTGAAATGTGTTTCATTCAAAAGTTATTAATTTTCAAAGTTGAATTTTTTAGGTGCAATATCACAGTGGCCTGAAATTGTACAGTGGCACTGTTGCTACACCATCCTATGGACAGCTCTGGTCCCGGGACCATAAATCTCCATAGGATGGTATAGCAACAGCGCCACTGTACAATTTCAGGCCACTGTGATATTGCACCTAAAATATTCAACTTTGAAAATTAATAACTTTTGAATGAAACACCTTTCAGCAGTGGGAGTACTCTTGTTTTACTCAGGGGGATAAACCCTACAACATATTTCTTTTTACATTTTAAGTATTACTATCCCTTTAAAGACACACTTATCATCTCAAAATGAATAGGAATCATACGAATTTAAATATGTACTCATTTGTCAAAATTATTTCTCAGGTGTTAAACCCGAACATCTATTATAAACATGCTTTTCCTATTTCATCTGGAGACAGCTGCTCCTGACCATTCTGACCCATCTATATTTATACAAGCGATAAGGACAATGACAAATAATAGTCCTGGTGAACTGAACTGGGTGGGTTCTAATTTCAAAACAATTATCCCAATTTATGATTGTACCTTTTTTTAAAGTGATAGTATTACTTCAAAATTACTATCCCTCATATTGTAGCCCTTAATAAACTGAGTTAAATGACACCAGCGGCATCTCTCAAACCTTTATGGTTTAAGAGATAGCCGCTTTCAAAGTTTCCTCTCACCTGCTCTCAGTGTTCTGCTGCCAGCAGGGGAATCCGGTCCCGGGACAGGCGGAGGCTCTTCAGCAGAGCCGATATCTCGTTATGGAAGGAAAAATGATTCATTGAAACAGTCTTATACGTGTTCTTGGTTACCAAGCACATGTAGAAGACTGTTTCAATTAATAATTTTTCCTTCCATAACGAGATATCGGCTCTGCTTAAGAGCCTCCTCTTGACTCAGAGACCAGATTCTCCTGCTGGCAGCAGAACGCTGACAGCAGGGAGAGGAAAGTTTGAAAGAGGCTATCTCTTAAACCATAAAGGTCTGAGAGATGCCACTGGTGTCATTTAACTCAGTTTATTAAGGGCTACAATATGAGGGATAGTCATTTTGAAGTAATACTATCCCTTTAACAGGCCTGATAAAAAGTGGCCAATTTCACCTTTTATTTTGAAAGTTTGTAGCACCTTGGCTCTGATCCCTTTTTTTCTTTTGCTGATAATGTCCTTTTAAGATACATTTGGGCATATGCATCAATGTGTCCCTAATTCAAAAATAGGTTACAAATGTAATTGTGAATTATTTGGGCCTAATTATTACTATCTGGGTCAGCTGTTGGCTCATCTATGTTTATACAATTGATAAGGACAATGAATGGGATGATTGAGGTAAACAAATAATAGTTACAGTGAACTGAACTGGGTGGGTTCTAATCTTATAACAATTATCCCTTACCTTTTTTAAAACTCTTTAAAAGCCAGATGAGTGGGAAACTTATTGTTTTGCAATGTATTGCAAGCCCCTCTGGAATTCAAAGGGTTAACAGGCAGTTATTTTTTATTTTCAGGGATTCTTTTATTTCAGATATGGTGCCCACGGATTGGCGTAAAGCAGATGTGGTGCCTATATTTAAAAAGGGTTCAAAATCCCAGCCAGGAAATTACAGACCTGTAAGCTTGACATCTGTGGCGTGGAAACTGTTTGGAGGGTTGTTAAGGGAATATATTCTGAAATTCATCTTGAACAGGAATATCATTAGCAGGGGCCAACATGGCTTTGTGAAAGACAGGTCTTGTCAAACTAACTTGGTTGCATTTTCTGAAAAAGTTAATAAAAACATAGATTTGGGTGCGGAGGTTAATTTGATCTATTTAGATCAAGGCATTTGATATGGTTCCACACAAACGGTGACTGTACAAATTGAATGAAATAGGCTTGGGGCAAACATTTGTCTGTGGATTGGAAATTGGCTGAAACATAGAATGCAAAGAGTGGTAGTAAATGGGAAGTTCTCCAATTGGATAAAAGTGATAAGTGGAGTACCTCAGGGATCTGGGTCCTTTTCTTTTTAATTTGTTTATTAATGACCTCCCAGAGGGCATAGGGAGCCATGTATCAGTGCTTGATGATGACACAAAATTAAGTAGGGTAATAAAGTCTGAACTGGAGGTGGAACTACAAGAGGATTTGGACAAATTGGGTAACTGGGCAGGCAAATGAGATTTAATATAGACAAGTGTAAAGTTATGCATTTTGGGTATATTAATAAAAATGCAACATATAGTTTAAATGGTCTTTCTCTGGGGAAATCTACTAATGAAAAGGATTTGGGAGTAATGGTAGACAATAGACTTAGCAGTAGCGTGCAGTGCCAGCTGGCAGCTGCAAAGGCCAATAAGATATTGGCATGTATTAAAAGGGGTATTGACTCAAGGGAGGAAGATATAATTATGCCTCTTTACAGGTCCATGGTAAGACCCCACTTAGAATATGCTGTTCAATTCTGGACGTCCTTTCTGAAAAAGGACATTATGGAACTAGAGAAAGTGCAGAGGAGGGCTACAAAACTAGTAAGGGGAATGGAAAGTTATGAAGAAAGGCTAGAAAAGTTAAACTTGTACACACTAGAGAAACGGCTTCTTAGAGGGGATATGATAACATTATATAAATATGTTCAGGGCCCATACAAAGGGCTCTCCAAAGACCTGTTCATTAACAGAACAGTACAAAGGACAAGGGGCCACCCGCTTAGACTTCAGGAAAGGAGATTTCATCTACAACAGCGGAAGGGATTCTTTACAGTAAGGACAATAAAGGTATAGAATTCACTGCCTGAAGAGGAGGTAGTGCTATCGAATACATTAGATGCCTTTAAAAAGGACCTAGATATTTTTTTAAAAGAGCACAACACAGAGGACTATGTACGTTAGTATTGGGAATAATATTTAGTTAGGGCTTGTTGATCCAAGGAGAAATCTGATTGCCATTTGGAATCAAGAAGGAATCCCCCCCCCATTCAAAGCAGAATTTGAAATTGCTATATTGAGGGATTTTTTGCCTTCTTTTGGATCAACGAGAATAGGAAAAGTGTTGAACTTGATGGACGCAAGTCTTTTTTCAACCTAAACTACTATATAAACTATGTAAAAATTTAAAACAAATATATTCTAGTACATAATAGTTGAATGGTTTTGAGCTCTTTTCATCTTTTGGTCATAATGTCTCTTTAAGATACATCTGGGCACATTTTTGTGCCTCTAACTCAAAAATAGGTTACAAAAGTCATTGCGGATGATATGTGCCTAGTTATTAAACAGAACAGTGACAGAAATGGAAAATTAGTGACTCCTAAGACAGATCAGTAGTGAACTGTCAGGAAAGCACTGGTAAACCTCAGAGACATATACATCAAGGGCCATATGTTCAAAGATGTATCGAAATAGCTTTTGTCGTTTGTAGCGACATTTCAAAGTACAGTGTCGTGGGGCTCATTAATATTTTCAGAGAGTGTCGGTTGTGATCTGAAATTTGTTGTTTTGTCATTGAAGTACGATTTCTGATTGAAGTTGTTGTATGTAACGTCAAAAATGTCATAACTAACAACAAAAATGTTGGTATATAGGTATGGTGATTGTGCTTGTGTTGTGTTTCCTTCAATTATTATAGGTTTCTCACGTTCAGAACTTCACATTCCCTTCACTTTTTTCTTAATGTACAAAAGTCTTTTGTTGTATATGACAAATGTTCTTTTCCTCTATACAACATTGGAGAATAGTTTAGCCACGCCCTTGCCCCGCCCCTTAGCCAGGCAATTTTGGAGTTGTGTCGTACACAAAGGACAGTGCTAGTTTTTTGTCGTATACTCTATAGAAAATATGTTGTTCATGCATACAATTACTTTTTTTGTCGTTCATACAACATTTTTTGTTGTTATCTTTTCGAACATATGACCCCAAGTGTAGTGTACGAAATAGAGACATGGGCTAAATGTATGAATAAATGAATGGATGAATAAGTGAATGGATGAATGAAGGTGTTTATTATAGCTCCACAAATATACACAACGCTTTACAATTTAATGGTTTAGACAATACGGGGTCACAGGTGCTTTCCAAACTGAAACATTGGAAGTGAGGTCCCTGCCCGAAAGCTTACACTCTAAAGTGTATCAACATGTTGTTAAAAGTTTATTCATTTGTATCTGCACGTGGCTAGCACCTTAACTCCCGTCATACAAAAAAAAAAAACTTGCCAAATGATTCCGGAGTCCCCGAACGGCGTGCAGCCGCACGGAGACCCGGACTTCTGGGACTTACCAGGTATGTCCTCTGTCACTAAGACGTACCTGGTAAGTCCATTGTAGGGAAGGGGTTAAAAGCTTTTTATTAGTGAATGTAACATGTCCATTTGTATAAGTGGTCACAAGGACTAATAATTATTTACCATTTAACTAAATTTGAACTTGCTGATCTTTACATCTGCCATAGCCTTCGGTGTCACCAATTATTTGTCCTTACAGGGATAGTAATACTTTAATTTTACTACTCGCCATCTTGTCAACCTTACAAAAAGATTTTTAATGGCCTGAATCACATCTCTCAAACCTTTACGGTTTGAGAGAAAATCAATTTCAAAATTACCCTCCACCCTCCCCTTTCTCTGAGATCAGCGATCTAGCTGACTCCAGCAGTGTTCTGTTGTACGACCATCCGGGGCTCTGCAGCAGAGCCGAGATCTTGTTAATGAAGAAAAATCCTTCACTGAAATGGTTCCATTTACAACAAATCCTGCCATCTATCATTTAACTAGTTCTTCATTCACGTACAGATATGTCCTCCCAAGTCGAAGGCTTTCGTAAAATCCAAGTATATTATATCCGCAGCAAAACCCTTGTCCAACCTACATACTCTTTTGTAAAATGCAAGTAAATTAGTCCGATGTGATCTATTCTTCATAAAACCATGCTGGCTGCTACTAATAATGTTGTTTGCCGTCACATAGTCCTGAATACTATTCATTAGAAACCCTTTTAATAGCTTATCCACTACTGAACCCAAGCTCACGGGTCTATAATATCTTGGTCCAGATATGTCCCCCTTTTTAAATAATGGTACTACATTTGCTTTCCTCCAGTCACAGGACACTATGCCTGATGATAGTGAATCAATAAATATTAAGTGTAAGTGTCTTTCTATTACTGAACAAGTTCCTTAAAGGGATAGTAATACTTTAATTTTACTAATCCCCATTTTGTAGAACTTAAAAAAAGATTTTTAATGCCCCCAATCACAAAATCGATTTCAAAGTCTCCCCCTCCCTCCCCTTTATATGAGTTCAGCGATCTAGCTGACTCCAGGAGTATTCTGTTGTACGACCATCCGGGGCTCTGCAGCAGAGCCGAGATCGCGTTAATGAAGAAAAAATCCTTCACTGAAATGGTCTTCTACCTGTGTTTGGCACACGTAGAAGACCATTTCAGTGAAGGATGTTTTCTTCATTAACGTGATCTCAGCTCTGCTGCAGAGCTGCCAGATGGCCCCAGGATCGGATTACCCTGCATACAGCTAGACGCTGATGTCAGGGAAAGGAGAGGGAGGGGGCCTTTGAAATTGATTTTCTCTCATGTACTTTAACCCTTTGAGAGACAGAGGGGTTATGCAACGCATTGCATACCACTCTGGCACTCAAAGGCATAACTGGGAACTCTCTGGATCTGCCCTGGAGACTGGTTTTTAGAGTTCATTACTGGGTCTCTGGTGACAGAGACTGTTTCTCTGCCACTTCTCCTCCTTCCCACCGTGTTCCTCCCACTTCCCACCCACTTCTCCTGCTTCCCACCCAGTTCCTCCCACTTCCCGCCTACTTCTCCTCCTTCCTTCCCTGTTCCTCCCACTTCCCGCCCACTTCTCCTCCTTCCCACCCTGTTCCTCCCACTTCCAGCCCACTTCTCCTGCTTCTCATCCTATTTCTCCCACTTCCTGCCCACTTCTGCTCCTTCCCACCCTATTCCTCCCACTTCCTGCCCACTTCTGCTTCTTTCCACCCTGTTCTTCCCACTTCCTGCCCACTTCTCCTCCTTCCCACCCTATTCCTCCCACTTCCCGCCCACTACTCTTCCTTCCCACGATGTTCTTCCCACTTCTCCTCCTTCCCTCCCTGTTCCTCCCACTTCCCGCCCACTTCTTCTCCTTCCCACCCTGTTCCTCCCACTTCTCCTCCTTCCCTCCCTGTTCCTCCCACTTCCCGCCCACTTCTCCTCCTTCCCACCCTGTTCCTCCCACTTCCAGCCCACTTCTCCTCCTTCCCACTCTGTTTCTCCCACTTCCCGCCCATTACTCTTGCTTCCCACCATGTTCCTCCCACTTTCCACCATCTTCTCCTCCTAATCATCCTGTTGCTCCCATTTCCCACCCATTTCTTTTCCTTCCCACCCTGTTCCACAGATTTCCCATCCACTTCTCCTCCTTCTCACCCTGTTACTCCCACTTCCCACCCACTTCTCCTCCTTTCCACTCTGTTCCTCCCACTTCCTGCCCACTTCTCCTCCTTCTCACCCTGTTCCTCTTACTTCCTGCCCACTTCTCCTCCTTCTCATCCTGCTGTTTCCACTTCCGACCTACTTCTTCTCTTTCCCACCCTGTTCCTCCCAGTTCCCGACTACTTCTCCTCCTTCCCACCCTGTTCCTCCCATTTCCTGCCCACTTCTCCTCCTTCCCCCATTCCTCCCACTTCCTGCGAACTTTTCCTCCTTCTAATCTTGTTCCTCCTACTTACCTCCTACTTCTCCTCCTTCCCACCCTGTTCCATCCACTTCAAATGTACAATGCTTATAATCCCCAGCCATTCAATTAAGCCACACCCATTTATTATGCAAATTATATGCCCCCAGTCACAGCACATGAGACTCAAGAGGATGACATTCCCGGGTATGATTAAAAAAATAGGAACAATTCTTGAACAATCCAGCTGCACTGTATGAGAAAAATAAATATCCCCAAACCTCCCACTAATTTAAATGGCATCAACAGGAATGGGGATGCTTTAGATATCTATAATGTTTAATAATAGGATAGCAAATCCAACTTATATGTACCTGTGTCCAGTTCCTGTATAGCACTCATTGACTTTTTCCCATCAGCGGACTTCACCCTCCCCTGCTCAGGTCACTCTCAGGCACTGGAGCAAACTAAATAACAAGGGATGTTGTATGTTAAAAAGTTTAAAAAAAAAGGGTTTTTTTTGTTTTTTCTCAAATCACTATATCTCTGTGGCAATTTCTCAATTTTTCGGTGTTGCCTGTTACCGGTTCTCTGATAATTTCTTTTGTAATCCATCCTAATACTGTATTCTGAAAAACTTCACTACAAGATCATCCTCCAAGCTTCAAATGTAATATTAAAATGGCAGTCAGCCGTCTTCTTGACTTTACATGTTCTGCAAGTAATATATAATGTCAAAATGCCTATACTTTTTTTTTCTTCACCTAATGTTTACACGTTTATGGCTCTCTCAGTGAATTCCCTGAATATCTATTTTTGGGGATCGCTCTGTCACTGACTGTGGCACAACATAACAGCCTCCAGTTTATTAAATAAAACATAGAGAGCATTCAGTACTGCAGGGATAGTGTTACATTGAATAGCCAAAACAATGCCCGGCCGCCCCCTGCGACCCCCCGCCTGGTGCCCACAACATTCTGATAGCTGATCTCCCTCCGGCACTCTAGTAATACAGAGCGGTGACATCATCTCCCTGCGATCTGCATTATGAAAGGACCGCGCGGGAGCTCCATCTGCATAGAGGTCTGTTTGGATGGAGGCACAGACCTCTCCTGCCAAGCCACTGGACCACCAGGAAGGTAGGACAAGGGCAATGTGGGATCAATGTGGAGATGGGGTGTAGTGTGGTGGCAACGTGGAGATGAATCAAGGGGGGCAATGTGGAAATTGGAGGCAATGTGGAGGCAATGTGGAAATGGGGGGCAGTGTGGTGGCAATGTGGAGATGGATCATGGGGGGCAGTGTGGAGATGGGGGCAATGTGGAGGCAATGTGGAGATGGGGCAGTGTGGTTGCAACATGGAGATGGATCATGGAGGTAATGTGGAGGCTGCGGGCAATGTGGTGGCAATGTGAAGATGGGGGGCAGTGTGGTGGCAACGTGGAGATTGATCATGGGGGACAATGTGGAGATTGGAGGCAGCATGGTGGCAACATAGAGATAGATCATGGAGAGCAATGTGGAGATGGGTGCAATGTGGTGGCAATGTGGAGATTGGGGGCAATGTGGAGATGGCCAGAGGGGGGTCAATGTGGTTGGGGGGGAGCAGTGTCGTCGGAAGGGGCCATGGCAATTCTTGCACCAGGGCCCTGTGGCTTCTAGTTACACCTTTGGCGGCTGGTCCTTACAAATAAACTACATGAGAACCCAGTGGAAAGCATATATCATACCAATGGGTTGATTTACTTTAAAAATAATGAGAGTTTTGTTGCATAATTTGGCCAAAGTATGTTTAAACTTGATTACCTTGCCAAGATACCCCACTTTAAGCAAGTCCTAAGCTATATATGTTGCCATTTTTATGATCTACAAGAACATTCTAGATTTTAAATTATTAAAACATTTTCACTTGATATTGCAGTCTCCTTTTGAGGCCTAAAGAGAGTCTCTGCTCTTATCTCTGTATGGCCGCCGGCCGGCATGGCCTCCGGCCACTTCCTCGTGGCTTAGTCATGTTACACCTGTTTATGGGCATATTCTGTTGGGCCTAATTGGGTCCCGCCTCCTTCTGCAGCTTTATAAACCTCATTGAGGCTAGGACTTGTTGCCCTTTCGTGGTGTTCCTGTGCACATCTAGTTTGTCCCTCTGACCCTTGCTTGGCTTACTTTGTCTCCTGGTGTTCGACCCCTGGCTTGTCTGACTACTCGCTCTGGTTGTGACTTAGGTTTGGCTGACTTCCTGATCCGTGTATGACTCTGTCTTGTCTGACTACCCGCTCCGTGCTGACCTTTGCTGTGGCTGACTACCCAATCCGGTTCCTGACCGTGGCCTGTCTGACTGACGCTCCATTTGTGCCTCGCTACTGTCTGACTATCATTAGGCTGATTCAGGGAGCGCTCCTTTACCGAGTAGCTCAGCTACCAGCTAGTCACTTGCAAGTTGCCTCCTCTTGGTTCCTTCCGTTTGCCTCCAGGCAGCTAGTGCAACTTAGTCTCGCTTCTGAGCACTCATCTCTTATGCTTACCTGTTGCCTGGCTTAGCACTTGCGGTGCTACCTACGGTCTGTGTCTCCTGTTGCCTTTGGTAAGACAGAGTGCAGCTTGTCTCGCTCCTTGCCTCAGAAGTGTGCTCCCATCTGGCTGCATCTATCTAAGCACTTACTCTGCTGCTTCAAGTGATGCTACCAGTTACGCTATTGGTATCGGTAGTCTATTCGCTCTGTGCCTCCGCTGGGTATGCTCCTGTATTAGTCCCATTGTTCCTTCCTGTTGTGGTAGAGCCAAGTCTGGTTCTAAGACTCAGTACCATAGACTTATGGTGGTTCAGTGTCAGCCTCTGGGTAGTGCACTAGACACTGTCCTCACGTCAATCTCCCCTCTGACTGAGGAAGTGTTAATTATTACTACTAGTATTCTGATTATCTATTGCTCAATAAACTGGTTTAAATTCACTTGTACTGTTTTCTGACACTTAATAAACTTAATAAACTTAAATAACTTTAAGGAAGGGCGTAGCTGGTATAGTTAAAAACACATTAAAAATATAATGACTAATAACTCCTTAGATTAAACTCATATGATTTAAGGAAGGGATCATCCACAGTGGGTGGGCAAGAGAGGACCCAAACTACCAGAACACCACCACCTTTTTATAGGTCCAGCCTAGCCCCCCCCCCACACACTATGAACTATATGTTACCTTTTAAACAAACCATGATTAAAGACAATACCAAGGCGAGGTGAGCCAATCAAATATTAAGCCCATATAACCCCCTTTTTACAAGGATACACAATAGTGCATGTTGAAAATGCAAGTGCATTTTAGCATACATCTTATTTATAACTGTGAAATCAAAGGGATACTAACGCTTAATATGCAAAAATATATATTGTAGGCTTTAGCCCCCTCTGCTGAGAGGGGTTTTATTTGAATGTTATTCCAACTCAAAGTTGAATTTTTTTAGGTGCAGTATCACAGTGGTCTGAAATTTTACTGATGCTGTTGCTACACCATACACCAGGTTCATGGTCAAATGACCAGAACTGTCCAGAGGATGGTGTAGCAACAGCGCCACTGTAACATTTCAGGTCATTGAGGTACTGCAACAAAAAATTTTTAGCTGCAGTTACTTTTGTATAAAACTCTTCTCAGCAGTGGGAGTACCTTTGTTTTACTCAGGAGAATAAACCCTACTATATATGTACTGTATTTGCTTATTAAGTGTTAATATCCCTTTAACTAAAGTGAAACATGGCTAAAACGAGGAGAAAGCATGTGAAAAAAACAAAAGAAAAAAACTCACAGCTCAATATCACCATAATTGATACATATTATATTTACAATAATTAAAATCCATGTGATTAACCCTTTGAGTGCCAGAGGGGTACGCAACGCATTGCAAAGCAATGCGTTGCGTACCCCTCTGGCACTCAAAGGGTTACGGTATGGAGCACAGCAAGGAATGAAGGAGATTCTCTGAGTGCCCCAAAAAGTAGGAAAAAACCTACAACAGCAACAAAAAGACAAAACAAACCTGGGCTGCTCCAAACAAAGAAACTAAATGAGTTAACCCTGTGGAAGGCATATATCATGCCAGATGTGTTGATTTCCTTATTTAAAGGGGAACTACCACCCCGCAAAAACTTTATATTAATTAAGTCTTCATCTGGCGACTAGCTGCTTAGTAGCGCTAGTCGCCAGAACTATTACCTGGTTTAAAAGATTTTCGACTTATTCAGAGGCTGACAGTAGCAGGAAGCACGGACATCTTGTCATAGTGACGTCCGTGCGCCTGTGCTGTCAGTCCCTTTTGGAGCCGGCCCACCTCACTCGCAGCTGCCCCAGGGAGCGCGTTCACACTTCCCTTCAGTGTGCTGTGAATGTCTTCTATCATTATATCAAGCTCTGGTTAGCTTTAAGCTGAGGTTGCAACCTCTGTATAATGCAAACCGGAGCTTGATGTAACAATACAAGCCATTCACACCACCCCGAAGGGAAGCGTGAACGTGCTCTCTGGGGTAACTGGGAGGGAGGTGGGAGGAGAAGAAGAAGTGTGCCGAAGTTTCAGAGTGCCCCTTATGCGGAAATGCACAGCACAGAAGATAGACAAAAAAAACAGCTTTCCTAATAGTATTTTATTAACAAAACCTATGGTAAAAACATTTTATAAGGTGATACATCCCCTTTAAGCTTGCTTGCCTCCCATGGTGCCCCATTCTGTTATACTGTGTTGCTATGTCTGGTTCACAGTAGCTCCCAGTAAGATTTCTAGAAAAAGAGGTCAAAGAAGCAAATAGGCATGTATTTCACAGTGTAAAAAAATAGATGTATATGAAAAAAAAAACATAGGCAATACGACTTTATATATTATATCATATGTACTTGCAGAATGTATGCATGTAATATATAAAATCAAAAAGGTGTATGGTCACTTTAATTGAAACATTACTTCTAGAACATTTTACGGTGTAGAAAGCATCTGCATTTTCAAATGAGCTTTACTTTCTAAACTCTAAAGTGACAGCTGTCTGTCCTGTTTGCTTCTTATAATATTATCATCATCTGGGAGAACTCTGGATTACACCTTATATATTAGGGGTAATCCAGGATTTCCAGAGAGGGCATCCACAAAATAAAATGAGCACACGTAGAAAGAAGTGGCTTATAATTTGTTTAACAGAAGGACTTATCTAGGTAGGAGTCCATCATACAGCACTTACCTAGGTAGGAGTACATCATACAGTAGTCAGGTGTATCTATATAATTACTGTGTGTAACAGAAGCGCTTATCTAGGTAGGAGTCCATCATACAGCAGTCAGGTGTATCTATATAATTACTGTGTGTAACAGAAGCACTTACCTAGGTAGGAGTCCATCATACAGCAGTCAGGTGTATCTATATTATTACTGTGTGTAACAGAAGCACTTACCTAGGTAGGAGTCCATCATACAGCAGTCAGGTGTATCTATATAATTACTGTGTGTAACAGAAGCACTTACCTAGGTAGGAATCCATCACACAGCAGTCAGGTGTATCTATATAATTACTTTGTGTAACAGAAGCACTTACCTAGGGAGGAGTCCATCATACAGCAGTCAGGTGTATCTATATAATTACTGTGTGTAACAGAAGCACTTACCTAGGTAGGAGTCCATCATACAGCAGTCAGGTGTATCTATATTATTACTGTGTGTAACAGAAGCACTTACCTAGGTAGGAGTCCATCATACATCAGTCAGGTGTATCTATATAATTACTGTGTGTAACAGAAGGACTTACCTAGGTAGGAGTCCATCATACAGAAGTCAGGTGTATATATATAATTACTGTGCGTAACAGAAGCACTTACCTAGGTAGGAGTCCATCATACAGAAGTCAGGTGTATATATATAATTACTGTGTGTAACAGAAGGACTTACCTAGGTAGGAGACCATCATAAAACAGTCAGGTGTATATATATATATAATTACTGTGTGTAACAGAAACACTTACCTAGGCAGGAGTCCATCATACAGCAGTCAGGCGTATCTATATAATTACTGTGTGTAACAGAAGGACTTACCTAGGTAGGAGTCTATCATACAGCAGTCAAGTGTATCTATATAATTACTGTGTGTAACAGAAGCACTTCCCTAGGTAGGAGTCCATCATATAGCAGTCGGGTATATCTGTATAATTACTGTGTGTAACAGAAGCACTTACCTAGGTAGGAGTACATCATACAGTAGTCAGGTGTATATATATAATTACTGTGTGTAACAGAAGCACTTACCTAGGTAGGGGTACATCATACAGCAGTCGGGTGTATCTATATAATTACTGCGTGTAACAGAAGCACTTACCTAGGTGGGAGTACATCATACAGTAGTCAGGTGTATATATATAATTACTGTGTGTAACAGAAACACTTGCCTAGGTAGGAGTCCATCATACAGCAGTCAGGCATATCTGTATAATTACTGTGTGTAACAGAAGGACTTACCTAGGTAGGAGTCTATCATACAGCAGTCAGGTATATCTATATAATTACTGTGTGTAACAGAAGGACTTACCTAGGTAGGAGTCCATCATATAGCAGTCAGGTATATCTATATAATTACTGTGTGTAACAGAAGCACTTACCTAGGGAGGAGTCCATCATACAGCAGTCAGGTGTATCTATATAATTACTGTGTGTAACAGAAGCACTTACCTAGGCAGGAGTCCATCATACAGCAGTCAGGTGTATCTATATTATTACTGCGTGTAACAGAAGGACTTACCTAGGTAGGAGTGCATCATACAGAAGTCAGGTGTATCTATATAATTACTGTGTGTAACAGAAGGACTTACCTAGGTAGGAGTCCATCATACAACAGTCAGGTGTATATATATATAATTACTGTGTGTAACAGAAACACTTACCTAGGCAGGAGTCCATCATACAGCAGTCAGGCGTATCTATATAATTACTGTGTGTAACAGAAGGACTTACCTAGGTAGGAGTCTATCATACAGCAGTCAGGTGTATATATATAATTACTGTGTGTAACAGAAGCACTTCCCTAGGTAGGAGTCGATCATATAGCAGTCGGGTATATCTGTATAATTACTGTGTGTAACAGAAGCACTTACCTAGGTAGGAGTACATCATACAGTAGTCAGGTGTATATATATAATTACTGTGTGTAACAGAAGCACTTACCTAGGTAGGGGTACATCATACAGCAGTCGGGTGTATCTATATAATTACTGCGTGTAACAGAAGCACTTACCTAGGTGGGAGTACATCATACAGCAGTCAGGTGTATATATATAATTACTGTGTGTAACAGAAGGACTTGCCTAGGTAGGAGTCCATCATACAGCAGTCAGGCATATCTGTATAATTACTGTGTGTAACAGAAGCACTTACCTAGGTAGGAGTACATCATACAGTAGTCAGGTGTATATATATAATTACTGTGTGTAACAGAAGCACTTACCTAGGTAGGGGTACATCATACAGCAGTCGGGTGTATCTACATAATTACTGTGTGTAACAGAAGCACTTACCTAGGTAGGAGTGCATCATACAGAAGTCAGGTGTATCTATATAATTACTGTGTGTAACAGAAGGACTTACCTAGGTAGGAGTCCATCATACAACAGTCAGGTGTATATATATATATATATATATATAATTACTGTGTGTAAAAGAAACACTTACCTAGGTAGCAGTCCATCATACAGCAGTCAGGCGTATCTATATAATTACTGTGTGTAACAGAAGGACTTACCTAGGTAGGAGTCTATCATACAGCAGTCAGGTGTATCTATATAATTACTGTGTGTAACAGAAGGACTTACCTAGGTAGGAGTCTATCATACAGCAGTCAGGTATATCTATATAATTACTGTGTGTAACAGAAGGACTTACCTAGGTAGGAGTCCATCATATAGCAGTCAGGTATATCTGTATAATTACTGTGTGTAACAGAAGCACTTACCTAGGTAGGAGTACATCATACAGTAGTCAAGTGTATATATATAATTACTGTGTGTAACAGAAGCACTTACCTAGGTAGGGGTACATCATACAGCAGTCGGGTGTACCTATATAATTACTGTGTATAACAGAAGCACTTACCTAGGTAGGAGTACATCATACAGCAGTCAGGTGTATATATATAATTACTGTGTGTAACAGAAGCACTTACCTAGGGAGGAGTCCATCATACAGCAGTCAGGTATATCTATATAATTACTGTGTGTAACAGAAGCACTTACCTAGGTAGGAGTACATCATACAGTAGTCAGGTGTATATATATAATTACTGTGTGTAACAGAAGCACTTACCTAGGTAGGGGTACATCATACAGCAGTCAGGTGTATATATATAATTACTGTGTGTAACAGAAGCACTTACCTAGGTAGGAGTCCATCATAAAGCAGTCAGGTGTATCTATATAATTACTGTGTGTAACAGAAGCACTTACCTAGGTAGGAGTACATCATACAGTAGTCAGGTGTATATATATAATTACTGTGTGTAACAGAAGCACTTACCTAGGTAGGGGTACATCATACAGCAGTCAGGTGTATCTATATAATTACTGTGTGTAACAGAAACACTTACCTAGGTAGGAGTCCATTATACAGCAGTCAGGCATATCTATATAAAAGCCTTTGATACAGTGCCTCACAAAAGGTTACTGCAAACATTTAAAGGTTTAGGTATGGGAGTTTATATCTGTGCATGGACAGAGAACTGGTTAAATGCTGGATTGCTTTGATTTGTAATTGAAACTCCGAGTTATAAGTGGGGTGCCACAGGGTTTGGTCCTGGGCCCAATGCTTTTTAATTTGTTTATTAACAATCTAGAAGTGGGAATTGAAAGCAGTGTCTCAATCTTTGCTGATGACACTAAGCTATGTAGGAAAATACGTACAGGGCTGGATGTTTTTTCTCTGCAGAAGGATTTAGATAACTTAAGTGAATGGGCAGAAAAGTGGCAGATGACATTTAATGTAAATAAATGTAAGGTTATGCATTTGGGCTGTAGAAACATATAGACTAAATGGGAAACTACTTGGGTAATCCTCATTAGATAAAGATTTAGGAGTACTGATGTACGAATGACTTCACAGCAGTGCACAGAGTCACTCAGCTGCTGCAAGAGCAAATAGAGTACTATCCTGAATTAAAAGAGGTGTAGAAGCAAGGGATGCTAATATAATTCTACAGCTATATAAATCCTTGGTAATACCTCATCTAGAGTAAGGAGTACAGTTTTGGGCATCAGTTATTAAAAAAGGCATTATTGAACTGGAAAAAGTGCAGAGACGTGCAACAAAACTGATAAAGGGATTAGAGCATCTGAGCTAAAAAGAGAGACTAGCCAAACTGGGGTTGTTTACATTAGAGAAGAGACGTCTAAGAGATGAAATGATTATCATTTACACATATATTCAAGGTCAAAATAAAGAACTATCCAATTAATTATTTACTCAAAGAGCTGAGCTTTGCCTCGAGATGTTGTGTTTCCAGATGCTGTAACTACTTTAAAAAAGTAATGAATACCAGTCTGGCACAGAACAGTATTAACCCCTTAAGGACCGATGCGCACGTGTGGCTGGCACTTGAGGACCATGGGTCAGGGCTTCCAGAGTGGTGTGCAGCCTCACCGGGAGCCCTGAACTCCATGACGTGCCAGGACCGTCACTGGTCCTTAAGTGCCGGACCGCTGTGACGGTCCTGGCACATCAGTGGCCATTAAGGGGTTAAGAATTATGACAGATGGCTTCAAAGCAGACAGGATGTTGATCCAGGGAACTATCTGACTGCCATTTTGGAGTCAGGAATACTTTTTTTTAACGAGCTATTTTGCATATTGAAATGTAGATTGATGAACCATTATCACATGTGTGGGTGTGATTATATATTAATGTGGCTATTTGCTATATGCAGTAAGCACTGATAGCTGTCTGTGTTGGCGGAGTTTATCAACCTGAAGATCACTTTCTATGCAGCCTCAGAGGACAGTTTCCTATATACCTACTAGTAGTAGCAGCCCTCCCTTAACTCTTTGAGTTTTTTGCAATACATTGCCCACACCTGTGGCACTCAAAGGGTTAGAACATTCACAATCCCCTGCTCCGCTTAGCAGCTGATTCACAAACACGCAGCACTATCCATTGAGCAGCTGATTCATGTAAACAGAAGTATCTGCCACACTCTGCAAGGCAGAGTGCAGAGTGCCTTGCGGAGAGTGGCAGAAGATTATGTTTACGTCAATCAGATGATCAGTGGATATGTCGCTGGTACATGAAACAGCTGGTCTGCCCGGTTCAGGTAAATACAGAATCAGCAGATCAGTTGTTACGTGTAACAGCTGATCTGCCGGTTATGTGTGTATTTAAATCAACTGTTGAGTGGGAAAGGGGACTGTCTGTGTTATAACCTTTGCACATCCCTATGGCACTCAAAGGGTTATGAGAGGACTGGTGCTATTCTTGGTAAAAAAAAAAAAAAAAAAAAAGTCTGTGCACATTTTCTGCTCCCTGCTTGCTGTCCCCAGTGCATCGACAGCATTACACATACCCTCCGTACTAATGATTAAAGTCTCTCCCCTTCACCTTGTACAGATAATTCTTAGTGCATGTGGCAAAGTGTAATGTATTCTCCATGGGGAAGTGATCTCCACATATCGCCAAAAACACTTCACCATTACATCGAATCTTAGGGCATCTCCCAGCACGACTTGTGAATGTCCCTGATAGATCATAGGCGAGTTCATCAGAGGCTCAGTCAATATGATTAATTCACCTGTGCTCTAATATCTGTACTCCATCAAGGTTAATGGTCCCTTAGGGCATGGGTTTAGAACTACAGCAATAGATAGAATAAAGTAACATTCCCTACATTCCCACTGATTTAAATGGACTTTTAACACCATGAATGCACCTGAGATATCTCTAGTAATCAGGAGATTAAAAGCCTCTTTTAAATCAATAGGACTTTTTATTTCTCCCATATGGCACAGTTGGTTTGCCCCAAAATTGTTCTAGTTAAAGGGATAGTAATGTTTCCTAATAAAAACAGCTCTAATTAATCATCATAGTATTTGGACTTTGGAGAGTATTAGTTCAATTCTGTCAGAGTTGTAGTTCAAGGGTAATTCAATGACAAAGTATCCCCCTCCGTCCCCTTTTACGGATGTAACACTGCTCAGCCAGATCAGAAGGGAGGTGCCCAGGTAGACTGCAGAGAGGGACAATCTTCAATTAAGATAAGGGAAAAACCTGAAAAGCTTGTCAAGGGGGACAGGGCTTTCATTGTTCTCATAGGAAGAAGATTGTCCCCTGCTGTTATCTGTCTGGTCTATGGACTGGATTCCACATCTGAGAAGAGATGGCTTACACTAGGTAAAAGGGGCGGGAGGGGAAACTTTGCTTGTGAATATCTCTTGAACCATAAAGGTTTGAGAGATAAGACTTATATCGTTCTCCATGTTGTTTTTAATGCCTACAAAATAAAATAAAGATAAAATGAAATATTACTATCCCTTTAAGCAGTCCCCAACCTTTTCCTCAGAGACCCCTAACAAGCCATGCCTTGTACTTGCACACCAGTGAGTTCATTAAATGACTGAGTCACTCATTGACTCAACCGTCCACAAGCAGGAAAATCCTAAACACATGGACTACCATTGGTCATGATGGACAACCTGAGGCCTTCCAGCTGTTGAAGGCTATAATGCCCATCATTCCCTGCCATCCAACAATAGGAACTGTTGTCTTCAGCAGCTGGAAGGCCTCAGGTTTCCCATTCCTGACCTTCGGCCTAGAACAGTGTCCCAACCCTCTCCTCAGTGGGGTCTAACAGGACATGTCTTTAGGCATAGTAATGTCCACTGATTATGTTATGCTATATTGGTTTAAAAAAAAATTAATTATGTGGAGCAAGTCGCATCTCTCAAACCTTTCTTGTTTGAGAGATAATCACCGCTAAAGTTCCCCCCTCCCTCCCCTTCTCCTGACGTCAGCACTCTGCTGACAGCAGGAAAACTCTGTCCTGGGACCATCTGGTGGCTCTTCAGTAGAGCCGAAATAGCAAAATTTAAAAGAATTCCTTCATTGGACCAGTCTACAAAGTGTACCTGGTTTGCAAGCACACTTTGTAGACCGTTCCAATGAAGTAGTTCTTTTTAAATATTGCTATTTTCGGCTCTGCTGAAGAGGCGCCTTGTGTCGGCCGACACGGATCTCCTTCTGTCAGCTGTATCAGGGAAAGGGGAGGGAGTGGGGAACTTTAGCACCGAATCGCTCTCAAACCATAAAGGTTTGAAAGATGGGACTTGCTCCACATAATTTATTTTTTTTTTAAATCTACAATATAATATAAAATTATCAGTGGACATTACTATCCCTTTAAGTACAGGGGAGTTAATTAGAGGCTCAATAATGTATTAAACATGCCTGTGATCAAGCAGAAATATCCTGAAGACATAACCTGTTAGCATACCTCCCAACATTTCAAATGGCCAAAGAGGGACACTTGTGTTTTAGGTTCCTGGGGGTGTGGCTGGTGGGCGGGGCAATAACAATAATGTTTTTTTTATTTTCTGACCTATTGACACCTCTTTGTGTAAATGAATAAATGATTTAGAACATGACCAAGTATTTCATTTACATAGACTAATTCATAAAACACCAATCCTGAAGTGTACACACACGTTAATGTGATTTGGTTTGTGGTGGAGCAATGTAATACACTTTTATACACACCACACAGTGGTATCACCTAAAAGGAGGGACACCAGGGTGGGAAAGAGGGACAGGGGGATTTGGGTCTCAAAGAGGGACTGTCTCTCCTAAAGAGGGCCCTGGTGCAAGAATTGCCATGGGCCCCTGTTACGGGTGCGGGCGGCTACTGTCGGAGGCAGGGGCCGGAGAGAAGGACTGGGTAGCGTCCCATGTCTGGGACACCTACATCCAATCCCTAAAGAGCGACCTTCACGGGTTTAATGCCCACCACTGGGGCTATGCTGAACCACCGGATGGAAAGTAGGCGGCTTCCTGATTGGCCAGTCCGAGTTAAAGGGCCTCCATTGACTTTGCATGGGAAAAGTAGGCGCCCCTCGGATTGGTCAATTGTTTGCCCGCCTGCCGGTCCTGATTGGTTGCCGACTCACGGACAGGTTTAAAGGGACTCCACTGAGTTAAAATGGAGAAATGTTGGCGGCCACCGGATTGGCCCTCTACTTTGGTCGCTCGCCCTCCCATTGGCTGAGGCTTAAAAGCGGAGGCTCCATCTAGTCTGGCAGCCCTTTGTGTCCCTGATTGCCCCAGTCTATTGTCCCACACTTGAAGCCCAGCCCCAACCCTTTGTTGTAATGTGTATCCCCAAACAGTCCCATTGTTCTGTAATTTGATCATGACTGATCCTTTTGTCCCTTGACCCCAACCCCCCATTGCACCCTCCCTCACCATTGTCTTCCTTTTGCATTTTACTGTATAAAACGTGTGCCTGTTTTCCAATAAAGAGTTCTTGTTATTACCCTCAACACTGGTCCTGTCTAGTGATTGAGGGAACCAGCGATACCAGTGCTGAAGTTTGGGAGGTAGTGGCACTGCGACAGCTAACGTGACGGGGGTACTGACCTGCTGTACCGGGAATCACATCACAGCCCCCATCCACAGTGGCCCAACCTTAATCACATTTGCCATCTTCACTGGCCACCTCCACATTGCCTCCACATTGCCCCCCATCTCCACATTGCCCCCCATCTCGACACATTGCCCCATCTCCACATTAACCCCCATCTCCACATTGTCCCCAAATCCCCACACTGTCCCCAACCTCCACATTGCCCCCCAATCTTCACATTGCCCCCATCTCCACACTGCCTCCACTTTGCCCCCCAATCTCCACAATGCGCCCATCTCCACATTGCCCCCAACCTCCACAATGCCATCTCCTACATCCCTGGTGATCCAGTGACGTGGTAGGAGAGGTCTGTGCCTCCTTCTGCACAGACCTCTATACTGCTGGAGCTCCCGCGCGGTCCTCTCTTCAGTAATGCAGAGCGCTGGGAGATTATGTCATCTCCCAGCACTCTGCATTACTACAGTGCCAGAGGGAGATCAGCTGCTAGAGGTCTGTGCCAAAGAAGGCACAGACCTCAGAGATGAGTATATTACAGGTGCCGGGCGTCGGGGTCGCAGGGGGCGACCCCTATTGTTATGCCACTGGGTCCTTGAGGAGAGAGTTAGGAACCACGAGTCTTGTTTCTTTGAAGCAAAAGGCCCTAAGGTAGGGGAGCTGAAGTTCAGTCCCCAAAGGCTGCAGAGAGGCAGGATCTCTCTAATTAACCATGGGTGAGTTAATCAGTGATTTTGACTCATTCACCTGTGCTCAAGCAGATACATTCTTACATTCTGGACCATTTACAACTCTTTAGAAACAAACTTCAACACCCTTGGCCTAAGCCAGCGATTGTCAACGTTATTCTTTAGGACACACCAGCAGGACAGGTTTTCAGGATATCCCTGCTTGATCTCAGGTGGGTGGTCAGTGGCTTCATCATTGTGATTGATCTACCATCTATTAAATAGGAGTATCTGACCTGTTGGTGTGCTTGAGGACTGTACGTGAGAACTGATACCCCAAAGCCCATATAAGCTCATAGAAAAATCAATTCATCCTTTAGCAACTCCCTACTAAATTCCACTTCTAAAAATATAGCACTGATGTCATTTCCTTGACCACAATCGTTACTGCAGGGTAATGTAAGGAAGGGCACTAACCGCTTTCAGAAGAGATTATTTTTCATTGATAGAGCATTGTGCTATTTCATCTCCATTTCTTTTTATAACCTTTACCCTTCAGAGTGTTTCACAATGTGTTGCATCCAAAGTGTTTGCTAAGCGTACACCCTTCCACATTCAGGCTGTTAAAGGGACACTAAACCCTCCTATTGTTAAACCTCCACTTGCCTTAAAATAATAGGGAGAGAGTAACATTGTATTACATCACGCAGAGCATTCAAAGCTGCAGAGAGAGAGAGTGTAACATTGTATTACATGACATAGAATTCAGTGCTGCAGGTAGAAAGTAACATTGTATTACATGGCAGAGAATTCAGTGCTGCAGGTGGAAAGTAACATTGTATTACATGACACAGAGAATTCAGCGCTGCAGGTAGAATGTAACATTGTATCACATGACAGAGAATTCAGTGCTGCAGGTAGAATGTAACATTGTATTACATGACAGAGAATTCAGTGCTGCAGGTAGAAAGTAACATTGTATTACATGACAGAGAATTCAGTGCTGCAGGTAGAATGTAACATTGTATCACATGACAGAGAATTCAGTGCTGCAGGTAGAATGTAACATTGTATTACATGACAGAGAACTCAGTGCTGCATGTAGAATGTAACTTTGTATCACATGACAGAGAATTCAGTGCTGCAGGTAGAATGTAACATTGTATCACATGACAGAGAATTCAGTGCTGCAGGTAGAATGTAACATTGTATTACATGACAGAGAATTCAGTGCTGCAGGTAGAAAGTTACATTGTATTACATGACAGAGAATTCAGTGCTGCATGTAGAATGTAACATTGTATCACATGACAGAGAATTCAGTGCTGCAGGTAGAATGTAACATTGTATCACATGACAGAGAATTCAGTGCTGTAGGTAGAATGTAACATTGTATCATATGACAGAGAATTCAGTGCTGCAGGTAGAATGTTACATTGTATCACATGACAGAGAATTCAGTGCTGCAGGTAGAATGTTACATTGTATTACATGACAGAGAATTCAGTGCTGCAAGGAGACTGTAACATTGTATTACATGACAGAGAATTCAGTGCTGCAAGGAGACTGTAACATTGTATTACATGACAGACAATTCAGTGCTGAATGTTACATTGTATTACATGACAGAGAATTCAGTGCTGCAAGGAGACTGTAACATTGTATTACATGACAGAGAATTCAGTGCTGCAGGTAGAATGTAACATTGTATCACATGACAGAGAATTCAGTGCTGCAGGTAGAATGTAACATTGTATTACATGACAGAGCATTCAGTGCTGCAGGTAGAATGTAACATTGTATCACATGACAGAGAATTCAGTGCTGCAGGTAGAATGTTACATTGTATTACATGACAGAGAATTCAGTGCTGCAAGGAGACTGTAACATTGTATTACATGACAGAGAATTCAGTGCTGCAGGTAGAATGTTACATTGTATTACATGACAGAGAATTCAGTGCTGCAAGGAGACTGTAACATTGTATTACATGACAGAGAATTCAGTGCTGCAGGTAGAATGTAACATTGTATCACATGACAGAGAATTCAGTGCTGCAGGTAGAATGTAACATTGTATTACATGACAGAGCATTCAGTGCTGCAGGTAGAATGTAACATTGTATCACATGACAGAGAATTCGGTGCTGCAGGTAGAATGTTACATTGTATTACATGACAGAGAATTCAGTGCTGCAGGTAGAATGTAACATTGTATTACATGACAGAGCATTCAGTGCTGCAGGTAGAATGTTACATTGTATTACATGACAGAGCATTCAGTGCTGCAGGTAGAATGTAACATTGTATTACATGGCAGTGAATTCAGTGCTGCATGTAGAATGTAACATTGTATCACATGACAGAGCATTCAGTGCTGCAGGTAGAATGTAACATTGTATCACATGACAGAGAATTCAGTGCTGCAGGTAGAATGTAACATTGTATCACATGACAGAGAACTCAGTGCTGCATGTAGAATGTAACATTGTATCACATGACAGAGAATTCAGTGCTGCAGGTAGAATGTAATATTGTATTACATGACAGAGCATTCAGTGCTGCAGGTAGAATGTAACATTGTATCACATGACAGAGAATTCAGTGCTGCAGGTAGAATGTTACATTGTATTACATGACAGAGAATTCAGTGCTGCAGGTAGAATGTAACATTGTATTACATGACAGAGCATTCAGTGCTGCAGGTAGAATGTTACATTGTATTACATGACAGAGCATTCAGTGCTGCAGGTAGAATGTAACATTGTATTACATGGCAGTGAATTCAGTGCTGCATGTAGAAAGTAACATTGTATCACATGACAGAGCATTCAGTGCTGCATGTAGAATGTAACATTGTATCACATGACAGAGAATTCAGTGCTGCAGGTAGAATGTAACATTGTATTACATGACAGAGAATTCAGTGCTGCAGGTAGAAAGTAACACTGTATTACATAATAGAGCATTCAGTTCTGCAGGTAGAATGTAACATTGTTATCACATGACAGAGAATTCAGTGCTGCAGGTAGAATGTAACATTGTATTACATGACTGAGAATTCAGTGCTGCAGGTAGAATGTAACATTGTATTACATGACAGAGAATTCAGTGCTGCAGGTAGAGTGTAACATTGTATCACATGACAGAGCATTCAGTGCTGCAGGTAGAAAGTAACATTGTATTACATAACAGAGAATTCAGTGCTGCAGGTAGAGTGTAACATTGTATCACATGACAGAGCATTCAGTGCTGCAGGTAGAAAGTAACATTGTATTACATAACAGATAATTCAGTGCTGCAGGTAGAATGTAACATTGTATTACATGACAGAGCATTCAGTGCTGCAGGTAGAATGTTACATTGTATTACATGACAGAGCATTCAGTGCTGCAGGTAGAATGTAACATTGTATTACATGGCAGTGAATTCAGTGCTGCATGTAGAAAGTAACATTGTATCACATGACAGAGCATTCAGTGCTGCATGTAGAATGTAACATTGTATCACATGACAGAGAATTCAGTGCTGCAGGTAGAATGTAACATTGTATTACATGACAGAGAATTCAGTGCTGCAGGTAGAAAGTAACACTGTATTACATAACAGAGCATTCAGTTCTGCAGGTAGAATGTAACATTGTTATCACATGACAGAGAATTCAGTGCTGCAGGTAGAATGTAACATTGTATTACATGACTGAGAATTCAGTGCTGCAGGTAGAATGTAACATTGTATTACATGACAGAGAATTCAGTGCTGCAGGTAGAGTGTAACATTGTATCACATGACAGAGCATTCAGTGCTGCAGGTAGAAAGTAACATTGTATTACATAACAGAGCATTCAGTGCTGCAGATAGAATGTAACATTGTATTACATGACAGAATTCAGTGCTGCAGGTAGAATGTAACATTGTATTACATGACAGAATTCAGTGCTGCATGTAGAATGTAACATTGTATTACATGACAGAGCATTCAGTGCTGCAGGTAGAAAGTAACATTGTATTACACGACAGAGCATTCAGTGCTGCAGGTAAAATGTAACATTGTATCACATGACAGAGAATTCAGTGCTGCAGGTAGAATGTAACATTGTATTACATGACAGAGAATTCAGTGCTGCAGGTAGTGTAATATTGTATCACATGACAGAGAATTCAGTGCTGCAGGTAGAATGTAACATTGTATTACATGACAGAATTCAGTGCTGCAGGTAGAATGTAACATTGTATTACATGACAGAATTCAGTGCTGCATGTAGAATGTAACATTGTATTACATGACAGAGCATTCAGTGCTGCAGGTAGAAAGTAACATTGTATTACACGACAGAGCATTCAGTGCTGCAGGTAAAATGTAACATTGTATCACATGACAGAGAATTCAGTGCTGCAGGTAGAATGTAACATTGTATTACGTGACAGAGAATTCAGTGCTGCAGGTAGTGTAACATTGTATCACATGACAGAGAATTCAGTGCTGCAGGTAGAATGTAACATTGTATCACATGACAGAGAACTCAGTGTTGCATGTAGAATGTAACATTGTATCACATGACAGAGAATTCAGTGCTGCAGGTAGAATGTAACATTGTATCACATGACAGATAATTCAGTGATGCAGGTAGAATGTAACATTGTATCACATGACAGATAATTCAGTGATGCAGGTAGAGTGTAACATTGTATTATAGCCTTCAAATGGATAATAATACTTAATATGTAAAAAAATATGTATGTTGTAGAATTTATACAAAAGTTATTACAGCTCAAAGTTGATTTTTTTAGGTACAGTATTTCAGAGGCCTGAACTTGTACAGTGGTGCTGTTGCCACACATCCTATGGAGGTTTATGGTCAACTGACCACTTACTCAGGAGGATCAACACTATAAGATATTTATTTTTACATATTAATTATTACTATAATGGTCTACTGACCAGAAAACTCTCTGGAAACTGAGATTCAGGTAGATCACTGTCAGGGACATAAAAACACAAAAGAAATAGGCATAGAAAACAAACAATTTAAAGTATAGGCAGTTTGACTGTACAGACTCTGTCTGGTCAGAAAATCTTAATGGGTCCCATGAATCAGTCTTTATGGATTGTTTCTCCAAATGAACCCATAATCAGTACTGAATGTTGTGCTGATGGAGGCAGGCATGATTATTTTTGCAGAACTCCATGACCTCACACTCATTTCACTGCAGTGGAGTAACAATAGGGGTCGCACCTGCAACTGGGCCAATCACTCCAGGGGCTCAGCCGCCCCCTGCAACCCCACCAGCCCGGCTCCACGGACCTCTATCTGCTGAGCTCTCCCTCGTTGGCACTCTTGTAATGCAGAGCGCTGAGAGATGACATCATATCCCAGCGCTCTGCATTACTGAAGAGAGGATCGTGCGGGAGCTCCAGCTGTTTTGTGCATAAGGGGACACAGACCTCTCCTTCCACGCCGCTGGACCACCGGGGAGGTAGGAGATGGGCGATGTGGAGAATAGGGGGCAATGTGGAGAGTTGGACATTGGGGCAATGTGGACATTGTGGAGAGCTGGGGGCAATGGAGATACCCAATGGGGGCAATGTGGTAGGGGGGCCCATGACAATTTTTGCACCAAGGCCCGTCGACTTCTAATTACACCTCTGGTTCTTAGGAAGGAAGAAAAGTCCTGATGGATTCCTGCAATTAAGAATTATGTCTGCCCCCATGGACATGATATCCATTACTAATTAAAGATTTGTTTTGGGTAACCAATCCTTACAAAATGTATTCAGAGTGGACATTAGGATTTTCTTCCCGTAGTAAGATATGTGGGGTTTATTATTGATGTTCCTTTAACTCTTTGAGTCCCATAGAGGTGTCCAGTGCATTGCAAAGTATTGCAATGCTTTGAATACATCCCTGGCACTCAAAAGGTTAATGTGAACTTATCACCTGTAGTTTAGTTAAAGTGATAGTAATACTCGAAAACTCTTAAATTTAATTCAATAGATATTTTAAAAATACATTAATTGTGCTGTTTTTGATCTCCCAAACCTTTATGATTCGGGAGATATCAGTCTGCAAAGTTCCTCCTCCCCTTGTGCTGACGTCAGCTTTCAAACTTAGAGATGGAGATCGCAGTCCATAGACTGTCCTGTGGCTCTTCAGCAGAGACGTGATCGCAGTAGTTACAAAGAAATACTTCATTTGAACGGTCTACAACATGTGCCTGGTTTGCAAGCTCAAGTTATAGACCGTTCAAATGAAGTATTTATTTGTAACCACCGCCATCACGGCTCTGCTGAAGAGCCGCAGGACGGTCTATGGACTGCGATCTCCATCTCTGAGTTTGAAAGCTGACGTCAGCACAAGGGGAGGGAGGGGGGAACTTTGCAGACTTATATCTCCCAAACCATAAAGGTTTGTGAGATCGAAAATGGCACAATTAATGTATTTTTAAAATATCTATTGAATTAAACTTAAAAGTTTTCAAGCATTACTATCACTTTAAAGTGAAACTATCATCTTTATAATATTGCTGCCCAGTACATTAGTAATACAGTGATAGGCAAAGGAATACTTGTATTATGCTGAATAAACCCACGTTATTGAATTAATCCACCTTCTTCATCAGGCATGCAGCGGACAACAAAGCAGACATCTTAGAGGAAAGTTACCTCTGAGTCTGCGCTGTGTGTCCCTTGCACTGCCCGGATTGGTGGTGACATCGTTGGTACCTTAAGGTAACGGAAGTTGCTGCCTGATCAGGCGCACAGAGCTTCTCTTGTACGCTCTGTGCCCTGGATGCTGCAGAAGTAGGTGGATTATTTCAGTATCTCAGACTTCTTAAACATAATACAAGAATGCCTCTGCTTATCGCTATATTACTAATGTATTGGGGGACAGTATTATGAAGATGATAATTCCTCTTTAATGATAATGAGAAGTAAAAACTGACTATGTGTTGTAATAGCCCTTTGTTTGTAATTGAAATAGTTTATGACAAATTAACATTTATTTGTTGTCTGTACGTTGTGGCACTTTATGCTAATTAGTTTTTGGGTACATATGAATGCCATACAGTATTTTGAAAATAACACTATCTGATTTTGTTGGGAGTTGATAACAATAAATCTCTTAAAAAGATACGTCACTTGTTCTGCTTACTGACTGGATTTACTTTGCCTGGGAGAAATATATGTTCTTAAACAAACACAATTAAGTTTGCACTTATTTCATGATTAACCCCTTAACGACCCTTGACAGTCATAGTACGTCGTGGGTAGATCTGACTTAATGACCCATGATGTACTATGACCGTCAGGGAATTCCAGGCACCCCCCGCGGCTGCATGTCGTTCGGGGAGTCCGTAATCCGAATTAAAAAAAAAAATGCTCCATGATCCTTTAGTGACCGCAACACAACGCGGCCGGTCGTTAAGGGGTTAATAAAATTTCTGGTTTTAATCCCAGTTCCAATGATCCATAACCTTAACAAACTGTGTAAATATATATATATATATATATATATATATATATATATATATATATATATATATATATATATATATATATATAACCGGTATGGCATAGGCACTCACATACAATGTTGATCTGGGTCACTGTCCACCCACCGGGTGCTGTACTCCTCAATATAGAACAAGTATGAAACACCAGATGCACTCACGGTTTAGGATTCAAAACGTCAATGTATTAAAACATTTTCATAACATCTTCTTTGACAATTTGCAGCACAAACAGCAACGTTTCGATCCACTCCAGCTTGACAAAGATCCCTTGTAGTGGATCGAAACATTGCTGTTTGTACTGTTTGTACTGCAAATTGTCAAAGAAGATGTTGTGAAATTGTTTTAATACATTGACGTTTTGAATCCTAAACCATGAGTGCATCCGGTGTTTCACATTTATTATATATACATAAATCTAACTGTTTTCTGGTTTGTTGTCTGCCCCACTCCTGTGTGGGGAGGCATGGGGACGGAGGTCGGCCACATGCAGCAAATCAGGGGTGTCGATTTTCAAAGGAGTGGGCAGGGAGCGAAGCAACTCCGCTCTGACTCCTGTAAAAATTGCTGTAGTCGTCCGCCGGGTGCACAATGTCCATGGTGTGTCTTATCTCATGGGCATATATAAGGAAAATGCTATGCACTCACGGACTTAAAAATAACAACATTTTAATAAGTACAGCAACGTTTTGGTCAACTGCAAGGACCTTTGTCAAGCCAACATGAGCAATGAGTACACAGAGAATAAATAGGTGGCTTACCATGTGATGATGTCAGTTGCTGTACTTAAGTCCGTGAGTGCATAGCATTTTCCTTGTATTTAGTATACGTTACTATTGCACCCGGCAAACTACGTTGATTTGAAGCGTGAGTGCCAATCGTTGGATGTATTTTATATATATATATATATATATATATATATATATATATATATATATATATGGAAAAAAAATGTGCACTCATGGATTTAGGCATAAAAAAAATTACTAGTATAGCAAGATGTGCAACGTTTCAGTAAAGGTCCCAAGTGAGGACCAAAACGTTGTACATCTTGCTATACTAGTAATTTATTTTTTTGCCTAAATCCATGAGTAGATACAAATGTTGCAGCTGTACACTGAAGACTTGAAATAAAGTTGCAGTGGAGGTCATAGATTAAAAGCTGAAGTTTTATTGAGACACCCAATATCGGGTTTTCCGTTTATGTCCCGTTTCATCTATTTCCACGTATGTATGGATGTATCTTTATTTTATATGCATCTTCAATAAAACTTCAGCTTTTAAAGAGGAACTACCATGGTCAGATAACCAAAGCTAGGAAGCTAAATACCCCTAAAGCCAACAAGGAAATGTATGCCAAACAACCGAAAAATATCTTCATATTGTACAATCTCACCCATTTTCGTAGCAGCAGGACCGATCGGACCGCGGCTATCTTGGCAATTTTGTTCTTCTGCACAGGCGCGAGGTGTCCCTGGGCCTGTCACTCACCAAGGATGTGCCTGCCCACAGCCATCTTTTTTTTTTTTTTTTTTGTGCATGGTTGATCGGCGCGCATGCTAATCAGCCACAATGACCTCACACTGGGAGGAACAAGGGAGCCATCCGGCTCCATAGCGAACATGCACATTAAAGGGATACCAATACTTCATTTATGGTTTAAGAGATATTCATAAGAAAAGTTTCCCCTTTTTCCTAGTGTAAGCCATCTCTTCTCAGATGTGAATCTGGTTGTAAGACCAGACAGATAGCAGAAGGGGACAATCTTCTTTGTATGAAAACAATGAAAGCCTTTCCCCCCTTGACAAGTTTTTCAGGTTTTTTCCCTTATCTTAATTGAAGATTGTCCCTCTCTGCAGTCTACCTGGGCACCTCCCTTCTGATCTGGCTGAACGGGGGGGGATACTTTGTTTGTGAATATCTCATAAACCATAAAGGTTTGAGAGATAAGACTTATATCGTTCTTCATGTTTTTTTAATGCCTACAAAATAAAGATAAAACGAAGTATTACTATCCCTTTAAGGCTTCCACTGGGACGGACATCACCAGGTACAAAAGTATTGTAATGTGTATGCCTTTACAACGTGTTTTTTTTAGAAAAATAACTACATAGAGCTTTTAAACAAGGGAGGAGACATTAATACAATCTAATTCATGTTGGGGTGGTAGTTCCCCTTTAATCTATGACCTCCACTGCAACTTTATTTCAAGTTTTCAGTGTGCAGCTGCAACATTTGTATCTACTTACTAGGAATGCCGGTCAGGGGAGGCCCGTGGCAGATCTAGCACCTGAAGCAGTTGTGATACAACGAGTGAGTCGAGCTTTTTTATATGCAATAATTGCTTCTTTGGGCGTGAATGCACTGTGTTTATATATAAATCCATGAGTGCACAGTCATTTTTCCATTTTACCTATCTTTCTGTTGCACCTGGTTTGAATATATTTACAGCGCGAGTGCTTGTCCCTCTCTCTCTCTCTCTCTCTCTCTCTCTCTCTCTATATATATATATATATATATATATATATATATATATATATTTTTTTTTTTTTTTTAAAGGGATAGTAATACTTCATTTTATCTTTATTTTATTTTGTAGGCATTAAAAAAACATGAAGAATGATATAAGTCTTATCTCTCAAACCTTTACTGATGTAACACCGCTCAGCCAGATCAGAAGGGAGGTGCCCAGGCAGATTGCAGAGAGGGACAATCTTCAATTAAGATAAGGAAAAAAACCTGAAAAACTTATCAAGGGGGGCAGGGCTTTCATTGTTCTCATAGGAAGAAGATTGTCCCCTGCTGTTATCTGTCTGGTCTATGGACTGCATTCCACATCTGAGAAGAGATGGCTTACACTAGGTAAAAGGGGCGGGAGGGGAAACTGTGCTTGTGAATATCTCTCAAACCATAAAGGTTTGAGAGATAAGACTTATATCATTATTCATGTTTTTTTTAATGCCTACAAAATAAAATAAAGTTAAAAGGAAGTATTACTATCTCTTTAATATCGATCTGGCATTTTTCTCTGTGGTACAGGAGTGCATCCATCTTCGATATCTTTCTTTTCTTCTCGTGTGATAAGGCATTTCTGGTAGTATAGAAAGGGGCATGTTAGGGCCATTAACAGAATTCATTTGCATACTGTACAGTGAATTAGCATAAAATGCCATATTGCGCCATCAACACGTAAACGTTACATTCGAAAAAAATATTTATTTAAAAAAAAAAGAATGGTTAGTATGGCATACAAGCAGAATTTTTATTAGCTACAAATCAAAGTAATCTTGTGTTAGGGTGACAGGTCCGCTTTAAAGTGATAGTAATGTTTCATAATAAAAGCAGCTCTAATTAATCATCATAGTATCTGGACTATGGAGAGTGTTGTTTCAATTCTGTCAGAGTTATAGTTCAAGAGTAATTCAATGACAAAGTGTCCCCCTCCCGCCCCTTTTACTGATGTAACACTGCTCAGCCAGAGCAGAAGGGAGGTGCCCAGGTAGACTGCAGAGAGGGACAATCTTCAATTAATATAAGGGAAAAACCTGAAAAACTTGTCAAGGGGGGCAGGGCTTTCATTGTTCTCATAGGAAGAAGATTGTCCCCTGCTGTTATCTGTCTGGTCTATGGACTGGATTCCACATCTGAGAAGAGATGGCTTACACTAGGTAAAAGGGATGGGAGGGGAAACGTTGCTTGTGAATATCTCTCAAACCATAAAGGTTTGAGAGATAAGACATATCGTTCTTCATGTTTTTTTAATGCCTACAAAATAAAATAAAGATAAAACAAAATATTACTATCCCTTTAAACCCAACCTAGATGAGTTCTGGTCCAAAGAAAAGTCTTACATTTTATCCCATGTTGTTTATACAATTGAGTGACACTAGGTGAGGAGGTATGGGGGCGGAGGTCGGCCGCATGCAGAGAATCAGGGGTGTCGACTTTCAAAGGAGCAGGCAGGGGGCGGAGCAACTTGACACTGACTCCTGTAATTCCGATCCAACATGTTATAACATTTACAGTGTCTAGCCACGGGGCAGGGGTGTTGAGGGCAGTATGTTCAAAAGAATAGTGGGGTTCTGGGGCAAACCATTTGCACTACAGGGGACAACTAAATATTCCAAAAAATCCCATTGAGTTAAATAGGGATTTTAACCCTTTGAATGCTTCACAATGTGTTGGAGACCTCTCTTGCGTTCAAAGGGTTAAAATCCCCATTTAAGATTTTTAGTTCTCCCCTACTGAGCAAATGGTTTGCCCCAGATCTCCTTTTTTTTTTGTTTTGAACATACGGCCCTAATTGAGGGGGACACAAGCAGTGCCGGACTAGGAAATGTAACAAAAGGTGACATTATCAGGGCCAATAACCATGATCCTTCTGTCATACACACATGCACACACTAATGGATGGGAATTGTAGTTCTGAACAGCTGGAGCGTCACAGTTTGACCATCAATGGAGTGACACCCTTCTTTTTTGTTCTATCACCCCTGCAGATTGATAAGTTTACAAAAGGGGCCCAAACCAGAGGTGTAACTAGAAGCCTCTGGGCCCTGGTACAAGTGCCACAGGCCCCCATCACCAACACCACATTAATCCCCTCCACAATGCCCCTCGATCTCCACAATGCCCCCATCTCCTACCTCCTACCTGGAACTCCCGCATGGTCCTCTTAGTAATGCAAAGCGCTGGGAGATGATGTCATCTCCCAGCGCTCTGCATTACTAGAGCTCCGGCGGGAGATTGCGGGCACCAGGTGGAGGGATCGCAGGGGAAGACTGGGCCCCTGGAGTGCACGGGCCCGGTTGCAGGTGCGACCCCTATAGTTACTCCACTGAACCAAACCAAATCAGATAATATCCTGGTAACCTGGGTGAGGCAGAGTCCATGGGACGTGGACCAAGTAGGACCCACCAAGTCCTGGTGGGTTATGGATTATAGTGTGATAAAGCGGAGATGATTTCTCCAGGTCCCATATTATTGTATATAGTCAATGCACCAAGATCTCCACAGTCTGAGGAATCTTAGTGCATTGGCTCTATACAATAACATAGAAACTGGAGAAGTGATATCACTGGAGAAGTTATCATTGCTTTATCACCCCTTTATCACGTCTCAGTGCATCTCCACCCCCCTAGTATCAGTCTGACCCTGAAGAGAAGCCCTTATTCTTGTTTTTTAACTCTTTGGGTGCCAGATGAGTGTCCAGTGCATTGAAAAAGGATGGCTCTGACCCCATCAGGGTTAAAGGAATGTTGTTGTTGTTTTATGAAAACATTAATATACCTTTTAGCCCTTTTGGTAAATCAAGGGTACTCTCACTGCTGAAAAGTGTTTTATTCACAAGTTATTACTGCTCAAACTTGAATTTTTTAGGGGCAATTTCACAGTAGCCTGAATCTGTACAGTGGCGCTGTTGCTACACCATCCTATGGACAACTCTGGTCAGTTCACCATAAATCTCCAAAGGATAGTGTAGCAACGGCGCCACTCTACAATTTCAGGCCTCTGTGGAATTGCTCGTAAACAATTCAAGTTTGAGCTGTAATCATTTTTTAATGAAACTCCTTTCAGCTGTGGGCGTCCTCTTTGCCTTACTCAGTGGGATAAACACTATAACATATTGTTTTTACATTGTAAGTATTACTATCCCTTTAAGCACAGGGAGGTTATTATTAGGATTTTTTTTTACACATTACACCTTTAGCATTACTCTGAAAAAGTGTATCTGGGTTAGTGTTGCTTATAATTTCATCTAATTAGACTACCCCCCCCTCCACCACCACCCCTGTGTTTTAATCTTGGATTCCTATGCAACTGTATCTTTTTCTTCTCTCTCAAAGCAAATCAACAGCAATTATCGTTTAAAGCATTCTCAGAACAATCAGACTGAAAATATGTGTTTGATGACTGTGTACTACAAGCCTGCCACAGACTGAAACTTTTCTTAATTGCCATCAGCAGCATTGCAGCTTGCGATACCTTTCAATTGACACGTGTGTAATGAGAGGTTATCATGGAATTAAAATACAGAAAACCTTTTGCCGTGATGGTTCATTGTCAGAAAGGCCTCGGCGCTCGCAGATCTGATCGTACGTATCAGAGAATTATAGACTGAGAAGAATTGCATCAATTCTGGAGCAAACCAGCTGCACTGTAGGGGACGAATAAAAATGTCCATTCGTTTAACACTTTGAGTGCCAGAGAGATTTGATTCGTACCTATCTGGCACTCAGTTAAACTGAGCTTTTTTTTTTTTTTTTAATAACATAATTCTTTATTAGTCACAGCACAGAACACAATACAGTAAGGGATGATACAGTCAGTAGGTACACAGAGCGCAGTGTTACAAGGAGTCAATTTAACTGTAGCTTGGCAATGCATTGGAGAACTCTCTAGCAATGAAGGGGTTAAAAGCCCCAGTTTCCGTCAATAAGGATTGCTACTTCTCCCACGGTGGTGCGGTCTGCTTCCTCTAGGCTTGCTCCATTTCTTCCTGGTACAGCAACCTCAGTACTCCTGTACATTGTAAGTTAGGGTTAATAAGGTTAACCCTTTGAGTGCCAGAGAGGTATCCAATGCAATGCGTTGGATATCTCTCTGCCACTCAAAGGGTTAACCCTTGAATGCAAGAAACATCTCTAATCTGGATTTTTATTTAAAGAAATCTGTTGCATACTCCCTATGGCATTCAAAGGGTTAAAAGAAGACACATGAAAAATGCCTGCTGCAACCTAATAATTAACCACTGGTGCCCTGCAGCAGGCATTTTTCATACCTTTCCTCTTTTTTTTTGGACCCAGAACTGGGACATTTGCCAGCTATAAGTGCGGCTTTGTGCCCCCAGTAGATGCACCCTAGGCCTATAGGTGGCGCCGGTCCTGCTTTTAAAGGTACATACATATATTAGAATGCTCATTAGGCAGGTGTGCCAGGATAATGTAAAAAACAAAACACATTTCATCTCCATAATGTCCATATGTCATTATTCCAAGGTGAAGTTTACACTTGCAGCTGCTATATACATAATGTAAATGTACCCTTTAAACCAGGGACGCTTATAAAAAACACAGACTGCAGGGTTGTACTGGTTTCCATGCAGTCCAGCAGAATGGAATTTTCATAAGGGTCCTTGATTTAAACGGATACCGTATATGGTCAATTTACGCACGACTGGTTTGAAGGTGGTGTGGGCTGCTGGGCAGCCTACATCAGCATCTGCTATATGTTATTGGACAATACCCACAAGAGATGCTTATTCATTGGACGTTATTCTGCAACATCCAGGATGCCTCTGTACAAGATGTATACAGTGGCACATAGGCCACCATGTACATCACCTCTTCTCATGAATGCAGTCAAGTTGTGGCATGCTCTTGTGGAATGCATTCATGTATGGTGAAAATGGCAGTTTAAACAACCTCATAGGAAGCAATGCTTCCTATTTTCCTTACAATTAACAAAGGATTGAAAATGATGCATTAACATAGAAAGTGTGATCCGAGGCTAACACAGTGCTCTAATCCTGTACTAATGCTGCAGAGATAACTCAATTGATAATTACACCAACAGAAATACCTCCGGGTCACAGGGTCTAGACCTGGCAGAGCTGACTCAGCCCTTCATCCTTCTGAGATCGATAAAGTTGATTAATGGCAATAACTCTTTATCACCTGCCGCTAGTTGCCTAATTCTGAGGCCAGGCACTCCAAGGGTCCCATATAAAATGATTGGATACAGCGCCACCTGGGGGGGGATGCACTGAGGTATGATAAAATGGAGATAAATTCTCCAGTGTGGTAAACTCTCCAGTTTATGGAAATCTTAGTGCTCCGGCTTCATAGAATAACATAGGAACTGGAGAAGTGATATCACTGGAGAAGTTATCTCCTCTTTATCACCACTTAGTGCATCTCTCACTGTAGTCTATAACTAAAGTTGTCCATATAATAACATAGGAACTGGAGAAGTGATAACACTGGAGACATTACCTCCTCTTTATCACACGTTAGTACATCTTCCCCTGTAGTTTATAACTAAATCTCTCCCATATAATAACATAGGAACTGGAGGGGTTATGTCACTGGAGAAGTTATCTCCTCTTTATCACCCCTTAGCACATCTCCCCTGTAGTCTATAACTAAAGATCTCCTATAGAATAACATAGGAACTGGAGAGTTTATTTCACTGGAGAAGTTATCTCCTCTTTATCACACCTTAGTACATCTCCCCCTGTAGTCTATAACTAAAGTTCTCCTATAGAATAACATAGGAACTGGAGAGTTTACTTCACTGGAGAAGTTATCTCCTCTTTATCACACATTAGTACATCTCCCCTGTAGTCTATAACTAAATCTCTCCCATAGAATAACATAGGAAATGGAGAGTTTATCTCACTGGAGAAGTTATCTCCTCTTTATCACACCTTAGTACATCTCCCCCTATACTCTATAACTAAATCTCTCCCATAGAATAACATAGGAACTGGAGAGTTTAACTCACTGGAGATGTTATCTCCTCTTTATCACACCTTAGTACATCTCCCCTGTAGTCTATAACTAAATCTCTCCCATAGAATAACATAGGAACTGGAGAGTTTAACTCACTGGAGATGTTATCTCCTCTTTATCACACCTTAGTACATCTCCCCTGTAGTCTATAACTAAATCTCTCCCATAGAATAACATAGGAACTGGAGAGTTTATCTCACTGGAGAAGTTATCTCCTCTTTATCACACCTTAGTACATCTCCCCTGTAGTCTATAACTAAATCTCTCCCATATAATAACATAGGAACTGGAGAGTTTATCTCACTGGAGAAGTTATCTCCTCTTTCTCACACCTTAGTACATCTCCCCCTATACTCTATAACTAAATCTCTCCCATAGAATAACATAGGAACTGGAGAGTTTAACTCACTGGAGATGTTATCTCCTCTTTATCACACCTTAGTACATCTCCCCTGTAGTCTTTAACTAAAGATCTCCCATAGAATAACATAGGAATTGGAGAGTTTATCTCACTGGAGAAGTTATCTCCTCTTTATCACACCTTAGTACATCTCCCCTGTAGTCTATAACTAAATCTCTCACATAGAATAACATAGGAACTGGAGAGTTTATCTCACTGGAGAAGTTCTCCTCTTTCTCACACCTTAGTACATCTCCCCCTATACTCTATAACTAAATCTCTCCCATAGAATAACATAGGAACTGGAGAGTTTATCTCACTGGAGATGTTATCTCCTCTTTATCACACCTTAGTACATCTCCCCTGTAGTCTATAACTAAATCTCTCCCATAGAATAACATAGGAACTGGAGAGTTTATCTCACTGGAGACGTTATTTCCTCTTTATCACACCTTAGTACATCTCCCCTGTAGTCTATAACTAAATCTCTCCCATAGAATAACATAGGAACTGGAGAGTTTATCTCACTGGAGACGTTATCTCCTCTTTATCACACCTTAGTACATCTCCCCTGTAGTCTATAACTAAATCTCTCCCATAGAATAACATAGGAACTGGATAGTTTATCTCACTGGAGACGTTATCTCCTCTTTATCACACCTTAGTACATCTCCCCTGTAGTCTATAACTAAATCTCTCCCATAGAATAACATAGGAACTGGATAGTTTATCTCACTGGAGACGTTATCTCCTCTTTATCACACCTTAGTACATCTCCCCTGTAGTCTATAACTAAAGCTCTCCCATAGAATAACATAGGAACTGGAGAGTTTATCTCACTGGAGAAGTTATCTCCTCTTTATCACACCAGAACATTCACATTAGACAAACTTGCGCCCATTGGCTTTAATCGGTAAAACTAGGTTAGAGTTTTGTTTTGGTTTTTTTTTTAAATCTTACTTACCTAGTACTGAAGATATGCAGAGTTAAAATCTAGCACTTCCACATTGTGCGGCACAACACCGCCGGACTTCCCACCTCCCTCCTAGCTTCCCCAGGGAGCGCGTTCACACTTCCCTTCGTAGTGGCATTTATGTGGGCTATCGTTACAGCAAGCTTGACACTGTGCCCATTTTGGCAAAAATGTTCTCCATTAGGATATATTAGTGCTCCGTACCTCCCAAGTGTCCATCTTTAGGAGATATTAAGCCTCCATACCTGTGACCCCTATTATTACGTCACTGCTTATATTCCCTCACTTTACCACATCTGCTGGTTGGCTATTCCACTTTTTACTACCCTCTCAGTGAAGTAAAACTTTTTTACATTACATCTAAACCTGTGTCCCTCTAGTTTTAGACTATGGCCTCTTCTCCTAACATTTTTACTCCTTTAAAATGTACTTCCCTCCTGTACTTTGTTGAATCCCTTCATGTATGTGAATGTGTCTATCATATCCCCTCTCTCTCTTCTCTCCTCCAAGCTATACATGTTCTATATGTATTATTCTAGAAGAAACCAAGATCACCGTAATGTGAGAAGGTGACAATTCCCATTTATTTAAATTAGGTTTTTAACTCCTTCAGTTCTAGAAAGGTCTCCAACACATTGTGAAGCAACGAGTTGCAGTCCTCTCTACCAGCAAGGGGTTAAATTTAACCCTTTCAGTGCTAGAGAGATCTCCAATGCATTGTTTCATAACATGTTGGAGACCTTTCTAGGAGTTAAAAGCCTTAACCCCATAACAACCGGCTGACGCGGTGCGCGGATGGCTGTTAACTTTTGAGTGCCAGAGGGGTACGCAACGCATTGCTTTGCAATGTGTTGCGTACTCCTCTGGCGCTGAAAGGGTTAAGGAACACAAGTCATTTTTTTTTAATGGATTCCAGGGTTGCTGTCTTGCCGAGTGGCGTGCAGCCACACTTCAACCCCGGAATTTCACAACGGTTGTGGCATTTAAGGACTGATGATGGTCCAAGGGTCGTTAAGGGGTTAAAACCCTAATGGTGTAGCTGGTTTACTGCCACAGTACATCAGTGCTTCTTAGCATATTGTTCTCTTATATGCATACCTGGGAACTTATTGATTGGGGCTGCCCGGTGGTGCAGATGAGGAGGGAGAAATGACATGATTCGTGCCATAAAAGGGGCAGGACTTAATCAAGAGTGGGGGGGCTATAATATAAAATAGCTATAATAGACTGGGGTTGGAGGAGAAGAGGGCAGTAAGTGGGAGGAACGGGGTGGATTGAGCACAAGTGGGCAGAGTTTCACAACCGGAGAATTAGCCTCTGCCTTGGAGACCTGCTAATTCAGTGTCCAAACCGGAGTCTCCGGGGGAGAACTGGAGAGATCTCAGGTATGCTTATATGTGAATTTGTATCAAGAACCTGGGCCTGATTTTGCTTTTTTGGAGGAATTTTACTCCAAGCCTTAACCTCTTCCCATTTTTTTTTTTTTTGTCTTTATGGAAATTACTAAAGGAACGAGTTCTAGATAAATGGTATGCTGTTGCCCCCTTAACCCTTTGCATTCCAGAGAGGTATACAGTGCGTTGTGGAGCAAAGGTTAAAAAACGTCTCCATATTTCTCAATAGGTAGAGTAGGCAAATTTTGATGGGCAGTGCATCAGCTGTGCTGGCCACACCCACATTCTAAATCATAGGTGTGGCTAGAGCAAACTCAATGTTCTAGCCCCATTACAGGCAATTATTTAACCCATTGTATGCTAGAGAGACCTCTAACGTATTGTGGAGAAATGTGTTGGAGATCTAACTAGCAGCAAAGGGTTAATGCTCTTTTTTTGTCCTTGCTTGCTATACACCAATGATATTTTCTGTGCCAGACAACAGTGGATGGGATTGGGGGTGGAGTCATGTGATGAGAAGGGGTGTGGCCATGGGGAGAGCTAAGGACATCCAGAATGCCTTGCTAGGGGTGTCTGGGATGTAAATTTGGCCATGAGTGCCTCTCCTTAACTACACACAACTGGAATTCACTGCACCATGCAAATGGACACATCCAAGTGTATCAAAACTAAGAAAAGTTTTATTCATAACAATATAAAAGAAAAAAAGTGCTTATCAATTTGAAAGGAGGTTCACAACTTCAGACAACCTCAGGTGACCAGAGGCTCATGGTAACATCAACGCATTTCACATATTCAGCACTTTATGGTTTGAGAAATACAATGTTTTAAAGTTCCGCCCTCTCTCCCCTTTCCCAGACGTCAGCATCTAGCTGACAGATGGAGATCCTGGTCCCGGGACCGGTGGAGGCTCTTCAGCAGAGCTGAAATAGCATGATTTAAAAAGAAATACTTAACTGTAATGGTCTACAAAGCGTGCCTGCAAAACAAAGCGTACCGGCAAACCAAGCACACTTTGTAGACAGTTCCAGTTAAGCATTGCTTTTACACTGCATTATTTCAGCTCTGCTGAAGAGCCACCTCAGGTCGGCCAACACAGATCTCCTGCTGTCAGCTTTACAGCTGACATCAGGGAAAAGGGAGGGAGGGGGGCACTTTAAAACATTATATCTCTCAAACCATAAATGTTTGAGAGATAGGAGTTGCATCAATTCATTTCTTTTTTGATTCTCTACATTACTACTCTTTATTGAGGTAAGGCATTTCTATAACTTTAAGGAGTTAAAGGAGCAGTAAACTTTTTTTATGAAAAAATATATATTGTAGGGATTTTCCTATTGAGTATATTTCCAGAGTTATTACAGTTTAAACCCATGTTTTTTTTTACATTAGCAGTGCCCTGTATTGCTCAAATTCTAATTAGATTTCCTGTTAGATTCTAATGGAGAGGAAAGTCAGAAAAATCAGTGTCATACAGTTCTCCATAGAATGTGATATAAACTGCCTGTCACTTCCTGTCAGTTAGAACTATCAGGAAGTAAACACAGTAAATTCACTTCCTGTCAGTTAGAACTATCAGGAAGTAAACACAGTAAATTCACTTCCTGTCAGAAATATCAGGAAGTAAACGCAGTAAATTCACTTCCTGGTTATTTAAACTGCTATAAATTTTTTATAAAACATCTGACAGCGATGGGAGTGGCCTTGTTTTATTCAGCAGGAAAAGCTCTGTAAAATATGTGTTTTCATAAAAAAAAAAGTTTACTGCTCCTTTAAGCTTTGTTTGCTTGTTATTAAAGGAGCAGTAAACTTTTTTTACGAAAACGTGTATTTTATAGAGCTTTCCCTGCTGAATAAAACAAGAGCACTCCGACTACTGTCAGATTTTTTTATTCAAAATTTATAGCAGTTCAAATAATCAGGAAGTGAATTTACTGTGTTTACTTCCTGATAGTTCTAACTGACAGGAAGTGAATTTACTGTGTTTACTTCCTGATAGTTCTAACTGACAGGAAGTGACAGGCAGTTTCTATCACATTCTATGGAGAACTGTATGTCACTGACTTTCCTGACTTTCCTCTCCATTAGAATCTAACAGGAAATCTAATTAGAATTTGACCACTAGAGGGCACTGCTAATATAAAAAAACATGGGTTTAAACTGTAATAACTCTGGAAATATAAATCTCTCAGCAGTGGGGGTACCCTTATTTTACTCAGTAGGAAAATGCCTACGATATATATTTTTTCATAAAAAAAGTTTACTGCTCCTTTAAATGCCAAATTATAATTTGCAATGCAGTTCTCCAGATATATGTAGAAGGCTGGGCCTGCATGTGTGGGAGGGGCTGCAAGCCTTAAATATCGACTGCAGCCTCTCCCACTGGGGCACATCCTCATTTGTGCCCCCCTCCATCACCCCTTTATTTCATTTATTTACCTAGGTGGCCCTCTATTCAGGCCTACCTTGTTGATCTTCACCTGAGCTTCCGGTAACCTCACGGTTATGGCAAACCTCTCCACATCAGTCGCTGAAAGCCCCGACCACAAGTCTTATTGAGAGAAAACAGTGTGTGTGTTTGGGGGGTAGTTTCCACCATATTTGGGCAGTATAAGAAAACCATTATTTCATTTTGGAATTATACAGTTTTATTCATTGTTGACGTGTTTTTTAATTAGAAGTTGGGCATGCATTTATTGTCAACAGATTAAAAAATTGTTTTGGAGCAAACTAATATTCTTTTTAAAATAATAAAATGAAAACCGCGGGAACCAGCATTTAACCCTTTCCAATTTTTTTGACGACTTCTCTGGTATTCAAGGGAATAACACATATTTTTCTTACAATTATTTTAGGTTGCAGTTTTTTCTTAGCTGCTGCAAAAAAAAATATATGATTTGCAATGCGTTGCATACCCACCAAGCACTCAAAGGGTTAATAATGTTTACTCTGCATATATGTTCGGTGTGCTTTAAAAACAACAATTTCAAATGAAATATATATATATAATATATCTAATTTTCACTGATGAGGTATATATATATATATATATATATATGTATATATTTTTTTTTTTTTTTTTTTGTAATCAGTATGGTCCTACCTTTTGCTTTAGTAAAAAAAGAAATTCTTAGCTGCCTCAAAAATATATGATATGCAATGCGTTGCATACTCGTCAGGCATTCAAAGAGTTAATAATGTTTACTCTGCACTACTGCACTCAACAGCACTTCTCTCTCCCACCCACTGACCGGTAGTTCATGTGGCAGGAGACACACCCATTAGCACTTACTCCTTCTGTGTCCAACCTACCTTCCTCTAGAGTGTAAGCTCTCTTGCTCAGGGTCCTCTAACCCCTCTGCTCTCCACATTTGACTGTATTATTTAATACCTCTGTATGTCTATTCCCCATTGTACAGCGCTGGGGAAATTAGTTGGCATTAATAAAAATAATAGCTAGCAATGTGGGACGACATTGCCCATCATATTATTTACACAGAGAGACATTGTGTGAAACAGAAATACGCAGTGTTACAGACACGCACTTAAAGAGACAGAGCGTGTCACACACTGTGACACGCATACATACAGAGAGACACACACATACATGGACGTATGTCACATATGTAGACAGTGTGTGACAGACGCAGTGGGATGTAGATATCCTGATAAGAGTTGTAAAAAAGGTTTTAATAGCAGCTCTTCAGCCTGATGAATAAGACCCTTTATCCTTTTGTACCTGGAAAGCTTACAGTTGAAGTGAGTGTGCTGTATTACTTGATGAATAAGGCCCTGTATCCTTACAGTTGAAGTGAGTGAGGTGTGTTACTTGATGAATAAGGCCCTGTATCCTTACAGTTGAAGTGAGTGTGCTGTGTTACTTGGTGAATAAGGCTCTGTATCCTTAGAGTTGAAGTGAGTGTGCTGTGTTACTTGGTGAATAAGGCCCTGTATCCTTAGAGTTGAAGTGAGTGTGCACTGTTACTTGGTGAATAAGGCCCTGTATCCTTAGAGTTGAAGTGAGTGTGCTCTGTTACTTGGTGAATAAGGCCCTGTATCCTTACAGTTGAAGTGAGTGTGCTCTGTAACTTGATGAATAAGGCCCTGTATCCTTAGAGTTGAAGTGAGTATGCTGTGTTACTTGATGAATAAGGCCCTGTAGCCTTACAGTTGAAGTGAGTGTGCTGTGTTACTTGATGAATAAGGCCCTGTACCCTTACAGTTGAAGTGAGTGTGCTCTGTTACTTGATGAATAAGGCCCTGTATCCTTACAGCTGAAGTGAATGACCTGTGTTACTTGATGAATAAGGCCCTGTATCCTTAGAGTTGAAGTGAGTGTGCTATGTTACTTCTTGAAGGTCACAGTGAGAAGATGTTTGTAAGTAAAGGAATAATTTAGATTACAGCAGTGGATACTGCAGTACATTTGAAGAAATAGGGTGGACGACAGAGGGTTAAGTGACAGATGCAGTGATTGATAATGTAATGGTGATGTGGGAGTAAAATGGTGTGATTGGGACTATGGATGAATGGCAAATGGATAGGTGAGTGGGGGTGACAAGGGAGGAGGAGATGAGAGATCAAGGAGAAGAGGGACAGTGAAGTGTTAAAGTAAAGTAATGGGTGAGGGGGAGAAATGACTATACACAGTGAAGTAGACATGAAATACAGGGCTGTAGGGTTACTGCATTATACAGACCTAGTGTAGCAGTTGGTTGGAGTGAAGTACTTTAACTGTGAGTGTGAGAGAGGTATGCAACGCATTGCTGTGTAATGCATTGTATAGTCCTCTGGCAGTGAAAGGGTTACGTGAAACATGTTGGGCGCTCCTTGCATTAGTGGGCCGTGGTGGTCGGTTTAAAGAACAATAATTAAAATACACTGCATATATGTGTGGGGTGCTTTAAAAACATAACAATTTTAAATGACATCGAAATTAATATATCTAAATTTTCACCGATGAAGTATATCATTTTTTTTAATCAGTATGGTCCTACTTTTTGCTTTACTAAAATTCTGTTTATTTATTGAAAAAATTGGTAATCATTTTTTTCTTTTGCTGTATAGCAAAAACATTTTTTTAATGAATACTTAGCAAGATTTACATTCTGTGGTACTACAGCTGAGAACTAGATGTGGATTGCTGCATGAAATCCTTCCACCAGGATTTTCACACTGACTTATGCATTATTAATGCGCACAAGAACAACACATGCAATCTCTGCAATGAGCACTTTATATACGTTATCTATGAATAAGACCAAGAAAGCCGTACAATATCGAAGCACTCCTCCTTGCGGAGATCGTGATTTAACAGATCCATGCATCAGCATGCTAATCCATCTCATAGATTTTTTTATTTCTCCCATGTTGCTTGTGATATTAACCTTTTCAGAATCATAGGGGTGTGCAACAATTCTCAATGCATTGCTCGCCCATCTGATATTCAAAGGGTTAATGACTTTGATTTCACCCTTTGACTACCAGAGGCAATGCACTGCAAACCTCCTCTTGCCCTCAGCAAGGTTAAAGGTTATTATTTTGTGCTGAGCTGAGGATACGCCCTGCTGCGGCGATGTGTTTGACAGAACCATTGTGTTCGAAATAAAAAGCAATATGGAGGGACTTCCTGGATTAACCCTTTGAGTGCCAACACACCTCATCGCTGTCTGGCACTCAAAGGGTTAAACACAGCCTTGAACGTTCTGTTTAGAATTTAACTGCGGACAAAATGGAGTCAACAAAACAGAACGAAGGCTCCGGATTTATGATGAAAGATAACAGTATCAATACAATGAATTTGGTTTCCTTGTGAGAAGAAATGCAATTCTCTTATCCAGGTAAAGAGTGGAACAGATTTATATCAGTATGATAGCAAAGGTTTATTGTTGGAGAAAAATCGTTGGTAGTCAAGAACGATGAATTTATGTCTCCTATACAGCAAATGATTCAGCATTTAGAGGCTTAGTAAAGCCAAAATACAGTTTGCTATAATATGAAACCGCATTTTGGGATGGTCCCAGATATATATAAAAGTGTCCAAATTTTGATAAACTCAAGATTTATAGAGGATGATGTATTAAAAAAAAAGTACTGGATTAACTCTGTAGCAAAACAATTGCACTATATGGTACAAATTAATATTTCCAAATTCCCTTTGATTTAATTGGAGATCATTCTTGCAATAAATGGATTAACTACCTTGTTTGCAATGCAGTGCATCTAAATGCATTGTACACCCCTCCGAAACTCAAAAGGTTAAATGACCCATTTAAATCAAAGGGGTTTTTATTTGTACCGTATGTAAGCTGATTTTCTCCAGTATTTTTTCCATCAACCCATAACATGGCATTTTCTGATTTCTAAGCATGCTGGAGGAAACCATTTTACTTTGACCTTCACACTAACACAGTATAAGATGCAGCATCTTCTTGACCAGGAAGTGGCTTGTGTAAATTAAAATTGATTCCCCCTGCCTGCTAAAAAACAGCAAGTGTCATATCTTAGATTTTAAGTTTTATGAAAGTGTGGATGTTTTTAATCTCAAAACATTAAAATGTGCTCTATCAAGAACAACTGCTGTTTTTCTTTATTTGTTTGTTTGTTTGTTTGTTTGTTTTTTGGGGGTGGGGTCTAGTATTTCTTTAAAATATAAATAAAAAAATAAACCAATCCCTTTCCGGAATGGGCAGTATATTTTAACATTGAAATATAATACTGAATATTCCCTACACCACTGAAACAGATGACAGGGTTAGGCATACCTGTGGAGATTTATAAAATTGGAGGAATCAAGATAGTGCCAGTAAAATTAACCCTTTGAGTGTCAGTGCGTTGCGTACCTCTCTGGCACTCAAAGGGTTAAAGTGACATAAAGATATGTATAAATGTTTTGCAACATTTTCACTACATTCTAACTCCAGTCGACTTTTTGAAAAAGTGACGTATAGATGGTCTTGTCCGAACAAGAATTGTGTTGCAATGTATGGATAAAGAAATTAGCTAATTGCACCAAAAATCCAGGCAGTTTTACTGATTAAACCTTAACGCCAGGTAGAACCTTTTCTTAACTGAAGTATATAGTGACAGCTATGTAAGCGAAGAAATACTCGCAGGTGTGAATTTTCTCAAATAGACATATTTATAAACATGACTTTACATTTTTACTAATATGACCCATAGTTGTGAATTTTTAGGACAATTCTTAAACATCGACCAATAAAGCTTTTTTATAAATGTCCCCCAATGTCCCTTAGCTCAGAAATAATCATGATAGATAGATAGATAGATAGATAGATAGATAGATAGATAGATATGAGATAGATAGATAGATAGATAGATAGATAGATAGATAGATAGATAGATATGAGATAGATCGATAGATAGATAGATAGATAGATAGATAGATAGATAGATATGAGATAGATTAATAGATATGAGATAGATAGATAGATAGATAGATAGATAGATAGATAGATAGATATGAGATAGATAGATATGAGAGACAGATAGATAGATAGATAGATAGATAGATAGATAGATAGATAGATAGATAGATAGATATGAGAGACAGACAGATAGATAGACAGATAGATAGATAGATAGATAGATAGATAGATAGATAGATAGATAGATATGAGATAGATAGATAGATAGATAGATAGATAGATAGATAGATATGAGATAGATAGATAGATAGATAGATAGATAGATAGATATGAGATAGATAGATAGATAGATAGATAGATAGATAGATAGATAGATATGAGATAGATTATTAGATAGATAGATAGATAGATAGATAGATAGATAGATAGATAGATAGATCCAGGGATTTTCTGCCCCAGCTTCAGCTTCTGAAGATGATGGGAGTCGTAGGGTGGATGGAGGCAGGATCTGGTGCTCATAGGTTGAAATAAACTTGAGACCTGAGATCATATTTATATAATAAAGCCCCAAGTTTATTTCAACAACAAGAACCTACGCGTGCCGGATCCTTGTATATCTTCATGTAGCTATTTTCTAACATGCTAATACCATGATTGCCTTGTGTGTGTGCATATGTGTGTGTGTGTGTGTGTGTATCTACAGATAAATTACAAACAAATTATGTTACCTTTGCTGCGTGTATATATATGTTTGTGTGTGTGTGTGTATATATCTATCTATATATAGAAATAAATATTAGTATTTTATTTACACTCACTAATATATAAACACATATAGTGACGTTGAAGCAGACATGAATGTGTGTTTTATTGCTGTGGAGTCATGTAAAACACACACACACACACACACACACACGCATATATATATATATATATATATATATATATATAAAACACATATATATATATATATATATATATGTGTGTGCCACATCTCCTAAAGATGACACTTGAAACATTTGTACATATCCCCTTTTTGCTTAAGGGAACTACTGACTGCACTGCAACCAGTCAAGTCCTTCATGTGCAGTAAAAAAATAGAGTATTGTAAAGGAATCTGATCCAGTGCTTTTTTCTTAAAGAGCTACTGTCATATGCACTGTTAAATGCTGTGCATATATCAAGATCTATGCATAATACCTGTTCTGAAAGCCTAGCCCTGTGCGTGTTAGCCCAGAATAACCCCCTGTAATGCAAATTATCCTGTTCCACTCTCCTCCTCATAAATTACAAAGACTTGCATGCACAGCTCATGTGAAACCCCCACCCTTGAATTTTAAGCAGTGGGGAGAAGAGAAAAAACAGATTATGGTGTGGAAGGTGTCTACCTCCCTTGCGGTAAAATGTCAGCCTTCTTGCTATGCACAGAGTCTCTGAGACTCAATTATATAAACACGCATCACGCACACACACACTGACAGAAACACACACACCAACTCACATACACACCCACACACTGACACAAACTCACACACAGACATATACACACACACTGACAGAAACACACACACCAATTCACAAACATACACACACACTGGCAGAAACACACACACCAATTCACAAACATACACACACACTGGCAGAAACACACTCACATACATACACACCCACAAACTGACACAAACTCCCACACACAGACATATACACACATTGACAGAAACACACACACAATGACAGAAACACACACATATACCCACTCACACACATACACACACATATATACACACTGACAGAAACACACACACACACACACTCACATACATAAATACCCACACACTGACACAAACTCACACACAGACATATACACACACTGACAGAAACAAACACACACAAAAACAGAAACACACACATATACCCACTCACATACATACAGACACACACACATATATACACACTGACAGAAACACACACACACACTCACATACATAAACACCCACACACTGACACAAACTCACACACAGACATATACACACACACTGACAGAAAAACACACACACACAATGACAGAACCACACACATATACCCACTCACATACATACACACACAAACACACACACTCACATACATACACACCCACCCACAAACACACTGACAGAAACACACACACCCACTCACATACATACACACCCACACATTGACACAAACTCACACACACAGACATATGCACACTGACAGAAACACACACACACAATGACAGAAACACACACATATACCCACTCACACACGTACACACACAAACACCACACACACAAACACATATATACACACTGACAGAAACACACACACCCACGCACATACATACACACCCACACACTGACACAAACTCACACACAGACATATGTACACACACTGACAGAAACACACACACAATGACAGAAACACGCATATATACCCACTCACATACATACACACAAACACACACACACACGCTGACAGAAACACACACACACACACTCACATACATACACACACAAACACACACAAACACATATATAAACACTGACAGAAACACACAATAGAAAGACACACTCATGTACACACATTATACACACTAACATAAGCATGCATACATACACACACTGACACACACAGACGCACTGATAGATGCACACATACACACACACACACACACACAAACACATTGACAGAAACACCGGTATAAATATATTTATATAGTACATTTTAATTTAAAATTTAGAAATGTATAATACATTCTCTTGTATTTTTGTCTATCTTGTATTTTATTGCACTATCACTACCTTTTCTGCAAAGCGCTGTGTACCATGCTATATAAATAAAGATGCATATATTCAAAATACAACACTGTTTTTTATTTAATTTTAATAATTTTGGTAACTAGCGAAATACATGTTTTTAGCAAGCCAAAGAAGTGTATGATCTAGTTTCTATTTTTTGTCACGTTGATTTATTTTTGAATGAATCCCTTGCTAGAGATGCTTTTGCAATGTATTGGAGAAATTACTAGAATCCACGGAGTTTAACCCCATGAGTGCTAAAGATGTCTCAAATGCATTGGTGAGGGGTTTGAGAATAAAAATGCAGTTCATAATATGTGTTATTAAGTATTAGATTGTTCTGCCAATAAGCAACAATATGTATTCATTATAAGAAAGTATGTTGTATTCTGTTAGAAAATAATTTGTAATACTATGACTATTAATTATTGCAGTTATTTTTCTATGGCTGATGCCAAGAGAAAAGTGTTTATAGGAAATTTTGGACAGCATCGCAAATCCCCCCCAAGCTATGAAAGGGTCAGTGTAATGAATGGCTGACATTCAGCTGATCTTAACTCATCTGGAACCTAAGACTTAATACTTAGCTCATATTGGGAATCTCAAGGGAGATATCATGCATTAGTCCATTAAAGGGGATGCAGCATATTTTAGTGAGGAAGATGGGCAGATGCCGTGCCATATGGACCTTGAATTTTGGTCACTCAGATTTATTTTTTTTTGTTTTTTTTTTGTGTGTGTGCATTTTACGTTGTAATTTCTTAATGTGTTAATACTTTGAGAGGGGGAGGATAAGGCTTATCACTTAAGAATGATTGCAATTTCTAAAGAGTGTCTAACGTCTTGAGGGCAATTGTGTAAATGTGCACTATGGTGCATTGATTAAAGGCTTTAATCCACCATGAATTTTCCAAAAAGGATTGAGATTATATTTTACATTTTACTCCATAATCTAGCTCTTTCTTTATGTAGTGTCAGCTTTCTCCTGTAGGCTTTTGACTTTACATATACTTGTCTTGATAAAGGTCTCTACTGGACTGAAATGTCAATTGCTGTGCTGTTTACAATAAATAATTGCTGGTCACATGAGTGCCAATATGTTTGAATATGTATGTGTGAATATATGTTTCTGATTTGATAAAGGGAATATCTTGCTCGAAAGCTTGTCCCTAAAACAGAATGTTAGTCCAAAAAGGTATTATTGCATGCTGCAATTCTCATTCATTTGATACATATATATATATATATATATATATATATATATATATATATATATATATATATATATATATTATAGATAAGACCCATGGGTGCTGCCAAATTTATATATATATATATATATATATATATATATATATATATATATATATATATATCCTATATAATAATTTGCTAAGGATGTTTGTAAGAAGCCATCAAGCACAGTAGAGACGGCTGCGCGCTGCAGTCAAGCAGAGTCTCTACTGCACATGACAGCAGAGCGGTCAGTGACAATACAGGATCCGGCCGGTTGCTGAGTGGCATTGTGGCCCATGTAAATGGGCTTTTCAACTAGTATATGTGTGTGTGTGTATGTGTTTTTGTGTGTGTGTGAGAGAGGAATACAGTAGTGTGTGTGTGTATGTGTGTGTGTGTGTGTGAGAGAGAGAGAGAGAGGAATACAGTAGTGTGTGTGTGTGTGTGTGTGTGTGTGTGTGTGTGTGTGTGTGTGTGTGAGAGAGAGAGAGAGAGAGGAATACAGTAGTGTGTGTGTGTGTGTGTGTGTGTGTGTGTGTGTGTGTGTGTGTGTGAGAGAGAGGAATACAGTAGTGTGTGTTTGTGTGTGTGTGTGTGTGTGTGTGAGAGAGAGAGAGAGAGAGGAATACAGTAGTGTGTGTGTGTGTGTGTGTGTGTGTGTGTGTGTGTGTGTTTGTGTGTGTGTGAGAGAGAGAGAGAGGAATACAGTAGTGTGTGTGTGAGAGAGAGGAATACAGTAGTGTGTGTGTGTGTGTGTGTGTGTGTGTGTGTGTGTGAGGAATACAGTGGTGTATGTGTGTGTTAGAGAGGAATACAGTAGTGTGTGTGTGTGTGTGTGTGTGTGTGTGTGTGTGTGTGTGTGAGGAATACAGTGGTGTATGTGTGTGTTAGAGAGGAATACAGTAGTGTGTGTGTGTGTGTGTGTGTGTGTGTGTGTGTGTGTGTGTGTGTGTGTGTGTGTGTGTGAGGAATACAGTGGTGTATGTGTGTGTTAGAGAGGAATACAGTAGTGTGTGTGTGTGTGTGTGTGTGTGTGTGTGTGTGTGTGTGTGTGTGAGAGAGAGAGAGAGGAATACAGTAGTGTGTGTGTGTATGCGTTTGTGTGTTTTCATATATGGTTGCCCTATTAATGGTAACAATTTACTGAATTAGTAATGCAATTCATGGGACATTATGTGTGTATGTGTGCATGTATGTTTTCACTTAAATTATCAACTTACATATGAAAGTGTATGTGTGTAAGAGAACGGGGAAGGATGCGTGTGTGTGTCTATATCTCTTTCTGTATATGTGTGTGTGTGTATATGTGTGTGTGTGTATATGTGTGTGTTAGAGAAAGAGAGAGAGAATGGGATTGTATATAATCTTCTCTGCAGATTGCTGCAGTGCAGAAAACACTCTACAAATTAGTAATGCAGTGTTGGTGATTATAGTACAAGCATAAATCAAATGAAGGGAAAGGAAAACCCTAGTCCTAAAATGTAACAATCTAAACTGTGTACAAGAAAGATGATACCAAGTACTAGAATAATGTGTCATTTCCCTGTATCTGTGTGATTTGTATTGCTTCTCTTTGTGTGTACACTTCTCTAGAGAACATAGTGCTCTTGCTATGAGCAGATGCACCACATAAGCAGAGCCCTACAAGCTCCTCAGGCACAAAATCCTCTGCTCTGTTATTTTTTTAACGTGGATTTTCTCTAATTCCACAGAAACTAGGTCATCCTGAGCAGTATCAGAATGTTCAGCCATTTTGTATTTCATCCATTTTGTTAAATTAAATTCTGCTGCACATACATACACGCACATACCCACACAGTGACACTACAAGCACACTTCTACACATACACACACTGATTCTACAAGCACAGTTATACACATAAACACACTGACACTACAAACACAGTTATACACATACACACACTGACACTACAAGCACAGTTATACACATAAACACACTGACACTACAAACACAATTATACACACACACACACACACACTGACACTACAAGCACAGTTATACACATACACACACTGATACTACAAGCACAGTTATACACATACACACACTGACACTACAAGCACAGTTATACACATACACACACTGACACTACAAGCACAGTTATACACATAAACACACTGACACTACAAACACAATTATACACACACACACACACACTGACACTACAAGCACAGTTATACACATACACACACTGATACTACAAGCACAGTTATACACATACACACACTGACACTACAAGCACAGTTATACACATACACACACTGACACTACAAGCACAATTATACACATACACACACACTGACACTACAAGCACAGTTCTACACATACACACACTGACACTACAAGCACAGTTATACACATACACACACTGACACTACAAGCACACTTCTACACATACACACACTGACACTACAAGCACACTTCTACACATACACACACTGACACTACAAGCACAGTTATACACATACACACACTGATACTACAAGCACAATTATACACATACACACACACTGACACTACAAACACAGTTATACACATACACACACTGACACTATAAACACAATTATACACATACACACACTGACACTACAAACACAATTATACACACACACACACACTGACACTACAAGCACAGTTATACACATACACACACTGATACTACAAGCACAGTTATACACATACACACACTGACACTACAAGTACAGTTATACACATACACACACTGATACTACAAGCACAGTTATACACATACACACACTGATACTACAAGCACAGTTATACACATACACACACTGATACTACAAGTACAGTTATACACATACACACACTGATACTACAAGCACAGTTATACACATACACACACTGATACTACAAGCACATTTATACACATACACACTGATACTACAAGTACACTTATACACACACAAACACACACACTGATGCTACAAACACACTTATACACATATACATACACACACTGATACTACAAACACACTTATACACACATACACACACACACTGATACTACAAACACACATACACACACTGATACTACAAACACACTTATACACACACACACACACACACACATACACACACATTAATGCTACAAACACACTTATACACACATACTTACACACACTGATACTACAAACACACACACACACATTAATGCTACAAACACACTTATACACACATACATACACACACTGATACTACAAACACACTTATACACACATACACACACACTGATACTACAAACACACTTATACACACACTGATACTACAAACACACTTATACACACACACACACATTAATACTACAAACACACTTATACACACATACACACACACACTGATACCACAAACACACTTATACACACACTGATACTACAAACACACTTATAAACTCAGGCACACATACACAAACATACTCCAATACTCATGGAGGTAGTACAATTTCACTCATTCGAATGCACGCATACACACACATGCAAACAATGATACTATAAATGCACATGCACACACACAGTCAACTGAAACAAAACACATATATACTACAAGCACACATACATATGTACACACACAGCTGTAACACACATGGATACTGCAAACACGCTCATACCCATACACACAGACAACTGTAATATACACACACACACACAGATACTAGAAAAAACACTCATAGATTAATACACACAAACAAATATACACACACAGATAGCTTCAATATAAACATACATAGATACTACTAATGCACTCATATACATGTACACAGAGTGCTGCAACACAAAAACATAGATACTACAAGCACACTCATACACTTATACACACAGAAAACTGCAAAACACACACATAGATACTACAGATACATTCATACACACACACACTCACACGAACAACTGCAACACACACAAATATTCTACAGATACACACATTCATATGCACACACACACACACACAACTGAAACACACAAATAGATACTACAAATGCACTTATTCACAGCAACATCTACACACACACACACACACACACACACACACAACTGCAGTAAACACATATAGATACTACACACATACACTAACACACAGCTGTAACACTCACTCATACACATCCATTTGTACACACACACACAGATACTAAAAACACACACACACAGCAATGGTACAAGTGCACTGATACACATGTACATATACACAGAGAAAAATGGACTAGTGGGCTAGGAAACGCGGGAAATGGAGGCTGAGAGCAACATGAGAGGTTGCAGAGAAGATGGGCACAGGCAATGGGGAGAAGAGAAGGGAGGATAGGCGGGCAGGGAAGAAGGGACAAGAGGGGGGCATGTGGGGGAAGGAAGAGAGGCAGGCAGTGGAGAGAAAGGGAGAGAGGCAGGAAGTGGAAAGAAGGGAGGAGAGGCAGGCAGTGAGGGATAAGGGAAGAGGTGGGCGGAGGAGAAGGGATGAGAGAAGGGCAGGGTGTGAAGGCAAGAGAGGCGGGTAGGAGGTATAAGGGAAGAGAGGTGGGCAGTGGGACAAGGTAAGAGAAGCAGGCAGTGGAAGAAGGAAAGGAGGGAAGGGGGTAGAAGGCAAGAGAGGTGGTCAGTGTGGGAGAAGGGAAGAGAGGTGGGCAGTGTGGGAGAAGGGAAGAGAGGCGGGCAGTGTGGGAGGAGGGCAGTGTGGTAGAAGGGAAGAGAGGAGGGCAGTGTGGGAGGAGGGCAGTGTGGTAGAAGGGAAGAGAGGAGGGCAGGTGGGAGAAGGGAAGAGAGGAGGGCAGTGTGGTAGAAGGGAAGAGAGGAGGGCAGGTGGGAGAAGGGAAGAGAGGAGGGCAGTGTGGGAGAAGGGAAGAGAGGTGGGCAGTGTGGGAGAAGGGAAGAGAGGAGGGCAGTGTGGGAGAAGGGAAGAGAGGAGGGCAGGTGGGAGAAGGGAAGAGAGGAGGGCAGTGTGGGAGAAGGGAAGAGAGGAGGGCAGGTGGGAGAAGGGAAGAGAGGAGGGCAGCGTGGGAGAAGGGAAGAGAGGAGGGCAGGTGGGAGAAGGGAAGAGAGGAGGGCAGTGTGGGAGAAGGGAAGAGAGGAGGGCAGTGTGGGAGGAGGGCAGTGTGGTAGAAGGGAAGAGAGGAGGGCAGGGGGGAAAGGGAAGAGAGGTGGGCAGTGTGGGAGAAGGGAAGAGAGGTGGGCAGGGGGAGAAGGGAAGAGAGGCGGGCAGTGTGGAAGAAGGGAAGAGAGGCGGGCAGGAGGAGAAGGGAAGAGAGGCGGGCGGTGTGAAAGAAGGGAAGAGAGGCGGGTGGTGTGAGAGAAGGGAAGAGAGGCGGGCAGGGGGAGAAGGGAAGAGAGGCAGGCAGTGTGGAAGAAGGGAAGAGAGGCGGGCAGGGGGAGAAGGGAAGAGAGGCGGGCAGGGGGAGAAGGGAAGAGAGGCGGGCAGGGGGAGAAGGAAAGAGAGGCGGGTGGTGTGAGAGAAGGGAAGAGAGGCAGCCAGGGGGAGAAGGGAAGAGAGGCGGGCAGTGTGGAAGAAGGGAAGAGAGGCGGGCAGGGGGAGAAGGGAAGAGAGGCGGGCAGTGTGGAAGAAGGGAAGAGAGGCGGGCAGGGGGAGAAGGAAAGAGAGGCGGGTGGTGTGAGAGAAGGGAAGAGAGGCAGCCAGGGGGAGAAGGGAAGAGAGGCGGGCAGGGGGAGAAGGGAAGAGAGGCAGGCAGTGTGGAAGAAGGGAAGAGAGGCGGGCAGGGGGAGAAGGGAAGAGAGGCGGGCAGGGGGAGAAGGGAAGAGAGGCGGGCAGGGGGAGAAGGAAAGAGAGGCGGGTGGTGTGAGAGAAGGGAAGAGAGGCAGCCAGGGGGAGAAGGGAAGAGAGGCAGCCAGGGGGAGAAGGGAAGAGAGGCGGGCAGTGAGAGAAGGGAAGAGAGGTGGGCAGTGTGGAAGAAGGGAAGAGAGGCGGGCAGGGAGAGAAGGGAAGAGAGGTGGGCAGTGTGGAAGAAGGGAAGAGAGGCGGGCAGGGGGAGAAGGGAAGAGAGGCAGCCAGGGGGAGAAGGGAAGAGAGGTGGGCAGTGAGAGAAGGGAAGAGAGGAGGGCAGAGGGAGAAGGGAAGAGAGGAGGGCAGTGGGAGAAGGGAAGAGAGGAGGGCAGTGAGAGAAGGGAAGAGAGGTGGGCAGTGTGGGAGAAGGGAAGAGAGGAGGGCAGTGGGAGAAGGGAAGAGAGGAGGGCAGAGGGAGAAGGGAAGAGAGGAGGGCAGTGAGAGAAGGGAAGAGAGGCGGGCAGTGGGAGAAGGGAAGAGAGGCGGGCAGTGAGAGAAGGGAAGAGAGGCGGGCAGTGGGAGAAGGGAAGAGAGGCGGGCAGTGGGAGAAGGGAAGAGAGGCGGGCAGTGAGAGAAGGGAAGAGAGGTGGGCAGGGGGAGAAGGGAAGAGAGGCAGCCAGGGGGAGAAGGGAAGAGAGGAGGGCAGAGGGAGAAGGGAAGAGAGGAGGGCAGAGGGAGAAGGGAAGAGAGGAGGGCAGAGGGAGAAGGGAAGAGAGGCAGCCAGGGGGAGAAGGGAAGAGAGGCGGGCAGAGGGAGAAGGGAAGAGAGGCGGGCAGAGGGAGAAGGGTAGAGACATGGGCAGCAGATGAAGGGAGGCAAGGTGGGTGGGGGGAGTAGGGAAGAGAATCAGGTAGGGGAAGAAATGAGCAATGTAAAGCAATGCGTTGGACACATCTCTAGAATTCAAGAGGTTAAAATTCCCATTTAAATCAATGGCGTTATTTATTTGCACCCCCCCCCCATATAGTGCAGTTGGTTTGCCCCAAAATTGCTCCAGTTCTGCTTTTGCACATGAGGCCTCTTGTTTCCTAGACGATACAGAAGTGATGATAACAACACGGATTACTTTGCTGTCTCTGTCATTATGCAGCGCTCTCCTTGAAGGGCCTTTTTTTTTAAACATCTCATTTTCCCTGAGCGTGCATTTCTGCAACTGGCAGATTTATTTAACCTTTATTATATCTGTGTGTCTCTGCTCACTGTGCTCAACGTGCGCGCGTCATCCTGTATTTGGTAGGAAGGGGTTATTCCTCCAGATAATTCCTGAAGCTATTTCAAGGACCACCTTCCAGATAACTGAAAGTATAAAATCGCATAAGCACACGCATGCATAGCCTCATACGCATATACATACATACACACACGGATAAACATACATATACACAAACACATCTATCTATCTATCTATCTATCTATCTATTAATCTATACATACATATATATATATATATATATATATGTACACACACATCTCCAAACACATGCCAACACACACACACACACATATAGATGCTCACATGTCTCCAGAGCTCATACACACATATACACACACACATACCAACCTCCAAACACAAACAGCCCTACACACTTACACATACACCTGCAAAATCACTCAAACCCACCTTCAAATATACACACATACACACACATACCTCCATATATACACGCATATGCACAAACACACACACCTCCAAATATATACACCTATGCACAAACACACACACACCTCCATATATACACACATACACACACACCTCCATATATACACACATATGCACAAACACACACACCTCCAAATATACACACATATACACAAACACACACACCTCCATATATACATACATATGCACAAACACACACACCTCCATATATACACACATATACACAAACACACACACCTACAAGCCTACACATCTTTACACACACACACACCTAGACACAGACACACATACACCTATATACAAATATACACATACACAAGTATGCACAAACACACACAGACACATATTTAACATGCAGCAACAAAATACAAATAACATAATTAACAGCTCGTATACTTCTTCAACATTAATTAATTAAAAAAATGTATGTGTAACTGAAAAATGTTTTCTATAACATTTGGACAAAGCATTTTAAAATATATTTTTTAAATAGATAACATTTAATAAACTGGAGCATTTTCTTAATTATGGTTTTATATTTTTCTAATTGTCTTATTTATTTGTGTTTTATATCAATTCAGCAGATAAAAGGGTGTGTGGGGGGGGACTAAAATCTCCTTCATATCTGCTCAGCATTCCACCATTGTCTGCAAGAGCCATAAAAAGAGACTGCACCATCCGCACAGCAACTGGGAACGGTCTTTACAGCTAATGTTCTGGAGCCATGATTAAGCATAAACCCTTTAAGGACCACAGGAGTCTGCAAAGCTTTGCAATGCGTTGCATATCCCCCCCAGTCATTAACCCTTTGAGTGCCAGAGGAGTACTGGATGCAGGTTAAAGGGTTCGTTCTTGATCATGGCACAAGAAACTAGCTGGCTTCACAGATAAAGTGTGAATATTGAAATGGTATTATGTCTCCTCCTACATTAATGTAGTTGGAGATGAATCCGTTTCGTATAAAGCCGTGTACAGAGCAATGTCCATTTCTTCCTTAAAGGAGCAGTAAACTTTTTTTATGAAAAAATATATATTATAGGGATTTTCCTACTGAGTAAAATAAGGGTACACCCACTGCAGAGAGATTAATATTTCCAAAGTTATTACAGTTTAAACCCATGTTTTTTTACATTAGAAGTGCCTTCTAGTGTTCAAATTCTAATTAGATTTCCTGTTAGATTCTAATGGAGAAGAAAGTCAGAAAAGTCAGAGACATACAGATCTCCATAGAATGTGATAGAAACTGCTGAGTCACTTCCTGTCAGTTAGAACTATCAGGAAGTAAACACAGTAAATTCACTTCCTGTCAGTTAGAACTATCAGGAAGTAAACACAGTAAATTCACTTCCTGTCAGAACTATCAGGAAGTAAACACAGTAAATTCACTTCCAGGTTATTTAAACTGCTATAAATTTTGAATAAAACATCTGACAGCAGTGGGAGTGACCTTGTTTTGTTCAGCAGGAAATGATCTATAAAATATGTGTTTTCATAAAAAAAGTTTACTGCTCCTTTAATCAGTGTAGGTGGAGCAGAATATAACGTATACAGGGAAATGGTGAGGATACATTTAAACACGTTAATTCCTGGCATTTTAGGGAATTTTGATTGTTCTATTTTTGTTTCCTTAATGATCACAAAATAAAGTTACAAGACAAAAACTGACCGGCACAGCAGGTGTACTAATTCTGGAGATATTGATACTAAATAGCAGGGTGCATTCCGAGATTCAAACACTAATGCAAATACACAGAAAACAGGACAAGAGAGTCCTAACACATGAATCTCTTTAAATCCAGAATTTATATCCATACATTTGTATTAGGTACAAAACAAAATCATCTCAAAATCAGCTTAAAAAAAATTAAAAACAAATCCTCTGGGGACTCATGTTACCAAAAAGCAATATAGATATATAATGGCTCAAACAATAAATACGATTATTACATATCCAAAAGCCATAATATTAAATGAAGAGATTGTTCCAGCACTTAAAATAAGGTGAACAGTGCAAATATACAATCAATCAAACAATAGTACTCTTACTTAAAGGGATAGTAATGTTTCACAATAAAAGCAGCTCCAATTAATCTTCATAGTATTTGGGCCATGGAGAGTGTTATTTCAGTACTGTCAGAGTTGTAGTTCAAGAGTAATTGAATGATAAAGTATCCCCCCACCCCTTTTACTGATGTAGAGGGACAATCTTCAGTGAGCATATGGAAAAACCTGAAAAACCTGTCAAGGGGAGCAGGGTTTTCCTTATACTCACAGTAAGAAGATTGTCCCTTGCTGTGATCTGTCCAGTTATGTGACCAGATTCCACATCTGAGGGGAGGTGGCTTACACTAGGTAAAAGGGGCAGGAGGGGGATACTTTATCATTCAATTACTCTTGAACTACAACTCTGACAGTACTGAAATAACACTCTCCATGGCACAAATACTATGAGGATTAATTGGAGCTGCTTTTATTGTGAAACATTACTATTCCTTTGAAACATCATCTAATAAGATAACTACCGCAAAAAATCAGTGCAGGGTGAATGGTGATATAATAATCACCCAAAATATCTTAACAATACCCCAAGTAAACAAAGTGATGGAACATAGCACCAATCGGAGTCAACCCCCGATGCATGTCCCACCCACCGCGTAATGCCACAAATGGCTTTGTCATAAATAACATAAAATAAAATTTGACATTGCATGACGATATCAGTAGCCTGTTCCAAATGATTTATAGTTAATCCTTTGAGTGTGAAGCAATGTGCTGCGTACCCCTCTGGCCCTCAAAGGGTTAACATAACTGTATCTGTTTTATCCATTGAATGGACAAGATTCTATCAACAAAAAAAAAAGAAAAAAAAAAGAAAAGAAAAGAAAGTGATTAATAAGAAGAACTGGTGGAATTTTGGAGCAAACCAACTGCCCCAAAGGGGAGGGGGCGCAAAGGAAGATTCCAATTGAATTCAACGTGGATTTCAACCGGTTTGATGTTAAAGATCCCGAACAATTTGCATAGCAACTCAGTGGTGATCTTTCTAGTGTCCTAGGAGATTAACGTTCCACTTAAACTAATGGGAATTTTTTGGACTGTTTATTTATCCACTGTGGTACAGCTGGTTTACTCCAGAATTGCACCAGTACTTACTAATTCCTAAAGGCCCACGTGTCGGTCATAGCACATCACGTACATTTTATTTACTGCGGGAGCGCTGTAAGCAAAAACCGGGTCTGAAATTGATCGCTCCAAAACTGGAGAGGTCTCTCTCAGACCCCAACACAGAGCACCGGTACACGTAACAGGTAACATGTGCACAGTCACATCAGAAAGGATCAAAGCAGTCCCTAAAGGAAGCCTGTATGTATAGCAACATATATGAATTTGTATGTGTATGTACTGTATATGTGTGTGTGTGTATGCATATGTGTTTGTATGTATGAGTGTGTGTGTGTCTGTATGTATATGATATGTGTTTGTATGTATGTGTGTATGTATCTGTATGTGTGTGTGTTTGTGTGTGTGTGTGTGTGTGTGTGTATATATATATATATATATATATATATATATATGTTTGTGTGCATGTGGGTGTGTGTGTTTGTTTGTTTATATGTGTGTGTGTATGTGTGTGTGTGTGTTGTATATAACTATCAGGGCTTATAATTTTAAGTCCTTTGCTACTAGGCAGACCTGAAAAGTTGCTCGCCACTGCAAGCCAAAACATACCCACCAGGGCTGAATTTCTACTCGCCAGGGCTAAATTGCGAGTAGAAATTTTGAGCCCTGTATATGTATATATATAGATATAGATATATGCGTGTGTGTGTGGGTGTACTTTTACGTGTATGTGTCCTGTGGTTCTTGTTGCCACTGAGTACCAACATAAATGGTAATTTCATCTCCCCTTCTTGTCTTTGGTCTTTTTCTTGTGCATTTAGCATTGAGTGGAATCCATTCCAAAATTTGTGTGGTCCATGTACCATCAGGTCTTCTTGCCATGTGACCTGCCCATTTCCATATCAGGAGCTTTACTCTGTCAATTACATCATAGACCTTTGTTTGCTAACGAATCTGCACACACGTTTTTCTGTCTTTCTACTTATATATATGCATACATATATAGTTTATTTTTTTTTTTCATTTAATTTTTTAATCGATTTAACTTGTATTACCTTGGATTTACTTCGTGCAAAAGTATATTTTAATACTCTATTTTTTAATTTTATTTCTTCATTTTTGTACCCTTTTTACAGCATTCATTTACCTTCTTGAAGGCAAAAAAGGCCAGCAAGTCTCATTTATGCATTTTTCCGAACAACTATATATATATATCTGTGCCTTAGTGTGAATGTCTACTTTAACGAGCATACCTATCTTTCAGGATTTACAGCCTTAATCATTAAGTCTATGTACACAAACAGTGCTCCTGCCATCTCATTTCTACTATTGATTGTTACGCCCTTTAGGATTTATCTGTAGGGACATCAGTGAGAATGGATTTTCAGTTGTTTAATGTATTTTGTCTGTGACGCGGCTCGTAAACAAATTGTATGGAACTTGCATGTTTAAACTCTTGGATGCTAATGACGTTTCCAAATCATCCCAAAACATACCGTAAAATCTCAGGGATAATACGCACCTGTGTGTAATACACAGTTGTATAGTATGCCTAAGATTTTAGGGAAAAACAAGAGTGCCTATGTATAATACACACCCTTGTTTTCCCCCTTACTAAAAAAAAATTAGGGGTAGCAGATATCTTTCCACCCCCACCCGGAACTATCCTCTTTGAAAAATAAGGCTTACTTTGTGCAAGTGAAGTCCCCCTGAAGCAAACAGAAGAGAAGAGAGGCTTGCACTTGACACCCACTTCCTTCAATGGGCTTTCAGGACCTTCATCCTATAGGCAGAAGGTCCTGAAATCCCATTCAAGGAAGAGGGTGGCAAGTGCAGGCATGCCTCCTGCAGGGAAGATATGCCTTCTCTTGTATTTGCTTCAGTGGGGACTTGCACAAAATAAGTCTTATTTTCAAAGCGGTTAGCATCAGGGGAGGGAAGATATCTGCTACCCCTAATTTTTTTTTTTAGTTAAAAAAAACATTTATAATACACACCCCCCACTTCACATGAGATGAAATGGGGTAAAATTGTGAGTATTGTACCTGAGATTTTATGGTATGCACAAAGACGAATCAACCGCACAGAGGTCGTGCCATATTTATAAACGTAAACTAGAGCAATTGTAGGATAAACCATCTCCACCGTAGGGGGCCATATAAAAATTTCCCAGAGTGTGCTTAGTTCAGATGGTTTTGTTTTAACCCTTGAATGCTAGTGGGATCTCCAACGCATTGAAAAACATTCAAGGGATTAAAAACTCCATTTAAATCATACAAAAACATTCCTTGGCTCCTATGAAACCAAACGCTCCAAAATTCAAAAATGTAATTTCTTTAAACACATATGAACAATGGATACACAAAAATGTGTATATACCTGTATGTATCCCTATAATCACATACACCTATATATATGCAATTATATGTGTCTGATTATAATCACACTAGGGTCCCTGCATATATCTGGTGTGATAATACGCAGACACATATAGTTACGTATATATAGGTGTATGTGATATAGGGATACATACAGGTATATACACATTTTTGTGTATCCATTGTTCATATTAGGGTGACCACATTTCCATTCTGCCATTCAGGGACACGGTGGAGAAGACAGCAGCAGAGTACTTGTCCTTGGTACTAGCACAGCTATATGGGAGGGGTCACTGGACATCAGTGTGCAACCTGTTCTTTCTCCAGTGCACCACGGAGTTTTAGACACTAGAAGGAGAATTTCCCATTGAATGTTGTGACAGAAAGCAATGCCTGTTGTGGGATACTAGAAAATGTACAGCATGGTTAAAGCCTTGATTAGCATACACTACAACAAAAACGCGCTGCAGCTCCTGGCCAATGTCAAAATCACGGATCATTTCTCTCTCTAGTGTCTAGAGCTCTGTCTGGAAGCCATTTTCTTGTAGCCCAGCAGAGGCATCACTTCCTGTCACAGTAGGCAATTTGCATTTCTAGTAGTATTTAGACATCTATGTTATGGTGTCTTCATTCCAGGACTTTTTTATTGTCCAAGAAGAGGGCTGCCAGGGACAAGGGACACACATTTAAAATCAGGGACTGTCCTGGGCAGTCAGGGACATGTAGTCATCCTAGTTTATATGTGTTTATATAAATTCCATTTTTTAATTTTGGAGCATGTGGCTTCATAAGGGCCAAGGAATGTTTTTGTACGATTTGTTTTGGTGAATCCGATGGCAAAGATTTTATAGCCTGGGCTGCTGTAGACCAGAAGATTTTTACCACATTTTCCTGCATAATTGTGCAACTGCATCTTTTTTTTTTTTTTTTGTCCATTTAATTCAACTGCGATTTTTTTATTTGTCCTCCTACTGTGAAGTTCGTTGACCCCAGAATTGCAAAGCTCCAATTATGCATACTACGGGAGAAATTTAAAAAAAGACAACTCGTTTAACCCTTTGAGTGCCAATTGTGTTATACAGCAGCTCATTGTGACACAATGCACTGCTCACTCCTATTACCATGGGACTTTAAACTCTTAGCGACGTATTGGAGACCTCACTAGCATCCAAGAGGTTAAATTCTTGGTTCTTCAATATTTGTCCTGAAATGATCTGAGGTTTTTTAGGAATCATCCTATTTCAGTGATTTGTGTTTAAGACCAAAGGATATATTGAGGCTGATCAGCGACATAACTAGCCATTGGACGGCACTGGTGCATTTATGTTGGGCCCCCTAACACAAAAATATTCTCACAGTAAGTAAAAATAATTGTGTCCTGGGGAAGATGGGTTCCCTTTGGATGCCCCAGGACAAATGTACTTACATCCCAGAGGGTGATTTAGTAAGGCAAGTTAGAGAAATTTTAGAGCAAACCAACTACTCAATTGTATTAGTGGAGCTAAATCCATCGTTAGAGGCAAAAGGAGTTCCAGCCGGTACACACACAGTTGTACCACTGAAATTCTATTGCTTGGCCAGCATCCTTCACAAAGAGGGTTGGTACCAAAAATCCATGTTGCAACCTAAAGCTTATAGCAGTTTCTTGTTCCTACAACTACAAAGATAGAATGCAAATAGTGGTGATAAATGGGAAGTTCTCCAGTTGGATAAGTGGAGTACCTCAGGGATCTGTCCTGGGTCCTTTTCTTTTTAATTTGGTTATTAATGATCTCCCAGTGTGTATAGGGAGCCATGTATCAGTGCTTGCCGATGACACAAAATTAAGTAGGGTAATAAAGTCTGAACTGGATGTGTCTTCATTACAAGAGGATTTGGACAAACTGGGTAACTGGGCAGACAAATGACAAATGAGATTCAATATAGACAAGTGTAAAGTTATGCATTTTGGGTATAATAATAAAAATGCAACATGTAGTTTAAATGGTGTTTCTTTGCGGAAATCTACTAATGAAAAGGATTTGGGAGTAATGGTAGACAATAGACTTAGCAGTAGTGCACAATGCCAGCTGGCGGCTGCAAAGGCTAATAAGATATTGGCATGTATTAAATGGTTATTGACTTACGGGAGGAAGATATTATTCTGCCACTTTACAGGTCCATGGTAAGATCCCAACTTGAATATGCTGTTCAGTTCTTGGCACCCTTTCTGAAAAAGGACATTATGGAACTAGAGAAAGTGCAGAGGAGGGCTACAAAACTAGTAAGGGGAATGGAAAGTTTTAGTTATGAAGAAAAGCTAGAAAAGTTAAACTTGTACACACTAGAGAAACGGCTTCTTAGAGGGGATATGATAACACCATATAAATATGTTCATGGCCCATACAAAGGGCTCTCCAAAGACCTGTTCATTAACAGAACAGTACAAAGGACAAGGGGCCACCCGCTTAGAGTTGAGGAAAGGAGATGTTGTCTACAACAGAGGAAGGGATTCTTTACAGTAAGGACAATAAAGGTATGGAATTCACTGCCTGAGGAAGTGGTGCTATCAAATACATTAGATGTCTTTAACAAGGGCCTGGATACTTTTTTACAAGAGCAGACTATAGAGGGCTATGTATGTTAGTATTGGGATTAATAATAATTTAGTGCTTGTTGATCCAAGTTGAAATTTGATTGCCATTTGGAATCAAGAAGGAATTTTTTCCCCCCAATCAAAGCAGAATTTGAAATTGCTGTATTGAGGGGTTTTTTGCCTTCTTTTGGATCACTGACAAATAACAGGAATAGGAAAAGGGTTGAACTTGATGGATGCAAGTCTTTTTTCAACCTAAACTACTATGTATCTATGTAATTCATGCTAAAGAGCGTGAATAGTGGAAACAGCAAAGCAAACTAGCTAACGTTCGATGTTTGACACAGTGTCAAGCATGAACCATGAGCTAATAACACAGTCACTCTCCCCTGAAAGGGAGAGAGAGCCCGGAGCAGCGCACGGCAACATTGGCATCAGCGTAAGGCAAATCCGATAATGAAAGGTAAGGCAAATATGATATTGGGCGAAGTTATTATTAGGGTTAAATGAGAGCCCGGAGCAGTGCAAGATTATTAATGGTTTTAGGGTTACAAGCATCAGATACAGCAACGTTTTAGCTGGCGACATGAGAATCTTGCGCTTTTCATGCAGGGTGAGATTCTCATGGCGCCATTGTCCATTAACCATATCACAGTGATGTGGTTAATGTGCCACTATCTTGCATGCTATTTTGTACACAACATTTTAAAAGGATACCCAAACTGTCCCAGATTTCTAGATACTGTCCCTGGTTCTGGCTACCTGTCCCTAAATCCCGTGGTCCTTGTTTTTGTCCCTAGTTTTAAAATGGTGTCTGAACCCCATATTGTATGTGCTTCCAGTTAGAACTCATACTACTAAAAACTCAAGCTGTCCCTTCTAGTAACCAAATTGTGTATGGTATGTGCCGAATAGACATCTGTCCAGCAAGTGTGGTGCAAATGATGCCAAATACCACCTCTGCATCTCTTCTCATTGTTCTAGGTTTATCTATTTACCTATTTGTATAACATAATATGCCTTTACCATTCATAGATCCAGCTACTTACCTATTCATATGATGAGTATTGACATTGTACAGATCCATTTCTGAACATCTGTAAAATGATAACATACATTCTATTCTATTTTCATCACTCACTGACCATATTCATAGCGGGTTAAGTTGGATATAAAGCTAGAGGGCTAGCAGTGTAGAGAAGAAGCACAAGACAGCTAGTTCCACCAAGCTGCAACATTATACTAACCACAGAGAACCACAGTTTCCATTAGCTGTAGAATATTTCAATGCTGCAAATCTGTCATCGTACTGCTGAAATAAAAATCTCCACAGCCAAATCCTGAGCTGCTTCATTCACAGACTCCAATAGAAACCACCAATAAAAGGATTTACAGGGATAGTAGTGTTTCACAATAAAATTAATCTTCATAGTATTTGGGCCATGGAGAGTGTTACTTCAATACTGTCAGAGTTGTAGTTCAAGAGTAATTGAATGATAAAGTATCCCCCTCCCGTTCCTTTTACTGATGTAACACTGCTCACCTCAGAGCATCAAGACTGTCCAGATGGATCACAGAGAGGGACAATCTTCAGTGAGCATAAGGGAAAAAACCTGAAAAACCTGTCAAGGGTGGCAGGGTTTTCCTTATGATCACAGTAAGAAGATAGTCCCTTGCTGTTACCCATCCGGTCAAGAGACCAGATTCCACATCTGAGGGGAGGTGGCTTACACTAGGTAAAAGGGGTGGGAGGGGGATATTTTATCATTCATTTACTCTTGTACTACAACTCTGACAGTATTGAAATAACACTCTCCATGGCCCAAATACTATGAAGATTAATTGGAGGTGCTGTTTTTGTGAAACATTACTATTAACACTTCCTCACATGTTAACCCCTCGGTGACACATGACAGGTCAGGACCATCATGCCGGTTCAAGCGCTTAAGGACTGGTGACCATCCTGGCATGTCATGGAATTCTGAGATGGCAGCAGGTCTGCACGCCTCTCAGCTATCCCACAATTCATTGAGAAAAAAACACATCTGTGGTCCTTAACGGTTGCCCCCTGCACCGGATTAGGCGGTCGTTAAGGGATAAATATTGTTTATACAAATGGTTTAATGTAGTTCTTAGGTGTTGGTAATGTTTACTGTACCATACAAGTGCAGTTGTCTTTTGTGCAAGGTATTCTGTTTGACATCGATGTTCCCACTACTACGCACCATTAGTGATGCTCCATCATGTGACTGTGGGAAAGTGTCCCTGAAAATTGTTATGAAATGTTAGCAAGTATGGAAATCATTACAATTAAGGGTTTTACAGCATATGATCATTCTAGTGCATACCAGCAGACGTACCTCAACACCCTATATTTTAACACCGTTGTACTATAATATCAACAACTCCCACACCACCAGCCCCATTGCATGCACAGGGAACTTGCATACACTAACACACTGTAAGTATTATATTGGTCAAAGCAAGGTAAAGAGGAAAAGGCCACCCTGAAATGTCCACAGATGGCCCCTTTGTCCGTCTCTTGTTGGAAGTGGTGTCAAGAGGATAATGTTGTGCGTATGTATCTTAGTAAATTGATGTTAGGCAGTCATAGGAACCAAAAGCTGATTTCAGATCCTGTTATTGTGACAGATCAGTAAGATACATTTTCCCCATTGTTTGTCCATAAGCTGATGAAATATAACGTAGTCATAATGGGCTGTATGTTCTAAGATGTAGCGTAATAGCTTTTGTCTTTTGTAACGACATTTCAAAGTGTTGGGCTCAGTAATATTTTCAGAGAATGTTGGTTGTGATTGGAAATATGTCGTTGAAGTACGATTCCTGACTGAAATGGTCATTTGTAACGATAAAAATGTGACATTTCCTCAAATTTTTTTTAACATACAAATTCTGTCACTTGTACGGCTTTTTTTTGTCATTGTAAACTACAAATTTTCTTTACCCCTATACGATGCTGATGAATAGTTTAGCCATGTTCTTCCCCCGACCCTTTGCCTGGAAATTCTGGAGTTGTATTGTACACGATGAACATTACTACTTTTTTTGTCATATAATCTACAGAAAACATGTCGTTCATTCACACAATTACTTCTTTTTGTCGATTGTACAATATTTTTTGTCATTGTCCCTTTGAACATATTGTCCAATGCCTATTATATTTTGGTAGCAATACTGAAACATTTAGAAATGCAAAGCGATTCACTTCAATGTGTTAAAATAAAGTAACAATCGAATATTTGGAAATGTATTTGATAAACAAAATCTAAATTCAAAAGAGTCCTTTGGATGCGTTGTGATGATGAAGATCTCTCCAGCATATTCAAGGAGCTAATCAAAACACTTGAAAACATATTTTATTACTTTCTGTAATGAAAAAGTGCTTGAAACCATTATAATTCAACATATTTCTTATAATGGTTATTTGAATGGATGGTAATACTTAACATGGAAAAAATATATATTGTACGATTTTCCTGCTGACTAAAACATGGATACTTCCACTGCTGAGACATGTTTTATTCAAAAGTTATTGCAGTTAAAACTTGGATTTTTTTGAGTGCAGTACTTTCATGGCCTGAAATTTTAGGGTGGCGCTGTTGATACACCAGTCTATGGACAGCTCTGGTGGTTAGTTGATTATAAACCTCGATAGGATGAGATAGAAAAAGCACCACTGTAAAATGTCAGGAAACAGAGATGTACTGCACTCAAAATAAAATGAAAGTTTCAGCTGTAATAACTTGTATAAAACATATCTCAACAATGGGAGTTCCCTTCTTTTACTCAGCAAGACAAAATTGCAATAGATATTTTTTCACTATTAAAGAGATAGTAATACTTCGTTTTAACTTTATTTTATTTTGTAGGCATTAAAAAAACATGAAGAACGATATAAGTTTTATCAATCAAACCTTTATGGTTTGAGAGTTATTCACAAGCAAAGTTTCCTCTCCCCCCCCTTTTACCTAGTATAAGCAATCTCTTCTCAGATGTGGAATGCAGTCCATAGACCAGACAGATAACAGCAGGGGACAATCTTCTTCCTATGAGAACAATGACAGCCCTGCCCCCCTTGACAAGCTTTTCAGGTTTTTCCCTTATCTTAATTGAAGATTGTCCCTCTCTGCAGTCTACCTGGGCACCTCCCTTCTGATCTGGCTGAGCAGTGTTACATCAGTAAAAGGGACGGGAGGGGGATACTTTGTCATTGAATTACTCTTGTACTACAACTCTAACAGAATTGAAATAACACTCTCCAAAGTCCAAATACTATGATGATTAATTAGAGCTGCTTTTATTATGAAACATTACTATCCCTTTAAGTGTTAATATCCCTAGTTGTATATACACAATCATTTCTATAACGTATGCAATTAAAACAGCCCTATTTGGTGAATTCACCGAGGACTTGTTTCTAAAGCATGACTCTCAAACTGCATTCCAAAAGTTCCAAGACAACACACAGTTTATGGCATATTTCTGATTTTGAAAAGGTGTTGCAGCCAAAAAAGAATATTGCAACACCTGTACACATTCAAGGATATCCAAAAACATGCACTGTTTCAGTCGTTTAGAAATGCATTTTGACAGCCCTATTCTAAAGTATGGTCTCATCCGAGTGGGAGGTGGAGAATGCATACAACTAATTCTTAGTGGTAAGCCTAAAGGGATAGTAGTGTTTCACAAAAAAGCAGCTCCAATTAATCTTCATAGTATTTGGACCATGGAGAGTGTTATTTCAATAAATTAAATAAAATATCCCCCCTCCCGCCCCTTTTACTGATGGAACACTGCTCACCTCAGAGCAGCAAGACTGTCCAGATGGATCACAGAGAGGGACAATCTTCAGTGAGTATAAGGAAAAACCTGAAAAGCCTGTCAAGGGGGGCAGGCTTTTCCTTATAATCACAGTAAGAAGATTGTCCCTTGCTGTGATCTGTCAGTTCACAGGACCAGATTCCACATCTAAGGTGTCTTACACTAGGTAAAAGGGACAGGAGGGGGATACTTTATCATTCAATTACTCTTGAACTACAACTCTGACAGTACTGAAATAACACTCTCCATGCCCCAAATGCTATGAAGATTAATTGGAGCTGCTTTTTTTGTGAAGCAATGCTATCCCTTTAATTAACCAGTTGAGTGATTTGCAATGCGTTGATACCTTCCTGCCGCTCAAGGGTTTAAAAACATCTTTAAAATTTGGAAGTGGAGATACCAGCACATCATATTTATAAAGAAGTAAAGCCACATTTCTAAATATGTTGCAATCTGAGAAAATTTTCAAATAAGAATTTTTTTTTTGCACACATAGTTTATATTCTCTATCCCTTAATGTCATATATACTTCTATTAACCCCTTAAGGGCCAACCACGCATGCTTGCAGCTGGCACTTAAGGACCACTGAGCATTTTTTTTCTTCTGTCTGAATCAGGGCTCCCTGAATAGCGTTCAGCCGTGTGAGGAGCCCTGAAATCTATGACGGTCATGGTACGTCATGGGTCCTTATTGCACGTCCAACACATGACATGCCAGTACCGTCATGGGTCCTTAAAGGGATAGTAATGTTTCACAAAAACAGCAGCTCCAATTAATCTTCATAGTATTTGGGCCACGGAGAGTGTTATTTCATTACTGTCAGAGTTGTAGTACAAGAGTAATTGAATGATAAAGTATCCCCCTCCCCCACCCCTTTTACCTAGTGTAACACTGCTCACCTCAGATGTGGAATCTGGTCTCTTGACCGGACAGATCACAGCAAGGGACAATCTTCTTACTGTGAGTATAAGGAAAACTCTGCCCCCTTGACAGGATTTTCAGGTTTTTCCTTATGATCACTGAATATTGTCCCTCTCTGTGATCCATCTAGACAGTCTTGATGCTCTGAGGGGAGCAGTGTTACACCAGTAAAAGGGGCGGGAGGGGGATACAAATAATATGAAGATTAATTGGAGCTGCTTTTATTGTGAAACATTACTATCCCTTTAAGGGGTTAATAATAGATTAAAACTAGTGCCTTCATTTTTGGTGAAATTAACAAATGTACGTATACATAAGTTGCAACCAAATTTTTATTTAGACCACAACCATTTTCACTCCGCCACTAATTGGCGTTAGTACTTAGCAACAATGTTGCTAAATGTTTATATGTATCCGAATGTTGTTTTGCATTAATTTTACAGATGCTTTCTTCATTTTGCCTGTTTTATACACTACCCTTGATGTGCTTAAAGTGTTAGTAATGTCTAAAAATCATTTTTAATAAAGTTGTAGAGGGTAAAAAAATAATCGGATTGCAACAAGCCCCATCTCTCAAACCGCTATGGTTTGAGAGATATTGGCAGTCAGAGTTCCCCCTCCTCTTCTCTTGATGTCAACTGTAATTCTGACAGAAGGAGATCCGTGTCGCCCGACATGATGAGGCTCTTCAGCAGAGCCGAAATCCTGTTACTGCAAACAAATTACTTCATTGGAAAGGTCTACAAAGTGTGCTTGCAAACCAGGCACACTTTGTAGACCTTTACAATGAAGTAATTCATTTGAAATAACTAGATTTCGGCTCTGCTGCAGAGCCACCGGGTGATCCCCGGACTCGGGTCTCCTGCTGTCAGCTAGATGCTGAAGTCAGGAGAAGAAGGGGGGGGGATTTGATTCCGAATATCTCTCAAACCGTAAAGGTTTGAGAGATGGGGTTTGTGTTAGTCCGATTATTTTTTTACCCTCTACAAATGTAATAAAAATAATTTTTAGACATTACTAACACTTTAATAAAATATACCATGCAGCAGTTATAGGTATACAGATGACTCCAAGATAAAGTAGACGTGATACTTTTAAGTTTCATTAATTTTAAAGAAATGTAACATCTTTATAGTATGTATGTATCTGCATACCTGAGAACTCTCTGGGTTTGCCCCGGAGACTCCAGTTTTGACTGCATTGTAGGGTCTCCGGGGCAGAGGCTAATTCTCTGGGGTGTGGGCATTTTCTTAAGAAACTCTGCCCATTGGTGCTCCTTCCCTGTCTGTTCCAACCACTCCCGCCCATTTCTCCTCCTTTCCCAGCCTATTGCCTATATTTTTAACACGTTTCTGAAGCCCCACCCCCAGTCATGGTTAAGCCCCTCCCCTTTCACAGCAAATTGCATAATTTGCCTCCCTCAATAGCACCACAGGCCTCTCCCTCTGGGGAGACCAGAAGAAATCTCATATTCCCTGGATTCATTTTTAATAGCCCAGTAAGAAATAAGTATGGTCTGAAACAAAACGAATTAGCATACTGTGCAGGGAATTAGCATAAAATGCCACACTGTGCCGAAAAAAAGCAAACTCTTATATATATCTGTACTCCATATATTTTAAATAATATAATCTTTTAAGGGACATCAAAAATCCACTAAAATACTCTATACTCATAGATTTTTTTTTTTGTTACATTTTCCTTAGTGACAAAGAGCTGAATGCAAAAAAATTTGTGCAATTCCTATTTACAGTGTACTATTGATGGCAAAATGATTACCACCAAAATGTCACTGAATTGCACATTTTTTCAATTAGCTAACATTTGATTATTTTTAAGCAAATTACTTTCAAAAAGTGGTCATGTCTAAAATGTCCTCCATTTTGTGAGAGGATTATCAATTGCATCAAATTCTGCAAAGCAATTAGCACACATTTTCATATGTCTGGCTAACTTTGCATTAATTTAGGAACATTTGTTAAAGGGATAGTAATACTTCGTTTTATCTTTATTTTATTTTGTAGGCATTAAAAAAACATGAAGAACGATATGTCTTATCTCTCAAACCTTTATGGTTTGAGAGATATTCACAAGCAAAGTTTCCCCTCCCGCCCCTTTTACCTATTGTAAGCCATCTCTTCTCAGATGTGGAATGCAGTCCATAGACCAGACAGATAACAGCAGGGGACAATCTTCTTCCTATGAGAACAATGAAAGCCCTGTCCCCCTTGACAAGCTTTTCAGGTTTTTGCCTTATCTTAATTGAAGATTGTCCCTCTCTGCAATCTACCTGGGCACCTCCCTTCTGCTCTGGCTGAGCAGTGTTACATCAGTAAAAGGGGAGGGAGGGGGATACTTTGTCATTGAATTACTCTTGAACTACAACTCTGACAGAATTGAAATAACACTCTCCAAAGTCCAAATACTATGATGATTAATTAGAGCTGCTTTTATTATGAAACATTACTTCTCTTTTACCCTTTGAGTGCCAGAGTGGTACGGAATGCATTGCTTTGCAATACATTCCGTAGCACTCTGGCACTCAAAGGGTTAACGTTGTTGTTAATTTAGGAGAGTGTGCTATTCAATATCAAGGAGTGAGTATGTTTCTTGCATCAAAACGTGAGCAATAGGACATAAATGTATGGCTTTTATAAAATAGCAAATGCTCCTCTTTCTTGAATTCCGCCCAAAGTTCTAAATTCTTGCAAAATAAAAGGTAAAAGTGGTCACTTTATCAGGCCCGAGGAAACCCATAAACGGCGATAATTGCTTTGAGGTAAGAACCCACCCAATTCAGTTCACTAAAACACTCATCTTCATTTATATATTTACCCAAATCATGGCATACATGGCCCTTATCATCTGTATAAGCAGAGAGGGTCTAATGGCCATGTATAGTTACATAGTAAATTAGGTTGAATAAAGACACAAGTCCATCAAGTTCAACCTTCTCCTCATACCCCAGTAACTGAGAATTGTATAGCTTTCCTGCTACCAATTAAATTAGTCTTTATCAGACCTTCCTGATCAGTATAACCCTGTATGTTCCCTTTTGACAGAAATGTATCTAATCTTTTCTTAAATGTATCCATTATATCTGCCATAACTACCTCCTTGGGCAAGGAATTCCACAATTTAACAGACCTTATCATAAAAAAACCCTTCCTCTGCTGAAGTCTAAACCTCCTTTCCTCTAATCTCAAGGGAGTCCCCTGGTCACCTGATCAGGCCTTGGAATAAATAGCTCACCGCAGAGATCCTTGTTGAGTCCTCTATAGTTGAGTCCAGACATTGCACATTTATAATAGATTTTGTAGTTTATGCCCCAAACAAATAATTTTTATAAATGCTGGCTAGGAGACTATGATATTTTAAACGGTATGAACACTATTCATTATTAGTTGAAAAGGTCCCTTTAATGCATTCAAAATGGATAACAACTTCCTCACATATTAAATAAAGAGCATAAGGCATCCAACTTCCCCACATATTAAAAGGAGAGTAATACTTCATTTTACCTTTATTTTATTTTGTAGGCATTAAAAAAACATGAAGAACGATATAAGTCTTATCTCTCAAACCTTTATGGTTTGAGAGATATTCACAGCAAAGTTTCCCCTGCCGCCCCTTTTACCTAGTGTAAGCCATCTCATCTCAGATGTGAAATCCAGTTCATAGACCAGACAGATAACAGAAGGGGACAATTTTCTTCCTATGAGAACAATGAAGGCCCTTCCCCCCTTGACAAGTTTTTCAGGTTTTTCCCTTATCTTAATTGAAGATTGTCCCTCTCTGCAATCTACCTGGGCACCTCCCTTCTGCTCTGGCTGAGCAGTGTTACATCAGTAAAAGGGGTGGGAGGGGGATACTTTGTCATTGAATTACTCTTGAACTACAACTCTGACAGAATTGAAATAACACTCTCCAAAGTTCAAATACTGTGATGATTAATTAGAGCTGCTTTTATTATGAAACATTACTATCCCTTTAAATAAGGAGCTGCCCAACAATATAGCGGGGCTGGTGAAGTCTCTGGACCGGGTGCACTGCACCCTTGACACCCACCTAAAACTGGCTTTGATCAACAGGAAATGTAAATTGCACCCAAAGGTGTGGTTGGTTTGCACCCAGAGACGAATGTATATGCCAGGTATCCCTAGGCATGTTGCCCTAGGTGCCCTTAGCTTTACCCATGATCACACACACCCCTTCTCACATGACCCCGCCCCCAGTCCTATCCTGGCACAGGACAAAAAAAAAATTCTTTAATCAATTGGATGGGAGAGATATCTCCAATGCTTGCGAAGCATTTCTCCCTGCGATGCAGCTGGTATGTCCCAGAAACAGTTCAGTCTTATAGTTTGGTTAATCTCAGTTCCATGCACCGCAAATCATTCACACTATTTAGGTTTAATATTTTGCACAGTCCATTTGGCATTCAAAGAGTTAAATGACTTCCTTGAGCTCTCTATTACTGTGAGATATAAACCAACCAGGTGTGTATGTATGTATGTATCTTTATTTATATAGCGCAAAACATGTACACAGCTCTTAACAAGATTTGAAATAATATAATACAAAACTACAGAACTAGGTTAAGAGCATTAAGCTTAAGTGCCATCATTGCATTATTTGTGGGGGAACATGCAGCAAGGGAATTGTAGACTGGGAAAGGGACCCTGCCCCAAGGAACTTACAATCTAATTAGAATTCATGATGACAAACAGAGACAGTACGGGGAGGATTATAAGTGCAGGTCCAAGGTGTGGTGAAGAAGTGCAGAAGGATTCTGGTGTGACTGTCTGTGTGCAAGAGGAGGGTATTGCTACTGAGATGCCAGGTCAGAGAAGGAGCACAGAAGCTACAACTGAAGATTCTGTACCATGTAAACGAAGAGCAATTCTGGGGCAAACTAACTGCACCATAGGGAACAAATTTAGGAAATCAAGCATTTAGGAAATACAAGCAGATACAGAAGGAGGAAGATAGGTATCTGTACACGGCTAGGCTGAAGGATGCTAAATGTGTTATTAGATGTGCCAAAGCAGAGGAGACAATTACCCAGTCAATGAAAACGGGGGGGAAAACACTTTTTAGATATATGAAACAAGGAATAGTTAGACTGAAGACAAAGACGGGAGACATGTAAATGAGAGTAAAGGTCTTACTGCCTCAGTTAATATTTCTGTTCAGTTTTTACGGAGGAAGGTGATGGAAAAGCTGCTCTGTTAGGAAAAAAGAAATAGCGAGACATAGCAGGCAGTTCTACTTCAACTCTGTAATGTAAAAACAGATAAATCAATGGGACCAGATGGGGTACCCCCAAAGTTATTACAATAACTTAGGAATGTTCTGGCAAAACCTTTAACAGAATGATTCAGTCAGCCAGTACTGACAGGAGTAGTAGTACCTCTTCTCAAAAAAGGTAGCAGGGAAAAATCTGGCAACTACAGACCAGCAAATCTGATGTTAGTAGTGAGAAAATTAATGGAAACCATGTTAAAGGAAATAATTGTAAAATATCTGAATTTAAATGACTTACAAGATCCTAAACAGGATGGGTTTACAGTTCTTGTCAAATTAACCTCATATTTTTTTTACTGGTATCTAAATTAATAGGCCTGTGAGGGAGCAGTAGTTATATCTTATCTACCATAAAATCTTGCATATAATTGACGTTTTTACAGTAGGAAAAATGGGCCAAATGATTAGAGAGATAGATAGATAGATAGACAGATGAATAAATAGATAGATAGATAGATAGATAGATAGATAGATAGATAGATAGATAGACATGAATAAATAGATAGATAGATAGATAGATAGATAGATAGATAGATAGATAGACATGAATAAATAGATAGATAGATAGATAGATAGATAGATAGATAGATAGATAGGTAGATAGATAGATAGATAGATAGATAGATAGATAGATAGACGGACGGACGGACGGACAGATAGATAGAAAATAAATAGCAGCTGATAACTTTATTGAGAGCTTTATCTACAAAGTTCTCTTTAACTACAATGGGAATCTATTGCTTAAAACCAGTTCACTTATTGACTGCAATGTAATCCAGGCCTAAGGAGCTTATGTGCAAGAGACAACTGTTTACATTCTGGAGCAAATCAACTGTACAACCATGAGGGATATATAAACATTCCCATTGACTTAAATGAGTGTTTTAACCCCGGGAATGCTAGACACGTCTCTGAAGTGAGTTGATGAGCTCTCTAGCTTGTAAGGGATAAAAAAAAAATTACCATTAATATTCAAGAAAATTTTAGGAATTTGTATTTCTACCCATGGAAACAGATTTGCACCTCTTTTTTTAGTGCATGCTGCCCTGTGTCTTGACTGTAAAGGGTTTAAGGGCAGGTTGGAGATGTCTTTTACTGTGTGACACACCGGGTGATGGGGTCAAAGAAGGAGAACAAAAGCCACACAATAAGGTGCAATTCAATGGGCTAAAGAGATACAATTCCGGAACCATCCAGCTGTGTCATAGGGCAACAATAATATTTCCCATTGATTTAAATGGGATTTCTAACCCCTTGAATGAGAGAGAGATCTCGATCTCTCTCGTACTCAAGGGGTTAAAAGTCCCTTTTAAATCAATGAGGATCTTGGAAAAGTTCATCCCACCCACCATGGCAGAGCTGATTTGCTCCAGAATTGCATATCTTTATCTTAATGAATTTGGCAGTAAATATTCAATAGGAAATCTTGTTTGGAGAATGCGTCCCAGTACAATCCGCAGCAGGCACAGTGATCAGTGTTCCTGAAGGCGAGAGATAATCTACAGCCTTTCGCTATTGTTCCAGCCTTGATGTCCTCGCTCCCTTTTCCCTCATGCTCCTGAAGAGTAACAGTCAGCACGGCCAGACTGCAGTGATAAAACAACCACTGCAATAGGATCAATGCAGGAGGGGGACATACACGCACACACACACACTGGTCTCTCCACAAAACCAAAATGAGTGTTAGAAATAAATAATATAAAAAAAAGGACAATTTCATATAATGATGCGTTACAAACCTCACGCAGCTCCAATCATTTCAATATCATCAGAGATCTAATGAAATATTTATTAAAGGCCGCAACCAACTGGTCGCTGACTCTCCCAGCGCTTAACCACTTAAATGCAGAAGAGGTGTGCAAAACTACGCAGCAATGGGACACCGTGAACCGGTTGCTGACTCTCCCAGAGTTTAACTGTTTGAGTGCCAAAAAAAGGTGTTGCAACTCATCGCCACAATGGGCCCACAGTTAACTGGTTGCTGACCTTCCAGAACCCTGTGAGGCACTCAAATTGTTAATTCACTTGCTTAGAAGTGGTAGTTATATTATTGAATATAAAGCAGGAGGAAGATTACATTTTGACTATAGATTTTTGTATCATCATTTTATGATATAGTATACTTATGAATATATCTATAAATTAAAACACACACATACACACACACATCTCTCTCTCTCTCTCTCTCTCTCTCTCTCTCTATATATATATATATATATTACATGCACACAA